>NW_021011487.1:2521233-2905446 GCF_003987935.1 Bombyx mandarina | reverse complement strand
ATGATGATGATGATACGTATGTTCGAAGATTATCTTCAATTAGCTGGTATTCCCAATCTTCCCGTATAACCCCGTCACATTTTCTGTAGAGTTTGGCTTATTTATTTTGGCATGGAAATATTAAACGCCGCGATACTTTCACGAGCCAGGAGAAAGGTCCTAGCAGCTCGAGGGCAGTTGTTTCGCGAATGCGTCTACTACCGGATCAGGATCGCGACCGCTGAGAAAATCCAGTGAGAGTTGCAGCGGGCTGTAGTTATGGGTCTCAAGACTCAAGTCGAACTCTTTGACCAGTTCCAGGAGTACGATTACCAGGGTCCCAATGCCTGCCGCTAGTGCTAGAGTTGCAGACTAGGATGAATCGGTTGGGCTTATTCGCAAGTCCATTCAAGTCCAAGTACTACAACATATACAATTATGAAAGTGGAGTTTATATGAAGATATTATCCACTAATAAACAAATTTATTTTTATGTTTTATTAAACGTAATTTATACTTGAATATATTTTACATAGATCTCATTTGGTTTTTCTGTGAGGAAGAAATGGAATGGGTTTTTACATTTACGAATTTAAAATTTCAGGAAAATAACCGTGTGCTCACTCTATCAGAAGGCGCAATGACAATTAGATGGATCTATGCTCGAAGTTCCCCAGCAAGATTGAATCTGGAAAGAAGAATTTCGCCGGAGAGCTATGGTAACTGACATAACCCGAAGGGTTGCGAGGTTGAATTGGCAGTGGGCAGGGCATTTTGCTCGAAGAACAGGTAGGCATTGGGGCCAAAAAGTCCTTTAGTGGCGATCGCGTATCGGAAGAAGCAATGTGAGTAGGCTCTAGAATCCACTGGAAATGGGCTGCGTAGGATCACTCAGTGTGGGCTGGTGTCAGGATGTCTGTGGGCTGGTGATGAAATGAGTGTTAAAGGGAAATGCCCATTTCAGGCCCAAAGCGGACAATAGATTAGAGAAAAAATACTTAGTGCATTAGTTTTGTCATAAATAAATATGCATTTACTTTGTTTCAAATGAGCGCCACTACAGTTTCCAATAAGTAGATTAAAAAAAGTAACTCTATTGAAAAAACAAGGTTTTTGATTTTTGCGGGAAAAATATAGCCAGCATCAAAACCTTTTACGTATTAAGTAAACATTTTAAGTATATAAATAAATCATTTTAAGTATTATCATTAATTAATCGATTATAAGCGCATAAAATAACATCAAAGACATACCCATTGGACTTTAACTTGTAAGTATACTTGAGACCTTAGAACTTATATCTCGAGGTGGGTGGCGTATTTACGTTGTAGATGTCTGTGGGCTCCAGTAATCACTTAACACCAGGTTGGCTGTGAGCTCGTTCACCCATCTAAGCAATAAAAAAACTTTACTAGCATTGTTATTTAAATATTTACAACTAAAACAAAAACATATAAAAAAAATGGGTACTCGTAAAAAAAAAGATTAAGAAAAATAAATCAATTATATCGGTTATTTAAAGAAATAATCGTTATATGAATATAATGTAATTATTTTTCGTTATACTGACAACGCTGGATGTAATCTGACTGTCTGACATACTTCGCTTGCTGCTTGTGATTACGTTCAAAATGGATGTGTTTTGATTTTTCTTCAATTTATTTTACTGGCTTTGTTTTATGGGTTTTATCCTCCCTTCAACAACGAATTTGGCTCAGGAGTTACATTCGATTTACATACGACTTACATTCGATACAGCTACATTAGATTATGGATACCGATCAATAATGTTTCATACTACGACTGAAAAACATTGTGTGAATTGTAGTTTTAACCTGACTGACATTCAAAACCGTGTATATGACCTCCTGTGCTATTTTTAGATGATTTACTAATTGCGTATGAAGATGAAAAAAAAAAAAGTGAATGAAAGAATAGTGTGTTTTTTTATACCCTAATAACTACAATTGGATAAAAATACATCATACAGGAACATCTCTCTTATCATAATTAATAAACTAAACATTAAGATAAGAAAAGTTCCTGAAGTATCTCATAATCCGACACTTATTTTATAGAAAATTAACCTCAAAACGAATTTTTATTATATTATATTTTTATAACAGTGGCGTCAATTTCAATATATTTTTTAGATATCCCATATATGTAAGAATTTGAAGCAGTCCATTTTTATAGTAATATTTGATGTCTATCTTGGGTCCAGCACACTATGGAGAGTGGACATTCCCCTTTAAATATGATGTTAAAATGTTTTGGTTAAGCCCACACTGGTGATAACCTACGTAGCAAGATTGCGGTAAAACCACAATTTGTTATTGCGTAATATTAAATTTGTTTTTTTTTTTGTGTAAATTACTTACTCCATAGTAAATGATCGGCAGATAGAAGTATATCCATATATTAATACGTGAAGCAAAAACTTTGTACCCTTTTTTACGAAAATTGCGCGGACGGAGGAGTATCAAATTTCCCATACTTATAGAGAATATACAGAAAGAGTGCGGAATGCTAATTTTTTTAAATGACGCATTAATAATACATTAAATCAATAAATAAAAACATTACACACACTACCATGTATTTAACACACGCACATATATATACTCTTTGTTTATTGTCAAATTTTAGTTTTTGCATAAAGTCTGTGGTCAAATTGAGAAAAGGTTTTGATAGGTTAGGAATCGTTTATCTTTAATATTTTTGTTTGTCTATAGTGTAGTCCTGGCGAAATCTGTGTTGTTTTTTATAGCTTTGATGGGTGGACGAGCCCACTAGATGTCAAGTGGTTACCGGAACTCACAGACATCTGCAACATAAATTCCACCACCGACCTTGAGACATGAGTTCTAAGGTTTCAGTTCAGTACAACGGCTGCCCCACCCTTCAAACCGAAACGTATTACTGCTTCACGGCTGAAATACTGGTGTTACCTACCCGCGCGGACTCACACGACGTTGTCCTACCACCAGGTTGTACGGAACACATGCTATCTCAACTGTATATTTGCTATAACATGTATTATTAATGAAAAAAAAAAGTCGTTACGGCCTAAGTATAGAACGTTCCAGAAAAACCGAAAGCGTTATTCCACGAGCCACGTGAACGGCGGTCACATGCTGGCCGAACAATAAATTCGTTTCTTTGTGAAAGTTTCAAAGAAAAATTAAAAGCGTTAAAACAAAAAGCCCTCTGGAAAGTTCAAATATACTTACAACAACAAAAAAACAAGAGCTTTTGTGAAAGTTCTCTGAAAGCGTCATTTCAGAGGCTATATTTGATGTTGTTGAATTGTTGTTATATAAGGTTAGTGATGGGAATATTAAAATTTTTCGATAGGCATTTTTATTAATGCTTTTATTAGCTTTAGACGTATTAGTAGTTATAAATATTTTATGAACGGATTTGAGTAGAAGGATTATTTTGATAATATCCTGAAAAGCACACACGTTTGTTTACAATAAAACCATTTTTTCTTACACTATTTTTAATTTAAATTTATTAAAATTTATTTTCTATTTGTTAGTTGGATTTTCCATAAAAGCGTATCTTGTTAGTTTTTTTTAAACTATTATTTATTTTTTACAGCCAGCGTTAGTGTGTATTTGTTTGAAATTGCCTGTCGACCTCACTCTTAGAGGACGAGATAGAAACTACGCATCATATACTTAGTGTATGAATTTTGAGAATGAATTTGAGAGTGAATTTTGTCAGTTGTTAATAAGAACTCAATGTTCCAAAAGTCCTCTTCATCATCAGTCTCGACTAGGCCTTCAAGATTCACGGCTCTGTTTTTATTTTTTTATTGCTTAGATGAGTGGACGAGCTCACAGCCCACCTGGTGTTAAGTGGTTACTGGAGTCCATAGACATCTACAACGTAAATGCGTCACCCACCTTGAGATATAAGTTCTAGGGTCTCGAGTATAGTTACAACGGCTGCCCTACCCTTCAAACCGAAACGCATTACTATTTCACGGCAGAAATAGGCAGGGTGGTGGTACCTACCTGGGCGGACTCACAAGAGGTCTTACTACCAATAAAAAAGGCTCTATAAGTATTAGTTACTACAACATTTTGAATAAGAATATATCTCTCAATACTTAAATCCATGCACAACAAATATTCCTTGGACCCTTTTGCTGATACTGCGGGTAGTTTTAGACCGTATTAAATTATTGTATTAACCATTAACCATTGACCATTGTATTAAACCGGTACCTGTAATTGAGCGTTCGTTTGAGTTTGAATGCTATTGTATATATCATATATTGTGTGTGTGTCATATATGTGTCATATATTGGTTTAACACGTTGGTACTATATATAAAAAATCAATTGCCATATGTATGGCAGTGCATCGTCTAAGGCTGGACTCATACATCCGGAATTCCTATCTGAATTCAGAGTCGGAATTCATAATTTGAATTCCGGCAAGCCACCTCACGCATATCTTAAAAATTCAGATAAATCAGTACTCTCGTGTTTCTCAGCTCAGGCAAACGTCTTGGATATGGAAGAGAAATTAATACTCCTCACACTACTTTTACTTTTAGCTTTAAATAAATAAAAACGCAAACAGATACACTGGATTCATCCTCTTAATGTGAACAGAGTAAGGGAAAGTCAGTTCTACATTACGGAACGAGAATTACGACAGTATCCCGGCAGTTTTTTCGATTACTACAGAATGTCGGTACCATCATTTGATGAATTATTATGTTTGCTTGGGGATAAAAACAGAAATAATTCATAATCTGATTCCGGTGTGTGTGTGTGTGTGCTCGCGTGTTCGAATGTTTAAAAACACGCGTGTATGAAGTCATAATCTTAAATATTCCGATCTGGAATTCAGAACGCTCGTTAATCTAATCAATCTAATCTGAAAAAATAATCTCATCTTCAAAAATCATCTCATCTCAAAATCATCATCTAATCTGAAAAAATGTGTGTAGAGCGTAATTGAATTGTATGCAATTCCGGGCTTTCTGAATGAATAATATGAACTCATATTATGGATTCAGAGAGAAATTCCGGATGAATGAGTCCAGCCTAAAACCGCGCGACCGATTGGTGGATTGATTTTTACACGATTCTTCCAATCAAAATTTTAATGATACATAATTATGTTTTTTGAAAACCTAATATATATCATCATTCTCCTATCCTTCTGCCAGTCACTTAAGGTCGGTGTGACATATTTTCTTCCATACTCCTCTATTATATACCATTTCTTCACTCACTCCTCTCTTACACATATCGTCTTTCACGCAATCCATCCATTTTTCCTTAGGTCTACCTAAGAAAAAATGGATGGATTCCTCTAAAGCCACATTCACAGTTAAAACTCTATTAACGACCTCATTGTCATTTCGTCTCATGACATGTCCATACCATCTCAAACGCGCACTTCTCAACTTCTCTGTCACAGGTGCCACTTTCATACTTCCTCTAACATATTCTAACATAATATAATCTAATGTATAATTTTTAAATAATCAGCCATTAGCGGCGCGGCTTTAACTTGATAATAATATATTGGAAACCAACATAAAATGAACTAATATAGTACCTTTTTGGACTAACCCAGCCTTTTGAAAATTCCTTTACAATAAAAAGTTTAGAATGCCACTTGACCTCCTTTCGTTGGTGAAATTTTGTTATATTTACATTAAATGTTTCACTTATCTATGAAGGTTCCAAAAACTGGAGCAATTTTGATAACGGAATGTCGGAACGTCGACTATCTATTTGATTAACCTAGAATTACATCACCATTAACAAAAAATGAGTATTTAAATGGATTTCGTATTGAGGTTTGCAAAGCAAATATATTATGTGTGATGATTATGTTAACAAGGTTACTTTTAGAATTTAATCATAGCACTCAAAAATCTGAAAACTACTTAGTTCAATATGAATGGTAGCATTGGCGCGTAGGCACTGAGATATTTCTGTGACACTATTGTGATTTTATAAGGACCGTGATAACTAATTTTTTTTTTGTTTATTGTCCATGTATGCAGACGAGCATACGGCCCATCTGATGGTGATTGGTTATCGTCGCCCATGGACTTCAGCAATGCTAGGGACAGAGCCAAGCCGCTGCCTACTGCATAATACTCTCCACAAACCTCTTTTAAAGAAGGACATGTCATAGCGCTCGGGTAACACCCTGGAGGGGAGCTCATTCCATAGCCGGATGGTACGTGGCAAAAAAGACCTCTGGAAACGCATTGTCGATGAACGCAGCGGTTCCAGATGATATGGATGAACTCGGCTCCGATGGCAGGAGGTGCGATGATAAAAAGGAGATTAAGGGATCATCTCAAACAATTCTTCAGAGCACTCATTTCCCCCACAATTCCGAGTTCCTAGATATTCGAGGTAAAATATCGAAGTAAATAGTTATAACTGGGAACAAATAACGCACGGTCGTCCGGCCCCAAATTAGGATTCCCCTGTGTTATGGGTATCAGAGACTAACATACATACTTATATAAGTTTAAATACATACATATATAGATAATAAGCACCCAGACAAAGATCAAAGAAATCAAAGAGATTTGTGATGCACGCTTTCAAAAAAGTCAGGATAATTAGTGTATTGTGCCCGTGCTGGAGTCATGGTCCAGGCGGCTGGCCGATCCTTCGGCTGGTCGTAGGACCGTTGAGGCGATTCGCCCGATTCTTGTGGATTGGGTGAATCGTGACAGAGGACGCCTCACTTTCCGGCTCACGCAGGTGCTCACTGGGCATGGTTGCTTCGGTGAGTTCCTGCACCGGATCGGAGCCGAGCCGACGGCAGAGTGTTACCATTGTGGTTGCGACTTGGACACGGCGGAGCACACGCTCGTTGCCTGTCCCGCATGGGAGGGGTGGCGCCGTGTCCTTGTCGCAAAAATAGGAAACGACTTGTCGTTGCCGAGTGTTGTGGCATCGATGCTCGGCAACGACGAGTCGTGGAAGGCGATGCTCGACTTCTGCGAGTGCACCATCTCGCAGAAGGAGGCGGCGGGGCGCGTGAGAGACGCACAAGCCCGCCGCCGTCGAGCGGGGGCCANCGGCGCGGCTTTAACTTGATAATATATTGGTAACCAACATAAGATGAACTAATATAGTAGTACCTTTTTGGACTAACCGAGCCGTTTGAATATTCGTTTACAATAAAAAGTTTAGAATGCCACTTGACCTCCTTTCGTTGGTGAAATTTTATTATATTTACATTAAATGTTTCACTTATCTATGAAGGTTCCAAAAACTGGAGCAATTTTGATAACGGAATGTCGGAACGTCGACTATCTATTTGATTAACCTAGAATTACATCACCATTAACAAAAAATGAGTATTTAAATGGATTTTGTATTGAGGTTTGCAAAGCAAATATATTATGTGTGATTATGTATGTAACAAGGTTACTCTTAGAATTTAATCATAGCACTCAAAAACTAAAACTGAAAACTACTTAGTTCAATATGAATGGTAGCATTGGCGCGTAGGCACTGAGGTATTTCTGTGACACTATTGTGAATTTATAAGGACCGTGATAACTATTTTTTTTTTGTTTATTGCCCATGTATGCAAACGAGCATACGGCCCATCTGATGGTGAGTGGTTACCGTCGCCCATGGACTTCAGCAATGCCAGGGACAGAGCCAAGCCGCTGCCTACCGCATAATACTCTCCACAAACCTCTTTTAAAGAAGGATATGTCATAGCGCTCGGGTAACACCGTGGAGGGGAGCTCATTCCATAGCCGGATGGTACGTGGCAAAAAAGACCTCTGGAAACGCACTGTCGATGAACGCAGCGATTCCAGATGATATGGATGAACTCTGCTCCGATGGCGGGAGGTGCGATGATAAAAAGGAGATTAAGGGATCATCTATAACAATTCTTCAGAGCACTCCTTTCCCCCACAATTCCAAGTTCCAAGATATTCGAGGTTAAATATCGAAGTAAATAGTTATAACTGGGAACAAATAACGCACTGTCGTCCGGCCCCAAATTAGGATTCCCTGTGTTATGTGTACCAGAGACTAACATACATACTTATATAAGTTTAAATATATACATATATAGATAATAAGAACCCAGACAAAGATCAAAGAAATTAAAGAGATTTGTGATGCACGCTTTCAAAAAAGTCAGGATAATTAGTGTATTGTGCGCGTTGTGTTTCTCTTTTAAGTCACTTTACTGGTGGTAGGACCTCTTGTGAGTCCGCACGGGTAGGTACCACCACCCTGCCTATTTTTGCCGTGACGCAGTAATGCATGTTTCGGTTTAAAAGGTGGGGCAGCCGTTGTAACTAGACTGAGATCTTAGAACTTATATCTCAAGGTGGGTGGCGCATTTACGTTGTAAGTTGTCTATGGGCTCCAGTAACCACTTAACAGCAGGTGGGCTGTGAGCTCGTCCACCCATCTAGACAATAAAAAAAAAAACTTGTTTTTGTATTTGTGGTGAACTTTTTTTGTTGTCTCCAGATGGCTTTTGTATCCTAAATCGTAGACAGTGGAGCGTCGGTCATAACATCACTTTTTCACCACACTATATTTCTTAAGTCACTGAAGACTAGTTAGTTTCTCGCTGGATCTTTTTAGTGGGTCCCGAGTTCGATCCGTTCCAAAAGTCTATTTTGCTAGATTACAAAGTATCAATTCTAAAATTAAATAATACGTGTGTTATTGATATAAAGCTTTTTTTTATATCCTACCTATGCTGATAGCCTTGAGAGGCTATTTCAGCTTCACCCTAACGTGTGTAGGTGAGCTCACGGTTGCTCGAACCGGAGTGTTGCTAACACTGACCCTGGCAAGAGCAGTGCTTCGCAGAATCTACCGCCGGATCGGAAACGCGACTCACTGAGAAGATCCGTTGAGAAATTCACCGGGCTGTGTCTATGGGTTAATTCGCTCGTCGAGCCCTTTGTCGCAAGCGACGGGTTCGACCAGGACGGTGACCGGTGCTTTTGGTGCCTAAAAGCACCGTTAATGGATCGGGAGGATCTGTAATAACGTGAAGCTTATTTAATTAATAAGTTGAAGCAAATATAGTTCAGTGATGCTAACGAAATATTTTCATGTTATGCGAAATCATTATTTTTAGGGTATTTTAGTATTTTGGGAAGTTGTCATTTGGGCACTAAAATTTCGGTATTTTTACCAGTTAACCTAACCATCCAATATTTTTTTAAGGGATTTTATGACCAGGTAACTAAGATCTTGCCTAACTAAGTCATGTCTTATTTTAATTTTAATTCTTACATGAAAAATAATAATATGGAGTGAAATTAAATGAAATGAAGATGATTAATTTAAGACATTAATCATCTGGGATGAAATTAAATGAAATAAGTTGAGATGATACGGGATGACATATAATCTCAGTAAGATGGTGGTCATTTACTGAGACTTTTTCAGTGGACTTTTTCGAGGATCCCAAGAAGTTATGTTCAGCGGCTTTGTTTAATTTTCCCACATTTGTGCACTTTCACAGATATTAAACAGTTAATAAAACACAGTTATTACACATTTAAACCTGAAGAAACACTAAAAAGACAAAATAAAACAAATCACACAACTTCACTCCTCGCGTTCTCGCCAAAAAGTCCCTAAGCATCCAAAATATAATTTAAATGTTATCGTAAATTCCCATCCCTAAATTATGGGAGTCACATAAAAACCTAGGGATGTTTTGTTCGGTGAAAAAAAGCCAACCCAGGTCTTTGCGTAATGACCTCACGTGGAAACCGTGCCACGTGAGACGCAGTCACGTTGGTCGAGACTTAATTCTTTACAAAGAAAACGCGTTTACAATGTTCAACAACTTCGGCATTTTGACGAAAATTCCTCGGTCCTTTCATTAGAGGTTTATTATCATGCCGTTATGACAATGGCCTTTGAAAGCCGAATGATTACGTGTTACACAGGCTATTTTTCCGTTCGATTGGAGTCATTTAGACAGATGGGGCTTGAGGTCGTGTGTTCATTGAATTTGAATATATCACTGGTGGTAGGACCTCTTGGGAGTCCGCACGGGTAGGTACCACCACCCCGCCTATTTCCGCCGTGAAGCAGCAATGCGTTTCGGATCGAAGGGTGGGGTAGCCGTTGTAACTATACTTGAGACCTTAGAACTTGTATCTCGAGGTGGGTGGCGCATTTACGTTGTAGATTTCTATGGGCTCCAGTAATCACTTAGCACCAGGTAGGTTGTGAGCTCGTCCATCCATCTAAGCAATAAAAAAAAAAAATCATCATGGAAGATTAATGAAGGGTAGTTCGGTACATGTGGAAATGCTTGGAAGAGACCTGCAATCAGCCTTACGCGGGTACAAGTCGAAGGAGACCTGAGGTCCAGTCCTAAATTGAACATAGTCGAAGTCCCAATAGTATTAGCAGCTATCCTATCGAAATTCTTGAATATCAGAAATACTATGCTGATGCCGCGGGATTACCATTCGTCCAATGTCCCATAATTATTTTATGAAACCGCATCTTAAAGTGATGACGCCCCCCCCTGCAGCACAAGAGGTCATTGACGTTATCCGCCAGTTGACGTATGTATTTTATATACACAGCTTTTATTATGCATTTAAGATTGATTGTGTTCTATCGTATATCTTTCTTGTGAATGATGATTTGGTCCTTTAGATTTTAATATTACACCGCCCGCCACTGAAGCAGGGTTTGCCTTGTGCTAGGACTACTGGGGGTAGATTCAGATAGACTGGTTTCGAAGGTCAATTTTTTCGCACCATCCGGCCTTGCAATTAGCTGCCTCTAGGAAGCTCCCTGAGCGCTGTGACTTCATCAAATGAGAGTTGAAAGCAGTTGTAAGAGTTAGACAGCGGTTTAGTTGTGTCTTGCATTAAGCTGCATTAACTTTTGAAGTCGTCGTGGCCTAACGGATAAGACGTCCGGTGCATTCGTGTTGAGCGATGCACCGATGTTCGAATCTCAGGCGGGTACCAATTTTTCTAATGAAATACGTACTCAACAAATGTCACGATTGACTTCCACGGTGAAGGAATAACATCGTGTAATAAAAATGAAATCCGCAAAATTATAAATACTGGTGGTAGGACCTCTTGTGAGTCCGCGCGAGTGGGTACCAACGCCCTGCCTATTTCTGCCGTGAAGCAGTAATGCGTTTCGGTTTGAAGGGTGGGACAGCCGTTGTAACTATACTGAGACCTTAGAACTTATATCTCAAGGTGGGTGGCGCATTTACATTGTGGATATCTATGGGCTCCAGTTACCACTTAACACCTGGTGGGCTGTGAGCTCGTCCACCAATCTAAGCAAAAAAAAAAAACTGCTTTCAGACTACGCTATACTATAGTGCCATATAGCATAGCAGCGTATACTTAGTCAATAATATATAGTACAGTACAGTGTGAACGTGTCCATAGCAATGGATGGTGCGCGATATTGTTGTGCTATGATATATACCATATGCTATTATATTATAGCGTAGTCTAAAAGCAGCTTTACAGCTGTTTACCAGTATCGAAGACCACTTACCGTCAAGTGGGGCTTATGCCTTCGAAACAGTTACTTATTCTTAATAATCCATCTTGTATGTAAATAAGTTTTATGTTCCGTCCATCGAAATATTTTTTAGTGATTGAAATTATACTACTCGTATTGTAAATAAAAAACACGCGTGGCATTCAGAAACTGCCGCGGTAAAGCTATTGCATTTTTTATTAACTTATGCCATTATATTTAGACAATAATAGTTTGATATTAAAACAATAATAAAATAAAACCACGCTATATTTATAAACATTAACATAAACAAAAAATTAACTGTCCCCTTTACACTTATAAGCTAGACCGCGCGAGAAAGAGATGGGCAGACTTTTCATGATGCGCATGCAGTGCGACGTCACGCCGCGCGCTTATTCACAAACACTACACAAGCGCAACGTGTGAATGTGTTGAACGCGAGCTACATGGTAACCGGATTGGGTGGTATTAGGTTTTATTTTCGTTACGGAATTTCTTGATTCGGTCTCCGCGCTCAAAGCCCGTGATAAAAGCTATGCAATAGCTTAAATTTTTTTATTGTATTGCAACACGCTGCCATTTCAGAACGCAAAAGAATTACAGGTTCAGCACATTCTTCTTCATCAGAGTTATACCTATTGGTTTTCTGTACAACCAACTTAAATGCGTAACAGTCTCTTTATATTTACGAGCATAATTTTTTTGTTTTAATTATTATTACAATCCATTAAATATTGAATGAGTTAGAAATTAATTCTTTCCTGTTCATTCTGGTTATAATCGAACGACGGAAAGTTTACGAGCGATCGATATTGTCTCTTCGAATGTATATTATTATTTCATAATATTTTATTGTCTCATGTTATTATTTATTTTTAGGTAGATGGTCATAATGTGTACCGCAGTCTTCAAAAGTCTTTTGAAATAGTACTTACTAGTGGTCGCCTGGTAGTCGAAATTCGACTATAATTAATTGAAATTATAAGTTTGTACACTATTATGATTCTATTTTCAAAGACTTCTATAATATACTTCTATAATCACAAATTTCGCCAATACTACACTATAGAAAAATATTCATAACGACAAACAATATTTAATTTATTCTCTATTTTACCACAGACGTCAAGAATAAAAGTTTGATAATAAAAAAATAGTATGTATGCGTGTGTGCGTCAAATACAGGGTAGTGTGTGTAATGTTTTCTTTATTGATTTAATGTATGTAATGCATAATTAAAAAAAAAAATTAGCATTGTGCACTTCTTCTCTATATTCTCTACTAGCGACCCGCCCTCGCTTCGCTTCGGAAACATTAAAACACACATGAAACCAAAAAAATAAAATAAAAAAAATGAAAAAAAAGTAGCCTATGTTCATCAGGGACAATGTCGGCTTCTAATGGAAAAAGAATTTTTCAAATCGGTCCAGTTTCGGAGCCTATTCGAAACAAACAAACAAACAAACAAATCTTTCCTCTTTATAATATTAGTATAGATATAGATAAGTGTGGAAAATTTCATACTCCTCCGTCCTCGCAATTTTCGTAAAAAGGGATACAAAGTTTTTGCTTCACGTATTAATAGATAGATAGTTGCGATCACGATACAACATAACGTTCTGTCATGTCAGTGACAGCTTTCGAGTTAAATTTGTCATTGACAATAACCCAGCTTAAAAATTATACCCGGTGAATACAGTTCTATTCTCGTACGTTGGCTAATAGAATAATTGAAGTCGTAACTATTTTTGCTGAAACGCATCCTTTCTCGACAATACAGTGGGACGATGTAGATTACAGTGCGGTCACGTGAGAGACTTTGACACGAGCGACCTTGGCCGTCGTGGTCACGTTCCGACATTCCGCACACGACCGTGCAACTAAACGAGTAACTGAAGGTAGATGTGGATTAACCTTTTGACTGGGTACCGTGTAGGTCACCGGTGACCTACGCACTGAAGTAATTATGTCTATATCTGTTACCAAGGCACCTGGGTTGCCTTCTTTTGTATGTTAATGTAGGTTTTTTTTTTTTTTTTTTCTTGCTTGCATAGGTGGACGAGCTCACATGCCACCTGGTGTTAAGTGGTTACTGGAGCCCATAGACATCTACAACGTAAATGCACCACACACTTTGATATATAAGTTCTAAGGTCTCAGTATAGTTACAATAGTCATTCCCAGTATCTTTCGGATTCGTCTTTGTCAGAGCCTACTAATTATTCCGGCGCCTTAGTAAGAAGATCGAAGATAGAAATTAACATAATTAGTTCAGTGCGTCGCTTAGGGCACCGGTGACCTACACGGCAGTCGAAGGGTTAATCGTCGGTTTTCAGTGGGACTTTAAGTTTTTTTTTTTATGAAAACTTTTACTCAACTCTGTAGGGTCAAATCCATAATGCACGACGAAGCGTATGTATAAGAAACAATAAAACAAAATTCGATAGAGTTATTTTCAGAAATGAAGTACGAATTGAATTGGAATTTGATTTCGAAGAATTCGTAAGGTTTTTTTTGGGTAACGCCCAGCGATTTACCTCACCTCACTAAAATTTATTGTACGTGCGTAAAAACATTGAAGAATTCCCCAGAGTCTGCGATTTGCATAATGTGGACACTAGGAACAAACAGGCTTGCGTTGCCGGCGGCTCGAATTAAGAAAATAAGCAACTATTTTAGGGGGCTGGGTGTACAACTTTTCAACAAGATCCCACAAAACGTTCAATTACTACCTGTTCATAGATTTAAGAAAACTGTGAAGGAACGTTTGTGCAACAAGGCATATTATAAAGTTAAGGATTATTTACTAGATGCCACTACATGGGAATGAGGCGTTCGCTCCTGGCCTTTTCATTTTTCATTATTATTATTTTTAATTGTATTTTTTGACTTGTTTTTTCGTTTATTGTAAATATTTTACATATTATAAAAAAAAGAAAATATTTAAAAAAAAAACAAAAAAAGCCCGCTGAGTTTGTTTCGCCGGTTCTTCTTAGGACTGTGGCTTTTTTTGGAACCGGTGGTAGAGTTAATATTGTTATTTATGTTTTGACATTAATCAAGTGTGTTATGCTGACATCTAAGTTGAAATAAATGATTTTGAATTTTGAATTTGAAGCTGGTGGAATTAATGAGCATTCAATGAATTTTCAAACAATTATTTTCGTTAAATACGTAATTTGAAAGCAGCGCGTGCAAATGATTTTAAAAAAGAAACACCGTGAACTATTCATGAGATTATTAAGATAAAGAAGGCTTTAAAAATCGATTTCTACGAAAATGAATTGAGATTAAGAGAGAATGATATGAAAATGATTTACTGGTGGTGGGACCTCTTGTGAGTCCGCGCGGGTAGGTACCACCACCCTGCCTTTTTCTGCCGTGAAGCACTAATGCGTTTCGGTTTGAACTGTAACTATACTTGAGACCTTAGAACTTATATCTCAAGGTGGGTGGCGCATTTACGTTGTGGATGTCTATGAGCTCCAGTAACCACTTAACACCGGGTGGGCTGTGAGCTCGTCCACCCATTTTAGCAATAAAAAAAAAGATATTTTCATACTTTGTTTTGTGTGTATTTCGAATAATCGGCGGTATTAAAATCCAGGTATACGGAGCGGTCCTCATCAAGTGCAATACGATGTGCGTGAAAAAATTCTGCACTATGAAAAAATTGTATATTTCATAAGTGAGTCGACTATTATCAAAGGCGGCAATCTGACTTTTGGACAATGATTGGTAAATCAGAAAAACGAATTATTGACTTTGTATTCCATCGGCAGTCACAAAACTCTTCGGAACGACATCTTAGATAAATAACAGGTTAACTATTAACCTTTATCTAATGCAGGTTTTGAACCGTATTCTTTGAAGGAGACGATTATATTCCAATAAATCTGTATTGACATATCAATAAAATTTTGTTGTCCAAATGCACAGATTGCCGCCTTTGATAATAGACGACTCAAGTATTGTGCCTGTGAATAACTCACTCAGCGAGTCGTATTATATCCTAATTGTGAACAGCGACACAAAAAAAGATAAGAATCTGAACAATCAAATTATATCACTGATAGCACTGATAAATAATCACTCGTGATACAAAAATCGTGACATAACAACTGTGCCTTTAGATCATACTGTATCGAATCTATCACGTTCTTATATCACATAATTATTGTAAATGACACATTTTTATCTTTTCTTATCTAATTTAAAAGGTCCGGATGCTAAATTAGTGGAAATTATTTTAATTAAATTAGTTTGGCGTAATTAGGCCTGGGAATATGCAATCGGATTCCACGAGTCATTTATGGATCCAGGACGTCACAAGAACGATGTATTTATTATCAAAAAAATTGAGCTCGACTTTAAGTCTTAAGTTGACATCTATGGGAATTTTTTTTGGAACAGGGGGCTTAGATTCGTACAAGATATCCGCGCCTTGGAGTACGCGGAGTATGTGGGACTTGCCGGTATGCAGATCATGGGAACAAGCTGTTCGCCCAAATATATTTTAAGGCTCTATCGCACTAAACGACTCCCCTTGCACTCTTTCACTCGACGCCCTCCTCCAACCCCAGCTGGACCCCGAGAAGGAAGAAGTGCTTTCCCTCTCCCATTCCTTCTGCGAGATGGTGGATTCGCAGAAATCGAGCATTGCCTGCCAGCACTTGTCGCTGCCGAGAATCGTAGCTACGAACGCCTATGGACTAGTCCATTATCCGTATAACTCATTTCCCAGACAATCCGAAGCGCATATTGATTTGAGGCGGAGAAACTTTCCATCGTGTTATTATGTATGAGTTAAAATACCGCCAGTGACTATATGTGGATGCGCGTTAAGTACCTTTGTGCTTAACAAAGTTTTGAAATTGTCTTCAATTTTTAATGTTAATTTAGTTTCATCAAAACTACAAAATGTTTACGGTTTAATTTTGTGTTAATTTATTTCCAACATTTTGAATACTTTTTTATTTACATGTTCCCCCTCATGGACAACTAGAGTGTTATTGGTTGACATTTCATAATTGTGCTAACTGCCCTCTATTTTTTTACAAAATTATTTCTAGTTGAATTTCACAATCATTTAATCATGGCTGTGCCTGACGAAAACCCCAGTAAATACAGCAAATATTTTGTTTTAGGCCATGAAAACTAATATTAAATATGCTTCAAACAGCTGTGCAGAGCTAAATTATTGTCCAGCTCACAATTGGCTGATAAACGTGTGCTATCTATTGAAGCATTCAGACCACATTTATGCTTAGGACGTACACGTGCCTCGTGTAGTACCACTGCACGTGTCTGAGTCGCAGATGCCTCTTGGGGCTTGCGTAATTTTGACATATTAGGAACAATGTCACTGCTGAAAAGTATTTTTGATAGAAAGAGGCGTTGGAATTATGAATCCGGTCGGTAGCTGCTACTCTATATAGATATATCTATTGTGAATATTTCAGTTTGTTACATATGTTTGTTCTAGGCCCAAACTCACTGTAAAGACTATTTTCCTTGAACAGATATTCTTTATCGCGGCAAGCAATGTACTCTCCGAGGAGTGTATATGTTTTACTGGTGGTAGGACCTCTTGTGAGTCCGCGCGGGTAGGTACCACCACCCCGCCTATTTTTGCCGTGAAGCAGTAACGCGTTTCGGTTTGAAGGGTAAGGCAGCCGTTGTAACTATACTTGAGACCTTTGAACTTATATCTCACGGTGGGTGGCGCATTTACGTTGTGGATGTCTATGGGCTCCAGTAACCACTTAACACCAGGTGAGCTGTGAGCTCGTCCACCCATCTAAGCAAAAAAAAAAATTACTACAGTCAATGGAGGAATGGCATAGTCTGGTGAAGCGCACCACCACCCGAAATGACCACAACCACTCTGCCAAGAGTGCATACGACTGAGAAAATAAACAGTCACGCACACGGAAGTTTATCTTCTTCGCAGCGGTTCTAGATTGTATCTGAATTAACGCGCAGTTTGTATCTTCGCTACCTACGCTATCGCAGTGATCGAACAATAAGGAAAAGTTAGTGAATTTATTGAGTTTTGAGCAACAGAAATTTTCCATACAGGCAGGGTTAATTTGTCGTTAATGTTCTATTATATTAAATTCGATTTATGCTTATCTGTAAAGAGTTTTTTTTTCTTCTAAAAATAGCGGCCCTAGACATTTCAATTACAATCATTAATTAACGACTTAATTTCCTTAAGTTTCTAAACATTCATTGTTTATTCTAAAGAGACCGCCCACGAAACATTCAAAGTTGATAGACACAATAGACCGTGCTTCTACACGTTTTCAATAGATTGTCTCGTACAAGTCACACTTCTAATAAGCCCCTCGAAATACGTCACCCGAAACTACGGGCCGAATTATATAATATTGTAAAATATAAGCTTACATATACGACAACGTTCAAATGCTTCAGAATAATAAGGTCTGCGGATAACAAAAGGCATTTTGTATATTAGGTAAAGGGTGTTTGTTTTTGGATTCACGTGATTAAAACGATTGGGGCTTTTGCTCAACAATTCCAGTGTGTCGTACTTGTGAAACGTGATATGATCGCGTGATAGCATCGATATAAACACGCCCTAATCGAATCTGCGTTTGTCACGTTCGGCGAAGCTAGAATAATCCCTCGTGGTTACTAGCAATGGGTAGGCAAAAAAACCCTGCGTTTGACGACAATGTGGGTTGTTTTGTTAGCTGATAGATTATTATGACTTTTTTACTGGTGGCAGGACGTCTTGTGAGTCCGCACGGGTAGGTACCACCGCCCAGCCTGTTTCTGCCGTGAAGCAGTAATGCGTTTCGGTTTGAAGGGTGGAGCAGCCGTTGTAGCTATACTGAGATCTTAGAACTTATATCTCTAGGTAGGTGGCGCATTTACGTGGTAGATGTCTATGGGTTTAGGTGGGCTGTGAGCTCGTGCACCCATCTAAGCAATAAAAAAAAACGTGGAATGTTATGAATCTAATGCAACAGCCCGTATCTCGTAGTCCGGAGGGAGTTGACGACGGAGTGCCACCACTGCAGTGGTCGCGACTGTCCAGCTTTCGCGGAGCAGTGCTGCGTCCTCGTCGCAAAGTTAGGTCTGGACCTGTCACTGTGGACGTTGTGGCTACGATGCTTGGCAGCGACGAGTCCTGGCAGGCGCTGATCGACTTCTGTGATTCCACCAACTCGCAGAAGGAGTCGGCGGAACGGGAGAGGGAGAACCCTTCTTCTTTTTTATTTTTTTTTATTACATTGATAGGTGGACGTGCTCACAGCCCACCTGGCGTTAAGTGGTTGCTGGAGCCCATAGACATCTACAACGTACATGCGCCACCCACCCCGAGACAAGTTCTAAGGTCTCAAGTATAGTCACAGGTGAGACAAGTTCTTCTCTTTAGGCGGTCTTTGTTACCATCATCGCCAGACTTATTATAGAAGTACAACCCGCTCAGCGGTGTATCGCGTTCCGACCCGGCAGTCTGGTTCTGACCCAGCGGGTATCCCGGAACACCTCACAGGAGGTTTGGTCCCCTGCCTGAAAAAAAAAGGTTATGAATCTAATGCTTTTATGTAGTTACTAGCTGTACCCGTCCGCTTCACTGGGCATTTAAAATTAACATTATTATTTCCCACAAAGATTCTCAACATTAACGCCCCCGCAACTGGTGTAGGGAGTCCAACACTCATATAAATATTAGCCTATCCATTAAGTACACGTATTTTCTACATGGATACCAAGTTTCAAGTCAACCGGATGCATGGTTCAGTTATAACGGAACATCCGTAAAAACCACTGTAGATTTATATAAGGTAAGCGGTTGACGGAGTCCAACCATCTTGAACGCCGCCATCTTCTACCATTCAAATCAGAACGCTTCACTGCAACAGAAATAGGCAAGATGAAAGTGTGAATAAATGCCAATAAAGATGGCATTGTAGATATGTGGAATATTAGTGACAAATTAGTGAATTTTTATTTTGTTATCTATACTAATATTATAAAGAGGAAAGATTTGTTTGTTTGTTTGTTTCGAATAGGCTCCGAAACTACTGGACCGATTTGAAAAATTCTTTTTCCATTAGAAGCCGACATTGTCCCTGATGAACATAGGCTACTTTTTTTGAATTTTTTTTTATTTTTTTTTTTTGGTTTCATGTGTGTTTTAATGTTTCCGAAGCGAAGCGAGGGCGGGTCGCTAGTTTGTTATAAATATATATATTATATTTGCATATTTTATATTTTCAAAATTGACGACATGAAAATGTATGGAAAGAAAAAAGTTTCAGTTTCCTAGGCGATCGGGAAGTACCTCAAAAATCACCGAAAAAATATGTAATTTTTCATGGTTACACATTTTTTCGGTCTAGCCTTTCTGTCCGCGAATAAAACGTAATATCCTTTAGTGGTCCTGGCACTTAAGTAATTTTAGTGCTGAAAAAATATTACCGGTTTCCGTGGAATTATTTCAATTTTAAATGCATTAACACATGAATAGTTCTAGAGGAAAATCGAAAGGAAAATTTTCCAAGGATAAGCACTCTAATTAGAAGTTATATTACGTTCAAAAATAGCATTGTTAATCGACTTTGTTAACATATTTTGTAACAGTTTACAAGGAAAATGCCCAATTGTTCGATATGGTTCGATGAGTTTTCCTTTGTAACTTATTGTTTTAAGTTCGAAGGTTTTATTAATAATAACGTTTGTAAATTGGATTTGTTGTTATGATATTGTTTTGACTTGCTTTAGGAAACTTCGTGGTTTGTTTCTGAAGAAATTTCTCGAATTGTTTGACGAAAATCGTGAAGTTTGACGAATACGCAATAAAGTTAATAATGAAAACTGGAAATAGTTTTTTTTTTTAAATAGTCCCAATAATTTATATATTAATACGTGAAGCAAAAACTTTGTATCCCTTTTTACGAAAATTGTGCGGACGGAGGAGTATGAAATTTTCCACACTTATAGAGAATATAGAGAAGAAGTGCACAATGCTAATATTTTTTTTAAATAATGCATAAAAGATACATTAAATCAATAAAGAAAACATTACACACACTACATACCATGTATTTAACGCACACACGCATGCATACTATTTATTGTCAAACTTTTGTTCTTGACGTCTGTTGTCAAATTGAGAATAGATCAAATATTGTTTGCCTTTGTTAATATTTTTTATAGTGTAGTCTTGGCGAAATTTGTGATTATAGAAGTATAAAATGCAATCATAATAGTACACAAACTTACAATTCCAATTAATTATAGTCGAATTTCGACTACTGCGGGACCTCTAGTATTAATAATTCCTTCATTTATCAGATAAATGCGACGCCACAATCGTTTTGATTTATTTAAATGTGGAGACATTTAAATGGTGTTTAGTTGTAAGGTTCGTTTTTATATAATTTAAGTTCACAGTTTGTCTTCCAAATAAAATAAAGTAAACAAAGAATAATATTATAATAAACTAGTGGGCCTTCTCAACTAAGATTGTAATATTATTTATAAGCATTACTTACGAATTCTACCTTATATTTATTTACCTAAGAGGTAATTATTATTTTTGTCAGTCCGCCCGCAATATAATGAATGAATTAATTAAGCTATATGGTTTACCAGGAATCGTTCAAGGAAAATTTTTCTACGAATTAAGTTATATTTTTTCACCAAATCTAATGTCAGATACATCCTTTAATGGTTTTGAAAGGTAGAATTTCAGTCATGTCAATAAGGAACTATTGTTATGGCGCAATAGTGACATGTCCACTGCTCACGTGTGCTCAGTGATCTAATTATACAACAACAGAACGCATTTGGTAAGTAAGGTCATTCGTATAAACATATCTAATTTCTCTGCGATTAGTTGATCTAATTAACGATATTGTGTTAACGATTAGAGATAGGTAATCGGACATAGATTATTAAGTAATTTAAAAGTATTTAAAAGGGATCGGTTTTTAATTGAATTAAAAACTAATGTGAGTAGGGGCTGTTTTAAAAATACTTGGACGAACAATTTTTTTTTTGTTGCTTAGTTGGGTGGACGAGCTCACAGTCCCCCTGGTGTTAAGTGGTTACTGGAGCCCATAGACATCTACGACGTAAATGCGCCACCCACCTTGAGATGTAAGTTCTAAGGTCTCAGTATAGTTACAACGGCCAAAGACAGGCTATAGACAGTTTTGTGTGTATTAAAATAAACTTTACCAAAATTTCATTGTATTTATTCCACGTGATATTGATCTATAAATAAGTTCACTATAAAATATATAATATATATGTATGTACATTAAAACGATAGGATTGCGTAACGTGTGTATTATGAACTTGTTTACTAGTCTCTCATTCACGTGGCTTAGTTCACGTGCCCCTGTGTGCATATATATACAATAGAAAGTAAGTGTGCATGTGGAAAGATGAAATATACATAAACCACGAACAGAGTTTTCTTTTGTTGAATTTTCGTTTATTTTCTAAAGTCCTGATTTTAATAGTAAAATAAAATTAAACTAGAGGTCCCGCAGTAGTCGAAATTCGACTATAATTAATTGGAATTGTAAGTTTGTACACTATTATGATTGTGTTGTATACTTCTATAATCACAAATTTCGCCAAGGCTACTCTATAAAAAAATATTAATAAAGACAAAAAAATTTTAATCTATTCTCAATTTGACCACAGACGTCAAGAACAAAAGTATGACCATAAATAGTATGCATGCGTGTGTGCGTCAAATACATGGTATGTAGTGTGTGTATTGTTTTCTTTATTGATTTAATGTATCTTTTATGTATTATTTTAAATAAATATTAGCATTGTGCACTTCTTCTTTATATTCTGTATAAGTGTGGAAAATTTCATACTCCTCAGTCCGCGCAATTTTCGTAAAAAGGGATACAAAGTTTTTGCTTCACGTATTAATATATAGATGAATGAATAATTACCATTAAAATTACTTTTACGGTTTGGAATTAAAACTGCTTTTACGGTTTAAATTCGCGTTTTTTTTTTGTCATTATATTATTTCAGAGGTTTAATGATGATGAAGAATGACAATAAAAACCGTCAGATTAAACTGTAAAAGTATTATAGACTTAATTATGTTTGAGAATTGCGAACATCGAATTTATGTGTTGTTATGATTAGAATCATCAGCCTTTTTATTTTTCAAGTACGATATTTTGACAAAGAAGATTACATAATAATATAAAAAAAATATTTTTATTGCTTAGATGGGTGGACGAGCTCACAGCTCACCTGGTGTTAAGTGGTTACTGGAGCCCATGGATATCTACAGCGTAAATGCGCCACCCACCTTGAGATATAAGTTCTAAGATCTCAGTATAGTTACAACGGCTGCTCTACCCTTCAAACCGAAACGCATTACTGCTTCACGGCAGAAATAGGCACGGCGGTGGTACCTGCCCGCGGGGACTCACAAGAGGTCCTACCACCAGCAAAGGTAAATATTTAGTGTTGTGTTATGATAAATAGCTTCAAATGAAAACGCTTAATATCATTTTTAAAACCTGGCAATGAGGCTGATATTAATAGTTTACGTTCGAAAATATTTAAGTTAAATGAATATTAAGCAAAATAAATGGTAACGCGTATGCTTCGATTTTTTTCTCTCACAATAGCTCTTGAAGCAATAGCTAAAATGTCATGGATATTTTTTTATTGATTTAGAAAGTAAACGACTATACCTTGTATCGTTTGATAAGTGGAATCCGTCGCCCATCGACATCAGGAATGTCAATGATAAAGTTATACGAAATTCTAAAATAGTTTTTCTCATTAAACAAAATTGCTTTTTCGAAAAAAGTGGGTCCAGTTTAATAGCTTTAAATAAACAAAGATAATAATAATAATAATAATAATTCATTTATTTGTATAGAATGCAGGTACATGTATGGTCTTAGTATAAAATATATTCAATCCCACTACATTCTGCCTGTTGGCATACAAATTTGAAGGAGAAACTTACAGCTAATTTAAACTAGGTATTAAGATAAATTTAAGAATTAGATCACAAAAAGTTTATTATAAAAATTGAGATCTTAATAAGGAGAGTGTTATAATTCATTATTAAAAGTTTCGCGTCATCTTCCCTTTCCCACGTCCATTTTCCCCGACCTCTGATAGACATCGGACGCTTGGACGCAAAGGAGGCTGCTAGTGTGGTTTCACTGCTAATGGAATCCCGTCATTACACCCATATAAATAAATAACCAACGCTACATTTCCCATTAAGTCATGTAACCATAATAAACGCTTCCCTGATTTGTTATGTAAATTTTCCTGGAAGTAAACATAGTTTAGTCATATTGCATCTACATACGAGCATCGCGTGCATCGAAACGTGCTCCGTGCACATAGTCGACGCATGTGTGCGATAATAGTGAATTTGTGGCGAACTTGGCATGGATGCAATTTTGCGATTCGGCAATACGAGCCATCATCGACAGCGTCAGTTTCTCTCTCTAAAATCCGGCAGAACAACACTATTTATCGATAATAGTTTTGTTTAAATAAATAGAGTATTGAGTTCTAAGTTTTTTTTATTTTTTTTTATTGCCCCTGTATGCCTGTATTGGTTTTAGAGCTAGATACTTGCTTCATAGAAACCGTGAACCGTGGAGTTATTTATTTTTAAAGACCCTTATTGTCACAACTCTATTCAGGTGGGACAGATTACTTCACAAGATTACAGGAACGTGGACACAGACTACGATACGATGTGTTACTATCTTTTTTTTTATTGTCCATGTAAGCAGACTCGAGCATACGGCCCACCTGATGGCGAGTGGTTACCGTCGCCCATGGACTTCAGCAATTCCAGGGGCAGAGACAAGCCGCTGCCTACCGTAAGTATATCTAAGTAAGTGCATCTGATCATAGATAATTTAATTAAATGGTAGGTCTTCAGCTGCAGGATCAACAGTTTCATTGTCCATTTTCAGAGCTCTCGTTATAAACTGTAAACTTTCCACGTAATCGGAATGCAGTAAACATAATGTTGACACGAATGCAAATGCGCAATCGTGAACTTGAATTACATAATTATAGACACTAGTGGTCGCCCGGTAGTCGAAGTTCGACTATAATTAATTGAAATTATAAGTTTGTACACTATTATGATTCTATTTTCAAACACTATTATACTTCTATAATCACAAATTTCGCCAAGACTAACACCATAGAAAAATATTAATAAAAACAAACAATATTTAATCTATTCTCAATTTGACAACAGACGTCAAGAACTAAAGTTTGACAATAAATAGTATGCATGCGTGTGTGCGTCAAATACATGGTAGTGTGTGTAATGTTTTCTTTATTGATTTAATGTATTATTAATACATAATTTAAAAAAAATATTAGCATTGTGCACTTCTTCTCTATATTTTCTATAAGTGTGGAAAATTTCATACTCCTCCGTCCGCGCAATTTTCGTAAAAAGGGATATAAAGTTTTTGCTTCACGTATTAATAATTATTATATAAATATGTCTTGGCGAGTGCTAATATACTCGTACATATGTTCATATTGCATCTGTCACCACGTTATTTTCAAAGCCGCGATAATGTAATCTCGCTAGTGATATTGTAATTGGATTATTTTTTTATTTATCGTTCATATCTCAAACATTGTAAACTATCAATTGTCCAGTTATTCATTACAAAAGTACCACAGCCCTGAGAAGATCTGTTGAATTCAAAGTCAACTTGTTCGCTTAGTTTTAGTGATGTGACATCTTAGTACAATTTAACTTGTTTTTTGTCTAACGCGATGATGTAACGACACTAGTAAAATTTGAATATCATGGTTTCGATAATAACCCTGCGATACATATAAAGATATGGGCTGACTTATATAAGCAATGATAACATCATTTGTTTACGTTTTGTAAATATTTATGTCTTCATAACTAAATTACATTATAAATAGATGTAGTGCTCGCGTTTGTAAAAGTGAATTAGTCTACCGCCATCGCTACGATGAGTCTCACGCTGATGCTCAAGGAAATCAGCAATCCCAGTAGCAAGTCAGCCCCTACCATTGAGAACGACATAATATTTTTTACTGGTGGTAGGATCTCTTGTGAGTCCGCACGGGTAGGTACCACCGCCCCGCCTATTTCTGCCGTGAAGCAGTAATGCGTTTCGGTTTGTAGGGTGGGGCAGCCGTTGTAACTATACTGAGATCTTAGAATTTATATCTCAAGGTGTGTGGCGCATTTACGTTGTAGATGTATATGGGCTCCAGTAACCACCGAACACCAGGTGGGCTGTAAGCTCGTTCAAACATCTAAGAAAAAAAAAAAAAAATATGATAAATAATATGACATACATATGTCTTCTTTGATAAATGGTATGTCGTAACGCTTAGAAAACATCATGCTGTTGATCTAATATCCGGATCTAAAATGCGATCTAAAATATGATATCTACAGAAGCACCACGCAGTTCTATTTTGGGAGATCTTTATGAATATTGTATAGGTACACCTGAACATACGCGCTGTGTATTTTATTTGGTTTTCGCGATACATAGACACAGTTAAAACAAGTTTTACGGTTTAGTATCGATTTTTTTATTGTCATCATATTAAAACAATTTTTACAGTTTAATCTCGTATTTTTTACTGTCGTCATATTATTTCCGAAATTTCAAATATCTTACAGTTTTCCTGGTGACGGACGAACAAGCCTGCTTCCAGACTACGCTATACTATAGTGCCATATAGTTAGCATAGCAAGGAAATACGCCAATGATACATAGTACAGTACAGTGTGAACATGTCATAACAATTTATGGTGCACGATATTGTTGTGCTATGAGCCATATACCATGCGCTATTGTATTATAGCGTAGTTTGAAAGCAGCTTAAGGCGTTATTCGTCGACATATTGATACATATTTTGCTAACTACCTTCTCTATATATCGATAAAATTATTTCTAGATTTTTAAATTTATTTCACACAGAACTAAGTAATAATATAGTTAGTCACCTGCAACTAACATAATATCACGTAATAGTATCTTACTACTGACTTGTCTGCTAAATTTTATAATGTAATCTAGAATAAAAATGAAGAAGTCTAGAAATCTAGAATAATTTAATCTAGAAGAATAATGTAGAATAGCTTTACGTCTTCGCGAAATCTCAAGAAGTGTTAGAACTCAAGAGTCGGACAGCTGTCTGACTCCTTAGACCAGAACATACGAACACTTGCTTGGAATAAAAATATTAATATACTAGCGACCCGCCCTCGCTTCGCTTCGGAAACATTAAAACACACACGAAACCAAAAAAATAAAATAAAAAAAAATTAAAAAAAAGTAGCCTATGTTCATCAGGGACAATGTCGGCTTCTAATGGAAAAAGAATTTTTCAAATCGGTCCAGTAGTTTCGGAGCCTATTCGAAACAAACAAACAAACAAATCTTTCCTCTTTATAATATTAGTATAGACACATCGACTGATACCTTATTACTACACAAGAAATAAGGGATTAGCAGCAAGAATTTAAGAAGGAAAATCACTTGAACTTATATTTCTGCCGCAGGACCTGGACGAGGTCGTTTCTATATCAACTGTAAAAGAACGGAATAGGCACAAGAATTTTCTGCGAAAATACCTTCGCTCGCGTATAGTTCCAGCGTGGACTGACAATCATTGCCGTTTATCAATACTACTGGTGGTAGGACCTCTAGTGAGACCGCACGGGTAGGCATCACCACCCTGCCTATTTCTGCCGTGAAGCAGTAATGCGTTTAGGTTTGAAGGGCGGGGCAGCTGTTGTAACTATACTGAGAACTTAGAGCTTATATTTCAAGGTGGGTGGCGCATTTACGTCGTAGATGTCTATGGACTCCAGTAACCACTTAACACCAGTTGGGCTGTGAGTTCGTCCACCCATCTAAGCAATAAAGAAAAAGAAAAATTTTAGAAGGAAAATCACTTGAATTTATATTTCTGCCGCAGTAGCTAAGCCTAGACACGATTTCTTTTATATATCAACTGATAATGAACCGGATAGGCATAAGAATTTTCTGTGAAAATATATTTGCTCGTGTATAGTCCGACGCCCTTTATGTGGTCAATGATCGGAGGCGCTGGCGGGACATTACAAGGAGTAAAATCATGTCGAAGTATAATAGTCACGACCCTCAGCAGTGAGGAAACGACGCGAGGAGGAGTTCCAGCGTGGACTGATAATCATTGCCGTTTATCAAATAAAAAATTCTAGTCGAGAATACATCTTAAAATAGTTCTCGACCTTATGATGTAGGAAGTGTAAATTCTTGCATATTGTTATGCAAGAAGTGGCCTGGCGCGACCTTCCTTCGGTCACAGGGTCGCCGCGTTCCTCAGTTTTCCTGTATCATATAAACGTTAATTCTCGTTTTGAATGTTAGTTTAGAGATATTGGAATTAAATAATTGATGGAAGTGTTTGTGTTCTATCTATATATATAAAAATGAATTGCTGTTCGTTAGTCTCGTTAAAACTCGAGAACTGCTTGACCGATTTGGCTAATTTTGGTCTTGAATTATTTTTGGAAGTCCAGAAAAGGCTTAAAGGTAGATTAATATGAAAGTCCCCCGTCGGACGGATTCATTTTGTTTGTTTTTAGTTTATTTTGTAGAAAAGTTTAGGTCTTTTATTTATCGATTGAGGCACTACGAAGTCTACCGGATCAGCTAGTTTTGAATAGCTTTTGATTTTTAGAATTTTCTTCGGTGCTCACTTACCTTTCGTTGTAAAGTAATTAAAGTGAAGTGTAAAATATTGGAAACGCCTGTAATAATATCACGACAATATAAAACGCGAAAATAAATGGTAAAAGCAGTTTTTTATTAGTTTGTCTGTTAGTTGGTGCATTTATTTGTTCGATATTCACTTAGAGACTAAACCTAAATACTTGTTTTTTTATTTCATAGAGGGGTGTACGAACTCACGGCCCAGCTGATATTAAGTGTTTACAGAAGCATATTTAAGCATTGAGGGACCGCGCGGGGAGGTACCACCACACCGCCTGTTTCTGTCGTGAAGCAGTAATGCGTTTCGGTTTGAAGGGTGGAGCAGCCGTTGTAACAATATTTGAGACCTTAGAACTAATATCTCAAGGTGGGTGGCGCATTTACGTTGTAGATGTCTATGGGCTACAGTAACCACTTAACACCAGGTGGGCTGTGAGCTCGTCCACCCATCTAAGCAATAAAAAAATAATAGAATCAATAGGGGAATGCCATTACCCAACTTGAAAAACGAGTTCTATGTCTTAATTGTAGAATATAATTAACATGCTAGTCTTGTCAACATATAGGATTTATGATATAGACAGTCCCTGAATTTACTAATAACAACTGGACCAAGTTTTAGCACGATCTGATAAATTGTTTATAAACGCAGAGAAGACAAATATTTTTGTTTGTAATTAAAAATATTTTTACGGTTTTTGATTAAAACTAATTTTACAGTTTCATTAGGCGTTTATTATTGTCATTATATTATTTTCGACATCATTTATCGTTGACCAAATTTTTTTCTACATTCATTTTAATAAAGCTTCCCAGGTTTCCTTATATCGAAAATAAAAAAATGCTTACCCCAGTAATAGATGTGACATTGACTGATGACGTAGTTTTATCGGCGAAGCCATTGACATCAGTTACACAACCTTCACGCTTCCGGCGACATGCAATATGTTGATGTCACACCAGATTCGACCTGACTTCTAATTATTCCTCATACGAGGAAACATTATGATTGAGATGGAAAAATATTTATTTTTTATTGCTTAGATGGATGGACGATTACCGGAACCCGAAGACATGTACAACGTAAATGCAGCTACCCACCTTGAGATATGAGTTCTAGGGTCTCAGTATAGTTACAACGGCTGCCCCACCCTTCAAACCGAAACGCATTAGTGCTTCACGGCAGAAATAGGCAGGGTGTTGGTACCTACCCGTGCGGACTCACAAGACGTCCTACGATCAGTATATAAAAATTGCATTTATGAAAACAAAATTTTGCATTTAAGAGGTGTTATAAGCATCATCCTGTTTATTCCTGCCGTGAAACATCGCGGTGAGACTGTCGTTCAATTTCATTGAGACTTCCACTACATGGTGAGGTCTGATATTAGCATTGTCATGTCGTGGGCTCTTGTGACTGTCCGTATCCGCAAGCTCGAAGCTGCGTCTAGTAAATAGCCTAACGCTTAATATTCATTTTAACATCCAATTGCATCAGACAAGGCTATAACATCATTGATATTCGTTGCCATATACGGAACCTGTAGTTAAATCACCATATGAAACGGTACACAGCTTTTATGGAAACCTTGATGATGAAAGAATAAGAATAATACATAATATTCGCAATAACATCAACAGCTGTCTATTGACGTGAAAGTCTATATTAGTATACTAATATTAAAAAGCAGAAGAAGAAAAACGAAGAAAAAAAAATAACCTCAAGAGTTTGTAGATCCGATTTGAAAATTTCTTTCAGTGTTAGATAACCCATTTATTGAGGAAGGCTATAGGCTATATAACATCGCGGTAAGGCCAATACAAGTGGAGCACCAATAAATAATGTTTCAAAATAGGGGTTTAAATAGCTATAATTATTCAAAAATATTTTCACTTTCTACGTATTGGTAGTGGGGGGTAAAATTTAGCGTTATGCCAAAGTAGCTATTCGACGCGGACGAAGTCGCGGGCAAAAGCTAGTATATATAATATATATTATTATATTTCGTCTGTACGTGTGTTTGTCACTGAACTCCTCCTAAGCGGCTGGGCTGAATTGAATGATTTTTTTTCAACCGTTCGGGTGGCTCCCTTAATGGTTTAGATTCACAAATCAGCCCGGTAGATGGCAGTGCAATCGGTATCTAGGTTTTTTATCTTTCCTAGAAATAATTTAATGACAATAAAAAGTTATTGGTGGATATCTGATTAGGTTAGGTATTTAAAATATCATAGCAAAAAAACTTCTTGAGCTATTTGTGATTTGAGGTAAATTGAATTTAAATTTAAATCGAATTGTTGATACTAATACTATATAAAACTGACCTTTACATTACAAAGATAAATGTCGCGTATTAAGAAAATTGTAGCTTAAACCAAATAACCTTTCTGCCCCCCATATAATGACAGTAAAAAACGTGGGATCAAATCGTAAAAGTAGTTTTATTTATGTTTAAGAATCTCAAAACCAAAGAAAATACCATAACTATATTATTTCCAAGTGTGCATAGATGGCCGGCAAGAAGTGGATGAGGAGAGCCGCAGACCGGGCTCAGTGGTGTGGATTGGGAGAGGCCTATGTCCAGCAGTGGACGACTGTGGGCTGTTGATGATGATGATGACGACGTAAATAAAGTGTCAAATCATAATTTCATCGCAGCAGGCACAGGGATTAGCATTCATAGATGGGATCACTCTTCTCAGCCAAGCAGTGGGAGTAGCTAACTAGCTAAGTAGAGTAGAGTAAAGTATGCTTCATGGCCCACAATTATAAAATAAACACGTTTAAATGACTACTTTTAATAAATAAAAATACTTTGTAGTTACATAAGTTTATAATTATATCTGTCGGTATGTCACTATTTAGTTAACTAAAAATAGTTAAGGTTAACTATTTTCTTAATGCTGCGCATGTCAGCAGCTATTTTAGACGGTATTCACGAGAATTCAAGACCAAGTTAACCCTTACTTTCTACTATAAATACGAGTGGCTATTGTCGCACAAAACAGCCCACTGAGTTTCTCGCCGGGTTTTCTCAGTGGGTCGCATTTCCGATCCGATGGTGGATTCTACGAAGCACTGGTCTTACTAGGGCCAGTGTTAGCAACACTCCGGTTTGAGCCCCGTGAGCTAACTTTTACGTTAGGGCGAAGCTGATATAGCCTCTCAAGGCTATCAGCATAGGTAGGAAAAGAAAGAAGAAACAAGTGAACGTTTTCAACTGCAAATTCAGTATTTTGGTTCGGCAGAACCTCTGAACATTAAAATTTGTGCTCGGATCTTGCGAATATAAAAGATTCCTTTGAAATTATAGTGTTAGCCGGTCATCGTTCTCAGCGAACCCGTCGCTTACGACGAAGGGCTCGGCGAGTAAATTAACCCACAGACACAGCCCACTGAGTTTCTCGCCGGATCTTCTCAGTGGGTCGCGTTTCCGATCCGGTGGTAGATTCTGCGAAGCACGGCTCTAGCTAGGGTTCGTGTAAGCAACATCATCAGGCTTGAGCCCCGTGAGCTCACCTACTAGCCCGGTGACGCTGACATGGTCATTCTAGACCATCATCTTAGGATTAAAAAAAAAATACTGTTAGCATTGTTAGATTATACACTATAGCCACTATAACATATCGCTTTAAAATACTTCAACGTTTGCTTCAATTGACAACAGCTGTCTTAAAAAGACAAAATTACGTAACGCCACGTAATTACCTTGCCTTTGCGGCCGTGAGTTCTATAAAGCACCTCGAATTAAATCTCCTTTACATAATACTTACTGAGTTACGTAAAGCAGATGTGTATAATGACGGCATGAAAAAAAAAAAAAAACAGCAGCCGACTAAAATTACATGGTTAGTTAGCACTATGTGCTCACGTGTGCTTGTACGTGAAATGGACCGGTATTATTCAATTAGTTTTTTTCATTGGCCACTTCAAGGGCGACGGTTTCATTTTCTTTAGATAAATAGTTGCTTATGTCACTCTCTGGTCTATAAATTTGTTGATCCGTTGATAAGTGGAATCATGAAGTAGTTAATACGTTGTCATATTTATTATCGTAGAAAATTCAGACTATGCCTAACTTTGAATCTGAGTCTACTTTTGTTACGTTCTTTTGTTACGATTGTTCACTTCGATAAAGCGGCACGACACGAGAACCCTCTCATCGTGGCCGCCGGTAACTACATTCCCGATCCTGCGGACAGAATGGAAAGCAGTCGACGTCGCCCAAAACACGTCATCTCGGATCCTCCCGATTCACTAACGGTGCTTTTAGGTACTTCAAGCACCGGTCACCGTTCTCGTCGAACCCGTCGCTTGCGACGAAGGGCTCGACGAGTAAATTAACTCTCAGACACAGCCCACTGAGTTTCTCGCCGGATCTTCTCAGTGGGTCGCGTTTCCGATCCGGTGGTAGATTCTGCGAAGCACGGCTCTAGCTAGGGTTCGTGTAAGCAACATCATCAGGCTTGAGCCCCGTGAGCTCACCTACTAGCCCGGTGACGCTGACATGGTCATTCTAGACCATCATCTTAGGATTAAAAAAAAAATACTGTTAGCATTGTTAGATTATACACTATAGCCACTATAACATATCGCTTTAAAATACTTCAACGTTTGCTTCAATTGACAACAGCTGTCTTAAAAAGACAAAATTACGTAACGCCACGTAATTACCTTGCCTTTGCGGCCGTGAGTTCTATAAAGCACCTCGAATTAAATCTCCTTTACATAATACTTACTGAGTTACGTAAAGCAGATGTGTATAATGACGGCATGAAAAAAAAAAAAAACAGCAGCCGACTAAAATTACATGGTTAGTTAGCACTATGTGCTCACGTGTGCTTGTACGTGAAATGGACCGGTATTATTCAATTAGTTTTTTTCATTGGCCACTTCAAGGGCGACGGTTTCATTTTCTTTAGATAAATAGTTGCTTATGTCACTCTCTGGTCTATAAATTTGTTGATCCGTTGATAAGTGGAATCATGAAGTAGTTAATACGTTGTCATATTTATTATCGTAGAAAATTCAGACTATGCCTAACTTTGAATCTGAGTCTACTTTTGTTACGTTCTTTTGTTACGATTGTTCACTTCGATAAAGCGGCACGACACGAGAACCCTCTCATCGTGGCCGCCGGTAACTACATTCCCGATCCTGCGGACAGAATGGAAAGCAGTCGACGTCGCCCAAAACACGTCATCTCGGATCCTCCCGATTCACTAACGGTGCTTTTAGGTACTTCAAGCACCGGTCACCGTTCTCGTCGAACCCGTCGCTTGCGACGAAGGGCTCGACGGGTAAATTAACTCTCAGACACAGCCCACTGAGTTTCTCGCCGGATCTTCTCAGTGGGTCGCGTTTCCGATCCGGTGGTAGATTCTGCGAAGCACGGCTCTTGCTAGGGTTCGTCTTAGCATCGTCATCAGGTTTGAGTCCCGTGAGCTCACCTACAAACGTTAGGGCGAAGCTGAAATAGCCTCTCAAGGCTATCAGCATAGGTAGGAAAAAAAATACGATTGTTTTATTTAGAGAAGATATTAAGGCTTGTAGTTGTTGTCTCGCGATTGGCAACTAGTTTGAAAACGTCTCGCTATATATATATACTTCGCGTATTCGAAAGGTAACTTGAAAAAAATTATTCTTGTATATCAATAACAGGTATTATACATTAAAACGATTCAAGGTTGATAAACGCTTTGAAAACAAGTCAATTTAAGTTATGTATACACTATAAGATCAGAATAACGCTGGCTGTGACTTCGAAGTCAAGTCGAAAATATACCTCTGGATTTACGGAGGGACTTTGGTTTTCACTGTATTTTCTATCTCTTGTTCCACGAGGAGTGCTCTGACGAATTGTTCTAGATGAGCCCCACATCTCTTTTACACGCTTTATATTAGCTTCACTTGTATGCATGTTTGTAGGTTTGTATGTTTGTAACGGACTCCTTTAGACGCAATTTCGACCCACTTTAAACGGCCAGATTTCATTCAAACTTTGTAGATTTATCGAGGACCGATGACAATACGCTAATTTGATAAGATTATTCCATTATTCAATTTGCAAAATAAGATTTTTGCCAATTTATATCATTTTTATCTATAGTCGATAAGGCAGGAATTGATGTTAAAGTACTTAATAATTTTAAAAATATGCCTTTATAGAAAATTTAACTAAAAATGAAAAATAAATAATAGCTTAAAAAAACAAAAAAAAAACGCTTTATATAAAATTCAACTAAAAAATAGAAAATAAATTTTAATAAATTTAAATTGAAAATAGTGTAAAATATATTTTATTTTTAAAAAAGCGAGGGGTGCTTTTTAAGATAATATTGAAATAATAATTCTTCTACTCATATCTGTCATAAAAATATTTATAACTAATAACACCATGTACCCCACGCATTTTTCACAATAAAATATATTTTACACTATTTTCAATTTAAATTTATTAAAATTTATTTTCTAATTTTAGTTAGATTTTCTATAAAAGCGTATTTTGTTAGTTTTTTTAAACTATTATTTATTTTTTACATCTGGAATGTCGCGTTCATAAGTAATCCGTTTCCAGAGATCTTTTGTGCTATGTATAATCTGGCTCTGGAATGAGGTCCCCTCCACGGTGTTTCCCGATCGCTATGTCATGTTCTTCTTCAAACAAGACTTTCCGAGAGTACTCAGCGGCAGATAGCGGCTTGGCTGTACCCTGGCATTGCTGATGCCCATGAGCGACTGTAACCACTTACCATCAGATGAGCCGTGTTTTTATAAAACTATAAAGGCTATACAAAAAATAAGCACAAGTAAGTGTTTAATATTAGATCGGTTCTTCCATCCACCGTTTTATTAAAATGTATAGGTAATTAATTGTTTTTCTTATTAAATAACGTTATTTATCTAGCCAATGGCATGCTCAAATGTATGTTTGTATTTGTCAAAGTCTTAGAGAATCTATTTAGATGACTGCATTCACATGCTCTTAATAATTTAATTTGAAATTTTTTAGATATCTTCAGAGCTGATGAGAGTGCATTGACTTTATTATTATGGCTTAAATAAAGAGCATGACAACGAATGATGATTATTCTAGATCGCTAAAGTTCATTGTGGCTAGTTTTTAATAGTTTATCGCATAGTTTATCAAACAAACAAAAAAAAAAATTAACAAAAAAAAAATCACTAATCACGTGTTTAATTTTTATGGTCGAATTATCGTCGTTCGAGCACTGACCGGATCGCTTTTGGGCCTTAATACATACATGTGGCTTCAGCTTAACATTGATTATGTAACTCGCGTGGCTCGGCGGCTCTCGTGTTTCTCTTACGTCAGTGAGGTCACTGTCAAGGTCTATGTTTGTACATACTTTAAATAAACATATTTATGTCATATCACTACTGGGCATCTACGAAATGCTCTTGAAACCAATTTGGACATGCGGGATTCAACTATGGGGTTCGGTGTGTGACTCTAACATAAGTATCATACAGAGGGTTCAAAATTACATCTTGAAACAAATATCCAACTGTCCGTGGCTTATAAAAACATCGGAGATTCATGAGCACCTCAAAATCAGGAGATCAAGACCTGGAGTATGAAATACAAAAAAGGCTAGAAATGCATCCTAATAAGCTTGCCATGCAACTAACCAAACCGGACCTAATATGTAGGCTTAAAAGGCGACAAATCCTAAGTCTTGATAGACACGGTTGACAAAGTGGAGCAGTCTCGATGGAGATTTTGCTCTGACCGCCTAACAGCTCTCAACACATCTGCTCATAGTCTAGCTGACAGATAACAAGATAAAGAAAAAAAAATATCACTACTGGGGTGGGGAATTTAAGAACTCACTCTGTCGCAGCGAGGAATCCGCCCTGAGTTTGAAATCGTCGTGGCCTAAAGAATAAGACGTCGGGTGCATTCGTATCTAGCGATGCAACGGTGTTCGAATCCCACAGGCAGGATACCAATTTTTCTAATGAAATACGTACCTAACAGATGTTCACAATTGACTTCCATGGTGAAGGAATAACACCGTGTAATGAAAACCAAACCCGCAAAATTATAATTTGCGCAATTACTGTTGGTAGGACCTTTTGTAAGTCCGCACGGGTTGGTACCACCGCCCTGCCTATTTCTGCCGTGAAGCAACCCCACCGTATTACGCGTTGGGCAGCCGTTGTAACTATACTGAAACCTTAGAACTTATATCTCAAGGTGCGTGGCGCATTTACGTTGTAGATCTATGGGCTCTAGTAACCACTTAACATCAGCTGGGCTGTGAGCTCGTTCACCCATTTAAGCAATAAAAAAAGTACAGCAGTAGCTTTACGCAATTAACCGGAAGTATTTTTTTCGAAGTGATATCTAAGCGTTGATATTTTAAGCCAGATTCAGGCATTTGTGAAATATCTTTGCGTTGTATGATGGCTACCGCCACAGATGGAGTGTGTGAATGACGATATGAGAGAGAGAAGAGTGGGTGTTGAGCTGAAGGCTGATAGAGTATAATGGAAGAGAAGAAATTATCTGTACCGACCCCACTAAGTGGGATAAGATGAAGAAAAAAGAAGAAGAACACTGCACAAATAACATATTTAATGACACATAAACAAATAGAAATTTCTGAAGTGTCTGTAATAGATATATTATGTAACTAGATGCATCAACTAACAACGCCACCTCCCACTGTCCTTTACCCAGTCTAATAACTAAGATTGAGCTAGTTAGACTAATATTATAAATATACCCCTGGGCCCATCTGCTAGAAGCTTTTTTTTTAAGGACCTTAAAAAAAACTTTTTGAGGCCTCGGGAGACCAGAAGGCCGCTAAGTATTTTGCACAAAGAATTAGCATTGCTATCCAGCGTGGAAATGCTGCCAGCCTTCTGGGAACTCTGCCAACAGGCGGTGAGCTAACGCAGATTTTCTATTTATAAGTAGCTTTACCTAAATAATTATTATCCTTAGAACTTATATCAAGTTTTAGCTATAAACAAGAAAAATTACATTCAGAGATTCTTAAGTATGCATTGGTTACTGTATATATTATAAATTATATAATATAAATATATAATATAAATATTTACTAACAATCACGCCAGGTTAACTGGTCTCGTGCTAAGTTCGTAAAGAACTTGTGTTACAGGTACCAGATAATGGAAATAAATATAAGATTTTTATTATACACATACATATATTTAATATACATCCTTAACCCTGGAAAAGACATTTCATATTTATCATACTAATATCTTCCCTTGGCGGGATTCGAACCCGCGACCCCTTTGTGTAGTGACCATGTTACTTACCACTACACCAGACGGCCGTCAAATACTATGTAGGAGGTAAGAAGATGGTCAACGACTCTACTGTATCACATTTTTGTTTTACTCACTCACTTGTTTGTAGGACCGTTTCCTTATAATTTTTTTTATTGCTTTATTTACCTCTGAAGACGATGAAAATATCACAAAAATTTCTCCCACGAATCGATTTCAAAATACGAAAATACAATTTGAAAAAGATACATAATGTGTTATTTAAAATTAATTAAACGCCATTTAATTGAATCATTAAAACGATATTATGTCAGTAAATTAATAAATAAGGAAGTGTTTTTAATTAAATTTAACGAAGACGACGACACAAACAATTGATAACGAATTTTGTTTTTAGCATCGGCTTCAATGTTATTTGACTAGTGAGTGATTCTAGTACTAGCTGACCCGGCAGACTTCGTAGTGCCTCAATCGAGAAATAAAAGACCTAAGCTTTTGTATAAAATAAACTTAAAACCAAATAAAGGAATCCGTCCGACGGGGTACACATCAAGGGAAAAACAAAATTGTTATTTTTATTTAATTCTGAGCAATTTCATATTTATCTACCTTTTAAACCTTCTCTAGACTTCGATAAATAATACAAGACCAAAATTTGCCAAATCGGTCCGGCCGTTCTCGAGTTTTAGCGAGATTAACGAACAGCAATTCATTTTTATATATAGAGATTATCGCCAAATATATGTAATCTAACAAATTAACTCGCATAGCACCCGTCGGGCATTGCGACTTCCCTCCCTTTGAACAATTACAACAAAGTACCCATTGAATCGGATAAATGACGCGCTAGGTAACAAATAACGAACAAAAAAGCCATAATAATTGTTTATATTGATAAGAAATCCTTTTACTCCCGCCTAAAGTGATTTTAAAAATGGATTTTGCTTATAGTATTTTCGCAAAGCGCTTTTTTTTTTTTTTATTGCTTAGATGAGTGGACGAGCTCACAGCCCACCTGATGTTAAGTGGTTACTGGAGCCCATAGATATCTACAATGTAAATGCGCCACCCACCTTGAGATATAAGTTGTAAGGTCTCAAGTATAATTACAACGGCTGCCCCACCCTTCAAACCGAAACGCATTACTGCTTCACGGCAGAAATAGGCAGGGTGGTGGTACCTACCCGTGCGGACTCACAAGAGGTCCTACCACCAGAATCTTGTCTTGATAGCTTAGCTTGATTGTTGATTGTGAATTTTTGTGTATTGAATTTACATAATAACAATTATATTATATTTAAATATTAGCTCACAGCCCACCCGATGCTTAGTTAGTGGTTACCGGATCCCTTAATAATTTATTAGGTTTCTTCTTTTTCTTCGCCTTATCCCACTAGGTGGGGTCGGCACAGCTAATTTTTCTCTTCCATTCTCTTCTATCAACTGTCATCTCAACACTCACTCTCTATCTCTTATATTGTCATTTACACACTCTATCCATATCTTCTTCGGTCGACCTCTTCCCCCACTTCCACTTCCTCTTATATACTTATTACTTATCTTGTCCATTCTTGTCACTTCACACATCCATCTCAACATTCGCATCACTGCCGCATGCATTCCTCTTTCAAGCCTTACTTTCGTCGCCCAACATTCAGATCCATACAGCACGACAGGTCTAATGATCATTCTGTAAATTTTCCCCTTGTAATATATTAGGTTCGCGTTTACGTAATAGGTAGTATCTAATATTTACTCGTTGTATCGTTTATCAGGAACTATTAAATATCAAGGCAATGATAACGATTATCTATTAAAACAAGGAAACTATTGTTTGTCATGAATCTCCATTTTATATAATAACTTATCTAGTTACCGATGTTCGTTGCGCAATCGAATAATTATGTAATAATTTATCTGTAAACGTTTCCATTTTTATGATATGTACATATTATTATTATGTACATTTATTTTATTATCGTATTTATTTTTGTTTCTCCGCGGAAACAATAAACATTTATTTCTGATAATATTGCGTATTATATTGAATAGATATCACCATCCTGCTTATTTCCAGGCTGTTATTTGATTTTAAGGACGGTATAGCTGATATACAAGTAAATTGTTGTATGTGTTTCAAGGTGATGGTATTGCGATGTTTGCCACGTTGTGATGTCCACGGGGTGCCACCTATCATCGGGTAAGCTATGAACTTGTTCACTCAAGCAGGGCATTAAAACTGTCTAATAAGGCATTGTTAAATTTTTTATAATTATTTTAATTCTAAACATGAGAATATATGTTTATTATTATGGTTGATGGTACAAGACCGCGCGGGAGGCCACCAATGCGACGGACCGACCAAATTAAAACTGCAGTGGGAGGTCCCCTAAATGAGAGCAGTAGAATGGCCTCGAGCAGGGAGAGATGGCGCGACATCGTGAGACGCATCAGGTCTGCCCCTTCCAACACTACATGACGATCACGACCACTCTGTCAAGAGTGAAACGATTGAGAAGAAGAAGAAGAAACATAACACGAAGACTGGTTGTAATTAAACATAGAGATCGTTCGCTTATTTATTTCATTTCTATCTGATCGTTCTATAGTCAAAACCCGGCAAATTTATAGCGCTGTATTAGCCCATGGTGAACCAGTGTTTTATTAAATTTGTTTTTTTTTCAAACAAAAATTACTAGATGACGTAAAATTTGAAAAGCGCCGAACTTGGATCACGTATACATTTATCGTCTAGCCGATTACATTACGTAGGCGCTAAGAAATGTCGTTTCACATCATGACTTAGCCGAAAAGAAATGACAAACCAATTCACGTGCCAAATGTAATTTACACAATGAATTCAATCTATCTACACGTGATTTATGTTTAAACAAGTGTGCCGCGACATGCCGTATGTGGTGACAGACACGGTTGATTCGATGTGTTGAGCTGGAATCAAGTGAGAAAAAGTGAGAAAAATACATAACTAGGTAGAAATTCAATTTGTATTTCCTATGGACAGTGATCGGTAATCAGGTCAACCAAAAGAGCCAAATATATAGTTAGATACATCCATGGGCGGATCTAGGGGGGGGGGGGGTAATGGGGGTCATGACCCCCCCTGAGCTGTTTCCAGGACCTAGGTGGACCACATATTGAACATAATGATTTTAGGACCACGGTTATGGAACATAAATAAGCTGCCTCATTCCGGGCGTGATAGTGCTTCCCTGGATGTCTTCAAGAGAAGATGACAATATGTACGTGTATATGTACAAGTTATGACGTGTTAAGTTTTTAAAGTGTACAATAAAGAATAAATATTTTTAAGTACAGTACTTACGTACATTAATAAAATACCTACTTTTTACTTGTATCTATTGTTATCAAAATTAAATTATAAGTTCTTGACTTGATCATGACTATGTGACCCGCCTCCTGGCACCAAAGCTGGATCCGCCCTTGGATACATCTCTTCTTCTTTCTTTCCTATGATTCGCTGCTGGGGTGTTTTCAGTATAGTTACAACGGCTGCCCCACCCTTCAAAACGAAACGCATTACTGCTTCATGGCGGAAACAGGCGGGGTCGTGGAACCTTCCCGTGAGGACTCACAAGAGGTCCTATCACCAGTAATTACGCAAATTATAATTTTGCGGGTTTGATTTTTATTACACGATGTTATTCCTTCACCGTGGAAGTCAATCGTGAACGTTTGTCAAGTACGTATTTCATTAGAAAAATTGGTACCCGCCTGCTGCGGGATTCGAACACCGGTGCATCGCTCGATACGAATGCACCGGACGTCTTATTCTTTAGGCCACGACGACTTTAAAGTAGGGTAGGGTGTAGGGCTCGTATCAAATTCTTCCATTTGCATCGGTCTTGGGCAGTTTAGCTCTTTCCACGTCATGCCGAAGACGCCCAGCTCCTGCTCGACTGACCGACTAAGTTGTTCTTGAATTATGAATCTAGATACCACTTACCTGAAATTTATTTAAAGAGATGCTGCGCCAACCCTATATAATGTAGGATAAGAGCAATGAGAAGAAGAAGGATTTTACTAATTAATTGTATCTAATTAAATTCGTCGTTGTGTGCGTAAAAAATATACATAATTATATCAATCGAACTAAAGTTATTTCAAATCTCAAGCACCGGTCACCGTCCTCGCCGAACCCGTTATTTGCGACGAAGGGCTCGGCGAGTAAATTAACGCGCAGACACAACCCAGTTCAGCCCACTGAGTTTCTCGCCGGATCTTCTCAGTGGGTCGCATTTCCGATCCGGTGGTAGATTCTGCGAAGCACTGCTCTTGCTAGGGCTAGTATTAACAATACCTCCGGCTTGAGCCCCGAGAGCTCACCTACATGCTAAGGTAACGCTGATATAGCCTCTCAAAGCTATCAGCATAGATAGGGGGAAAAAAGTTATTTCAAGTCACTCTCGTCCGTGACCACGAAAACTGTAAAGTATTCTAAGCTTAGGAACTAATAAAATGATAACAAAAAAAAACGCGATATTAAACCGTAAAAATATTTTTAATTATACGATAATAGGCATCAACTGTTTATCTGTTTTCAACGAGGTTCTTTGTTTGCCGTACAGATAAATAGATTGATTAACTAGCCGAGTAATGTTATAATACTGCCCGGTTATACTGTATAGGGAACGCGTTGTAACGCAACTTGTCGGTGTTGCAACTAACAAGGTTGTCTAGTTATGAAATGGTAGTAATGCACTTTAAACTTTGTACAGTGACACGCAAAAGTGTTTTGACTGAATCACATTTAATTCGTTTGCGGTAAAATCGGATCAACCTAACCAAAACGGCCCTCTGGTGTAGTGGTAAGTGACATGGTCACTACACAAGGGGGTCGCGGGTTCGAATCCCGCCAAGGGAAGATATTTGTATGATAAATATAAATGTCTTTCCAGGGTTATGGGTGTATATTAAATATATGTATGTGTATAATAAAAATATTATATTTATTTCCGTTATCTGGTACTTGTAACACAAGTTCTTTACGAACTTANGGTTCGAATCCCGCCAAGGGAAGATATTTGTATGATAAATATAAATGTCTTTCCAGGGTTATGGGTGTATATTAAATATATGTATGTGTATAATAAAAATATTATATTTATTTCCGTTATCTGGTACTTGTAACACAAGTTCTTTACGAACTTAGCACGGGACCAGTTAACGTGGCGTGATTGTTAGTAAATATTTATTTATTTATTATTATTTATTAATTAACGTTATTAACGTCTTTTGTTATTAGAAGCCATTGAAAATTAGTGGTAGCACTATTTGAAGTGAAACTTCTTTCGTCGGGAGTTAAATTTAACTCGCGACAGATTCGTTACAGCCAGAGAGAAATATATAAATGCTGAAGAGGTCGTTTCTCTTATACACAGCACTCCCAAGAGAAAATTGATTTAAAGATGAAAAATGAAGAAACGCGTTATTGTTTCATGGCAGAAACAGGCGGGGTGGTGGTATCTACCCGTTTGGACTCACAAGAGGTCCTACCACCAGTAATTACGCAAATTATAATTTTACAGGTTTGATTTTTGACACGATGTTATTCCTTCAGCGTGGAAGTCAATCGTGAACATTTGTTAAGTACGTATTTCATTAGAAAAATTTGTATCCGTCGTTGGCATTCGAACACCGATGCATCGCTAGGTACGAATGCACCGGACGTCTTATCTGTTAGGCCATGACGACTTAATATAATCTATCATTGGGAAACACACCCGTAGAAGAATATATAAATTAAATGGTAGTCTTGTTGGGTAAAAACGATCACTTGAATTTCTGTGGTAACACTACATACAAATGTCATCTATGTTATTTTGTTGAGTACTAGCTGACCCGGCAGACTTCGTAGTGCCTCAATCGATAAATAAAAGACCTAAACTTTTATATAGAATAAACTTAAAACAAACAAAAGGAATCCGTCCGACGGGGGACACGTCAAAGGGAAAACAAAATTGTTATTTTTATTTAATTCCGAGAATTTTCATATTTTTATACCTTTTAAACCTTCTCTGGACTTCCACAAATAATTCAAGACCAAAATTAGCCAAATCGGTCAAGCCGTTTTCATGTTATGTCGTGACAACGGAAAACGGGTTTCATTTTTATATATATATATAGATTCATTTGGTTACAGGATAATGTCACAATAGAACTGAAAGTTTCAATGAAATTCTGCAGACGACGATACATATCTGAGAAATATCATTTTAATCATTTGTAAATTTCTACATACGAGTATTATGTAATGTTTTCATTAAAATGCAAAATATAATGTTTCTGTAAAAATCCTGAAAATAGTAGGTATATAACGTGGTAAACGTTTTTCCATTTTATGTAAATTTGTTTATTCTTTTTATGTGTAAAGTAGCAAAATTATCTGTATATTGTTCATATTTGTAATTATTTTTTTTCGTGAAGTGTTTCTTTTTTTTATTGCTTCGATGGTTGGACGAGCTCACAGCCCACCTGGTATTAAGTGGTTACTGGAGCCCATAGACATCTACAACGTAAATGCGCCACCCACCTTGAGATATAAGTTCTAAGGTCGCAGTATAGTTACAACGGCTGCCCTACCCCTCAAATCGAAACGCATTACTGCTTCACGGCAGAAATAGGCAGGGTGGTGGTACCTATCCGCGCGGACTCACAATAGGTCCTACCACCAGTCTTGTCACCTGATCACCAGGTGGTTACCTGGAAAAGACTACTCGTAGGGATAAGATCGCCCATTCTACTTTTTAGTACTTAATGTTTTGCATATTTATTTATTTTGGTGTACAATAAAGCATACTCTCTCACTGTCTCCCTCTTTCTTTACAATTTATATTGCTAACAGCTACCCAAGCGCCTTCGAAGGAAACCTAAGAGCTCGATATTCGAATATTGTTCTTTTATATTTGCATATTAGCTTATCCTGAAAATGACGATAACGGGTTTTAGGCATTTGTCAAATATTTTTTGCCTTACTTACGGTAGGAGCCGCTACAAGGGTGACCAACGTAGATATTAAATACTACTAAGTCGTTCATTTAATTAGTAATTACGTTTTCAAAACATAAAAATCGTGAGCCATCCGTCCGAAAATCAGATATACATAGCCAACGGCATACAAAGATAACTTTTCAGTACCGAACTGCAGATTTGGAGGCTTTACATGTCCTTTTTTGTACAATGCTTAGGGATTTTGTTCAGTACATTACGTTCCATGTGAGGGAAAATTTTGCAGCTACCCTCACATAAGTAAATAGGTGTACTCTCGGTAGGCAGCGGATTGGCTCTGCTCCTGGCATTGCTGAGGTTCATGGGCGACGGTAACCACTAACCCTCAGGTACACTCGTCTGCTTATATGGGCAATAAAATAAAAAACTCTGTAGTAACACATCGTATCGTAGTCTGTGTCCACGTACCTGTAATCTTGTGAAGTAATCTGCCTCACCTCAATAGAGTTGTGACAATAAGGGTCTTTAAAAATAAATAACTCCACGGTTCACGGTTTCCATGAAGCAAGTACCTAGCTCTAAAACCAAAGGTTGAATTGTGAAATTGGCTGGCAAAAATTTTCGCTCCTTTAAGTGGATACACCGTAAAGGGCCCAAACGAAGCGTGTCGGGATTGCATCGGCAATTCGGTGCCGTTGCGTTCGTCCTTGAAAACTTTCCTGTGTCGGACTGTCGACATCGATACTCGGCTATCGATACGAAATATCGATTCAGCTCCAAACCGCTGTAATACGTTTTGCAATAGTTCTCGTACTTAACTAATAGTTACCGTTAGCAAATTAATGTCCAGTGCAAAATGTGTTGCTTGTTTTATTGCGATGCGGAGGGGTAACTGGGAAAAAACGTCCGTAACGTAAGATTTTTATTATTTATGTATAGTCTTCGTATGATGGCTATACAGTGTCTAATGTATAGTCTACGTGATGACGGTTATTATTAATATTATTCATATATATAGCTGTTTCTTTGTATATTACTATTATATATTTTTTATAAATCATTGTGAATAAAATAAAGTTGATAACTTTGCAAAGTAGTTTTTTTTTTATGAATGAATAAATCATAATAAAAAATGTATACCCGAATAATTATTTTCTTTATACCTCGAATAGAACTTCAAATTAATATTTTTATAATAAAGAAATCCGTTCCTATCCGGTGTCCCACGACACCACACATCTTTTATTTTTTTATTCGAGTAGGCTTTCGCAGGTGCTTTAGATCGTCATGGTTTTACTACTGAAAAGAATGGGAAAGGAACTTAACGCTCGTTCATTTCTAATGCAAATGCATGTAACTTTTACAGTCACTGATGGTAGGACCTTTTGCTAGTCCGCGCGGGTAGGTACCACCACCCCGCCTATTTCTGCCGTGTAGTAATAAAGTGTTTCGGTTTGAAGGGTGGGGCAGCCGTTGTAACTATACTGAGACCTTAGAACTTATATCTCAAGGTGGGTGGCACATTACATTGTTGATGTCTATGGGCTCCAGTGACCACTTAACGCCAGGTGGGCTGTGAGCTCGTCCACCCATCTAAGCAATAAATAAAAAAAAGTCAGCGTCTGTTACCCCGAAAACTGTAAAGTGTTGGACACGTTGGAAATAATGCAATAACAGGGACAGTACAATATGTGTACAAATTGCGACGAAAGTATGACACAGAAAAACTAAACCCATCTTATGGCTGTATAAAGCCTGTATACCTTTGTTAATATTTAGAAGCAAAAACCCCAGATTTTTTATTTTTTATATTTTTGCTAACTGTACAATCATGATTAGCGTGTCAAATGCTTAAGCAATATTTATTTGACGAACTATTGTTGGGGGTTTAACATCGAAATTAGACAAGGTGGCAATATTATCGATAGGATTGACATTAGTCAATCAATAATCGCATCATTAGGTGTTGTTACACACAGAGAAATGTCCATTCAGATTAATCACGAAATTTTTGAAATATCCTATATACTTCATATTTTGGCAAAGATATTCATTTTCTGATAACAATATTGCTTTACACAAAGCTTATCCAAAATGGATAGTGCATCTGCCAAAAAGTGCACATTATTAATACGTACTTAACAAATGTTGACGATTGACTTCCACGGTGAAGGAATAACATCTATACTAATATATAAATCTACAGTGGTTTTTACGGATGTTCCGTTATAACTACTGAACCATGCATCCGGTTAACTTGAAACTTGGTATATGGAAAATACATGTATTTCTTAATGTATAGGCTGATATTTATATGAGTTGCGGGGGAGTTAATGATGAGAAATAATAATGTTAATTTTAAATGCCACTGCATGGTAAGGCAATTAGCCTAGCACATGTTCTCGACAGACTGTTGAAGGAATGAAAGAATCTGCTAGAAGAATGACATCGCCAAAATTTATAATACATGCGTAACTGATAGGATGTTTGATTAACAGAGTATAGGTGAGTTCTCACAAGAGGCCCTACCACCAGTAAAAAACATGACCTGATTTATGGTAATCAAATAAACTCTAAGCAACGCGTAATACATCAAATCTATTTAAAAACAAAACTGGCGTCCGAGTAATTTCAAATTAATTAAAACAGGTCACGGAAAAACTAGAATTACAAAAGATTACGAACAAAAAAACATTCTTACGCGATACAACGTAATTACCGGTTGATAAAAATTAGCGAAATATTTTTCGCTTATGGCAACACTGTCAGTCTTTCGACACCGTAGTTCCGTAGATATGACAACATCTACACATATAGTGTAGTTACTTCACGCTTGCTAAATATACGTATAAGTGGTATTGGGCATACGCATTATGCTGATGCGACTTTGGGAGAGGTAAAATTGGAAATCCGTGATTTACTGAAAATATTATAATGAATTAGAGGCTGCCTTTCGAATGGCATTAAAATGCCATTCGAAAGGCAAAGATGGGACTGAAAAATAAGAGGAGCACAAGATTTTTCAAATTAATCTTTGAATAGCCATCGTTTGGCAAATTTCTCATTGAATTGTATAAGGTGAGGATTGGGTGAATTTAACAGAATACCTAAACATGATAGATAAGAGAGACCTTTTAAGAGTTTTTCTTTTGAAAAAGCTGTCGGAGATTACATCGGTTTGGCTGTCGATTAAAAATCAATACCAATAACTAATTTCGTTCAAACGGTGTCATTGCAAAGGTTAATTGAACCTTTGGATTTTGTAATTTAAACTATAGCCGTTAACATATGATGATTACTTTCGCTTAACTGAAGCCTGTTCATTGGTGGCAGCTCTTGCTAGGGCCAGTGTTAGCAACACTTCCGGTTTGAGTCCCGTGAGCTCACCTACATGTTAGGGTGAAGCTGAAATAGCGTCTCAAGGCTATCAGCATAGGAAGGAAAAAAAAATTGGTGGCATACCTAGAATATTCACTGATAAATGGTGCACCGTTGTATAGTGAATGAGTTGTAGACCTTCCGGAGTTATTTCGCCACAAAGTTAGTTGACCTGTTGCATTTCCACCGGCTCACAAGAAACGTTGACTGACGCCGGCCCGCTGTAAAACATAGCCTATTTCGTAAGTTAAATTAATCTAATAATGCCTTCGATATGCCACGCATACCAGAACTTGGGTTTTTGAATGGAATTACGCAAATTAGGACAGTTGCCTTGATTTGAGGTGGGATTTTGTTGTATTCTGTTTGTTGTTAGGTACTGTTTGGTTTCTAAACTTGGGAAGACGATGATTGGATAAATAAAGAATGGAGATTTGAATGGTGGTTTTTTTCGGTCATTATCCAAGTATTATTTTTTAAGGTAAACTTATAGTCATTATAGATTGTTAAGTAACTGAAAGGGGTTTGATCTGTTCTAGTTCGCGGTGTTACTTCTACTGTTCTGATTTTCTCGCCTACATCTTAATTGCCAAATTAGCAAGTGTAGCGGCAATAGATATGCGGCTCTTGAATTTTGATTTCCTTTTGGACTTGAGGACTGCTTCGGTGTAATCAAAAGATGTTTATTTTTTGAGATGCCAGTGCAATGGCGTGTGTATTCTAAATTAGCAATCTTACAGTTTTATAGGATAGTGGGGTTAGGGAACAAACAATATTCTGATCCAATAGCAAACCGCACAAGTTTCTTGCGTCACACAAAGCTCGATTATAATTGGTCGCGAAAATGTATATGTAATATAATAATCTCCTCCTTGCGTCGGTTTCCTCATTACTGAGGGTCGTGGTCATGGCCTTGAAACAGTTTGTTTATTATAGTGCACTACCATCTGTTCCTATCTGCAGCTGAGTGCAGAGCATCGTGCACTGTGGTATCCAGGGCTGCACGAATCTGGTCCGTCCAACGGGTCGGGTTCCTGCCTCTTGGTCGCTTGCCCTCGACTTTTCCAGTGACCAACAATTTCTCCAAGTTGTCACTGTCTTTCCTTGCGATGTGGCCAAAGTATTCAAGTATCAAAATACTAATAACAAAATACAGATACAATAATATCACGGATCAACATCCTCGGCATTGCAGATGCGTGAACATGCCCGCGGTCTTGGAAGCAGTCGCTTTCAACGTATAAATCGCGATTATTTTCATTCATCATCCTAAGTTTTTTTAGCGGCTATGATGTCGTCTGACGTAGATAGGACTTTACCAGAAAATTTTGAAACAAGAAAGAGAGTTGGTTCCGCTATTATACCATTAATAGAAATTATATAAATATCCCTTTCTGCATCGTTCTCAGATATTAATACAATTCACTAAAGTGTAATCTATAGGTGCTATCAGTATCCCAATTATCAAGTTCTTGAGTTAGTGGTTACATAAATATACTTTTATTGATAAAACGGAAGTTTGACACTGAACTTTCTTCAATGAAGCAGCGTATTACTATGCCATAAAGTTGCAGCACCATGCTATCGCGTATCGGTCCTAATGTACCATACAAATATCGTTTCAGGGTTGCCAATCTCATAACTTTTCTATATATTCAAATGTGGGTAAATGTCTGACATTGACACCTTCGAATTTATCGTATTGGTGAAAATAGTTGGGATGTTGCGATAGTCGGTCGCCGATGTTATAGGCCGGTCAGGGCCGATGGCGCAAGGAAGCCGTCTTGCAACATACATATAATTTTATACTCACAACATTGGGGTTCAGTGTTTTTTTACGTTTTCCATTACTAGAATCAGATTGGCCAACTAAGAAGATTAATAGTAATAGCGGTCGTTTGATAGAAATTGGATCTTAAATGTCAAATAACCAATATTGCAGCGTACGATCGTTCGTACGATTTTGGGAATGCTATATTTAACTAAACATTTATTCATGATACTGGTGGTAGGACCTCTTGTGAGTCCACACGGGTAGGTACCACTGCCCTGCCTATTTCTGCCGTGAAGCAGTAATGCGTTTCGGTTTGAAGGGTGGGGCAGCCGTTGTAACTATACTGAGACCTTAGAACTCATATCTCAATGTGGGAGGCGGCATTTACGTTGCAGATGTCTATGGGCTCCGGTAACCACATAACATCAGGCGGGCCGTGAGCTCGTCCAACCCTTCTAAGCACGACAAAAAAAGAGTAGTATAAAAAAAAAGAACGACAAAAAATCACCGATTTTATAATGATGAGATAATAAAAATCATATAAATGTTTCGCAACTCTTCAAAAATCAGGTCGGGCCCGGAATTGGCTTGCGTTGAAATAGGCTGTTATTTTCAAGTCGAAATGGGTCATATTCATTCAGCAAATCATAGATTTGACCAAGACCTCAATAGTAAAAAGGTTACATGCGAGATATAGCATTGATAAAATCAAAGTGCACCCCAAATTACAAAATAATTACGGAGCATATCCAAACGACTGGTTGTGCGGTATTTCTCAAGACGTTTTAATGTATCATTTAGCGAGCTAGTTACACAATAGTTACATAATCAGACCAGTTACCGTTCTTCACCTTGGCTTCTGATGTAACGCGGTGTCAAGGTGGGAATAATGATGCAATACATTTCTAAAACTAGTATCGAGATGTCTGAGATATTGATCGTGAAATAATTGCGATAATATTTTATCGAATCGTGTTTCTAAAATGCAAAAAGCTATATATCGGACATTGTCAGGATATATTTAACGTTGAGTTTTTTCATTTGTTTGTTTGTTGATTAAAATTCAGTTTTCTTCTGATTTATTTTGAAGTTATCAGACATAACTGAAAATAATCTGACGAACGACTTGTGAGCTTAGAATTTGAAGGTACCACAAATTCTAGATTTCAATTCTTCTGATGTTTAAAAGTCCGTTCAGATTTATTTGATGCTAAATCGAAAACAGCCAAATGCTTGTAAGATGACACATGATCATAATAAGGTCTTGCAAGATCTCTTCACCCCAGGATCGTCACAAACCCGATTCACCGATGATGAAACGTTTGAATACGAACAAAAGCTATTTCCTCACGATCGTCACGATTGTCTGATGGTTTTGACATTATCGTGTCGTAACATGTGAATTGAGAAGCTTGGCATTGAACGCTCTATCATTGTGTATCACAATTTGTATATTTTTCTCTTTATTTAAGACAACAAACAAATTTAAGCCACCGCAATTATAAAAATAGTAGGTATAGTATAGTAGGTAGGTCGGTACATTACTTAAATATATACTAATCTTAAATCGATTCTCAGAGTATTTAAAAGTAAGAAATATTCTTCAAACGAGAATTTAGAAGAGGCAGCAGCTTGGCTGTATCCCCGGCTTTGGTGACATCATAAGCGACCATTCTGCCATCAGGTGGTTCGAATGTCTATAAGACAATAGAAATAAATATATAAGGCCGGGGGAAATGCTCGGAAATTCAAAATATAAAGTAACTAACAAATTCGTTTATATCAAACTCATTCATTTTAAATAATAATTCAGGTAATGGCTACCAACCATTAAAGGGGAACAAATCTCGTCCTAAAAGATATGTCATAGAAACACCTAAAAGTGTCCTGCATCTACAATCTAAATGCGCCACCCATCTTTTAAGGTGGTTAACACCATGTGGGCTGTAAGATCCTCCACCCACCTAAGAAAAAAAAAAAACAAAAAAGTTCTAAGGTCTCAACTATAGTTACAACGTCTGCCCCACCCTTCAAACCGAAACGCATTACTGCTTCACGGTAGCAATAGGCGCGCGGACTCACAAGTGGTCCCCTACCACCAGTAATTCCAAGTAAGACCGTTGACGGCGTTGACGGCTAGGGAGAAAGAGAGAGAGAGAATGTGTTAGATTCAAAATAGGAAAACCTTCGGTGAGAAATTAATTAGTAAGACTTTACAACCACAATATTATTATATAACATTGTTGTGATGATTCATCCAAAATGCGATGTAAAACATTCCTTTGTATTGTAATTCGGAAACTTTTTGAATTAACTACGTGTTTTTAGTTTAATACAAGTATTTGTATTGTTTTCTTTGTTTACTGATTCTATTGTGCGTATTAGAACAGCAAATCAGTCACACATAGCTCTAAAACTGTTTGGTACAAATACATTAAAAAAAAGCCCTTTATTCCATGCAATTACATTTTTTTTTTTTGTATATTTAGTTTATATAATATGGAACCCTCTCAGGTAAAGGCCTCCTCCAAAGATTTCCACTCTGCTTTGTCTTTTTTTATTTATTGCTTAGATGGGTGGACGAGCTCACAGCCCACCTGGTGTAAAGTGGTTACTGGAGCCCATGGACATCTACAACGTAAATGCGCCACCCAACTTGAGATATAAGTTCTAAGATCTCAGTATAGTTACAACGGCTGCCCCACCTTTCAAACCGAAACGCATTACTGCTTCACGGCAGAAATAGGCAGGGTGGTGGTACCCACCCGCGCGGGCTCACAAGAGGTCCTACCACCAGTAAATATTTGGCGACATAAATCCAGTGTGGTCCAGCAACCTTTCTAATATTATCCTCCCAACGCGTGTCCGGTGCAAATACATTAAACCGTACTAACTTGGGTAACAATACCTGCGTCATCTGGCACTGTTAATGTTTCTAGTATTTATGACGGTCGCTCTATTTAATTGATATTTTACATTAATAGGCATACGAACCTTCCGTTCTCCAGATAAGGACTGTAAATACAGAATTATTATCTTGTTTTAAGGCTGGACACGTAAGTATGTTCACGATTGACTTCCACGGTGAAAGAATAACATCGTGTAATAAAAAATCAAACCCGCAAAATTATAATTTGCGTAATTACTGGTGGTAGGATCTCTTGTGAGTCCGCACGGGTAGGTACCACCGCCCTGCCTATTTCTGCCGTGAAGCAGTAATACGTTTCGGTTTGGAGAGTGGGGCAGCCGCTGTAACTATACTGAGATCTTAGAGCTTATATCTCCAGGTGGGTGGCGCATTTACGTTGTAGATGTCTATGGGCCCTAGTAACCACTTAACACCAGGTGGACTGTGAGCTTGTTCACCCATCAAAGCAATAAAAAAAAAAGACTTGCATTACTTGATGTTTACGCCCTTTCAGAAACTTTTGTACCATACTCCATACAGGACTTTTGCAACGATGTTAAAGTTTACGAATCTGTATACATCTTCACTCGGCTCATCAGTTAAGATGTTCATTCTTATCGAAGCCAAGTCATCGAACTCGCAACAATCTGGTGCATTTATGTCCGCTTTTTCTTGTCGAACTTCACTGTGAATCTCAGTTCACTTTAGGATTTCCCATTCTCAAAGTGTCTTAAGCGTGGTCCGAATAGGTGGTTAGCTAATTTGCACGGAGCAAGCCTTACTACACATTCAATAAGATGTATCTAAAAGTTACGAAGCGGTGATGTAACGCCTCCCATTTTGTGTCAAGGTTGACGACGGCTGTCTTACGAAAATTTGTTTAAGCTTATCTTTGAAATTCTTTTGCCCGTGTAATTAGAGCATTGGCTAATATATTGGGCAATTTTTTTTTTTTATGCAATTGTGATTTACACGAAACCAGACATAGCATTGTGTGTTACAGTTAACAGGAATAGCATGTAATAGAAATTAAACCCATAAAGATAATAATTTGAATAATTACTAATAAGGCTGGATGAGAGGTTTTCATTTTTTATATCTGTCTGTAGTAAGCAGACGAGTGGCTTCAATTATGTTGAATTATTTTCGGAACTCATAATAATATAACTCTTTATTTAACACCACATGTACAGAATATAAGCATATAAAACAAATGATATTCGGTGATATAAATTGGCGGCCTTATCGCTGAAAGCGATCTCTTCCAGACAACCTTGCAGGGAGAGGAATAAGTAAACTGAACGGTGCTATATCTTAATAAACTTACATAAAAATAAATACTTATAAACACATGTGAAAAATAAATACAATATAAGATAGACTTACATACGATTAAATACAAATAAATACTAAAAATATGCAAGTAAATACAAAATAAGTTGCAACTTGTACAGTTATATCGTAGGAGCAATATTATTGTGCAAGGTTGTGTACTCATCATCATCATCATCATTCTCCTGCCCTTCTCCCAGTCACCTGGGGTCGACGCAACTTGTTTTCCCCTTCCATACTCCTCTATCATATACCATTGCTTCGCTCACTCCCCTCTCACCTTCGTCTTTCACGGAATCCATCCATTTTTTCTTAGGTCTACCTCTTCCTCTAAAATTATTTCTGGAACTATAAAAATCAAAACATCAATGAGGCATGGGGTCAAGACATTAGTTTACATACGTTGTCCCATATTATTATTATTATCCTTAGTACATCGGTAGGCAGCGGCTTGGCTCTGCCCCTGGCATTGCTGAAGTCCATGGGCGACGGTAACCACTCACCATCAGGTGGGCCGTATGCTCGTCTGCCTACAAGGGCAATAAAAAAAAAAAAAAAAAAAAATTTTATCTTATTGCTCAGGGCACAGCAACGATAATTTTTTTTAACGTTTTTTACAATTAATAAAAAACGAGTATTAAGCCTATATGCGTTTATAGAGGCACAAAAAAACCCTCCATCTCTTAACGCAATGACTTCTGAATCAATGGATGCAATTAAATAAGATGTAACCAGCATTTTTTTCAAATATACAAAGTCTATAATGATTTTACATTTTACGTGACAACACCGAGAAAAATAAGTTTGAAATTTTCATAAATTAATTAAAGCATTTCAATTAAGCAGTGATTAAGTTTTCGGTTCAATGTTAATCACGGTTAGTTACGAAACTTTCGTGTTCCAACGGAGCCGTTACAAGAACAACAATTACTTAACATCGGCCAACCGGTCGCAGTGTGACGTAATTTCGCGATCTCGGTGTTGTCAAGGCGCATAACAAACAAACGGTGCGTCTGTATGCTCATGCGTAGTTAAGCGTCAATAGGCAATGACGAGAGCGAAAAAAAACGAAATTTTTGGATCTATCTTTTGTTCTATACTTGCCTTTATTAGTTTTTGTAACCCACTGAGCTCTCGCCGGATCTTCTCAGTGGGTCGCGTTTCCGATCCGGTGGTAGATTCTGCAAAGCACGGCTCTTGCTAGGGTTCGTGTTAGCAACGTCGTCAGGTTTGAGCCCCGTGAGCTCACTTACTAGTTAAGGTTACGCTGAAATAGCCTCTCAAGGTTATCAGGTTAGGTAGGAAAAAAAAAATAGTTTTTCTTTGCCTACTTTATCGCTGGTAGCCTAAGAGGCTAGTACAGCTAGGCGCGGACGGGTAGATGAGGTCACGGGCTCAACCTGAAAGGATTTGCTAACACGAGTCCTAGCAAGAGTGATGCTTCGCAGAGTCTACCACCGGATTGGAATCGTGATCCTCTGATAAAATCTGGCGAGAAACTCAGTTAGCTCTAGTCGATCCGAGAAGACGTTGCTGTTGTTGCTCTGAAGTTGCCGGCGAAAGATCGGTACGCAGGATCGATTGTTTTTTTTTTTCTTACATTGCTGGACGAGTTCACAGCCCACCTGGCATCAAGTGGTTACTGGAGCCCATAGACATCCACAACGTAAATGCGCCACCCACCTTGAGATATAAGTTTTAAGATCTCAGTATAGCTACAACGGCTGCCTCACCCTTTAAACCGAGATATAAGTCCTAAGGTCTCAAGTATAGTTAGGACGGCTGCCCCACCCTTCAAACCGAAACACATTACTGCTTCACGGCAGAAATAGGCAGAGTGGTGGTACCCACCCGCGCGGACTCACAAGAGGTCCTACCACCAGTAATTCATATATTTCTCATATTTAAGAGTGGGTGGCAGTGGGTGAAATGCGAAAAAAAAAACTGTGAAATTCGCACAAAAAATGAGACGCTATGCAGTATATCTCATTCTCTCGTATATTTGTCTCTTTCTAAGGTCGCATTTCGAGGGTAGTTTGCGTTTGCTCGAATCTGAATTCGCTACGGTGCTAAAGAATAAAGGTTATATTAGAAAGAAAAAAAGTTTCAGGTTTCAAAGCTGTGATATTTGCAATCTGGTGCGTTCATAACATTACCCATTAATTTAATAACGCTGTTAAAGTCTTGACCGCGTCGATTTTCAATAAACCATTGAAAAATAATAAAACTTTAATGATCTGTATTTATTCAGCTATCCGTAACAATAAACTAAGAGATTAATTACGTCCACGTGTTTCATGAAATCAATCTAATTATATAATATTCACTCTATAAAGTAAGGAACCCTAATAGTGTAGGATTTTAAAATCTGGACTATGGCTAATGGATTTTGAAATTTAGATCTAACGTAAAATAATAAAAAATAATGATAATTTGTAGTTCTAAATTGAACTAACAATAAATTCTAACGTATAATAATATTGAAAAAAAAATTAGTTACATAAATAAAACAAACCGAACTAGCTATGGATTTCATTCATTTTTTTTGTATCCTCTTGCTGTTGGTCACTATATTAGAAGGAAGTTATAAAATACGTATACCATAAATATTGTGATCGGTCAAAGATGTGCGTACAAAGTTTTTTATTTTTAAGCTATTGCATAGATTTTATCGCGGGCTTTGAGCGCGGCGACCGAATCAAGAAATTCCGTAACGAAAATAAAACCTAACACCCCCACGCCGTCTACTATGTAGTTCGCGTTCAACACATTCACGCGTTGCGCTTGTGTAGTGTTTGTAAGTAAGCGGGCGGCGTGACGTCGCACTGCATGCGCATCATCAAAAGTGTGCCCATCTCTCTCCCGCGCGGTCTAGCTTATGAGTGTGAAAGTTAATGTATTGCTTTTGTTAATGTTTATAAATATAGCGCGATCTTATTTTATTATTGTTTTAATATTAAATGATTATTATTTAATTATAATTGCATAAGTTGCTAACAATGCAATAGCTTTACCGCGGCAGTCCCCGAGTGCCACACGTGTTTTTTCTTAACTTCTATAAAGAAAAACGACATCATGTCCCACTTGGTCTTAAGCTGTTACCGAAGCTTATAGATGGATCAAAAATGAGATTGTTATGTATATTTTATTAGAAAAAATTAGTACCTGTCTGCGGGATTTGAACACAGGCAATGCGCATCGCTCGCTACGAGTAGTTAGGTAATATACCGGGCGTTTTATTTGTTAGACCACGACGACTTCAAAAATTAACGATTATTAAACCTTGATTGTCGGAAATAATAAATTAAAAACAATAAAAGCTAAGATTAAGCCGTAAAAATAACTTTAATCACGTTTACGACTCGCACAAAAAAAGAACCTCAAAGGCGACTTACTTCTTAGTTTAATAATACAGACGATACGATAAATTCACGCGTCGATTACAAAATCGATAACAGAACGCGATTCTAAGAAATGACCTAATCTCGAAACCTTGGCTGTAATGCATAAAAACCGGACCGACTCTGATGAAACTACTTGCGTCACGCTTCAGAACGACCAGAACACCGGTCTGGTATAAAATATCTAACGTATCATTCATTCATTTGGTTCTGGGGTGGGGTGTGGGTTTAGGTGGTAGGACCTCACGTGAGCCCACACGGGTAGATACCACCACCCCGCCTATTTCTGCCGTGAAGCATGCGTTTCGGCTTGAAGGGTGGGGCAGCCGTTGTAACTATACTGAGACCTTAAAACTTATATCTCAAGGTGAGTGGCGCATTTACGTTGTAAATGTCTATGAGCTCCAGTAAACACTTAATACCAGGTGGGCTGTGAGCTCGTGTATCCATCTAAGCCAAAAAAAAAAAAAAAACAATAAATTCCGCAGAAAAATACCAACACACTAGATTGCGATTATAATTACTAGATGTTACTGCAAATTGGTTCAGAAAAAGTTGCCGAACCTTTATTTTTTAAAGCCACACGATCAGTGGTAATGTCAGTAACGAGGAAGTGAATTCCAAATTTATAAAATTTATAACAACGATTTAGTTTCGTAAATTGCAAGTATTAGAACTAGATTAGGTCAGATTTGTGTATTGTTTAATGCTTTTTTATGAGTTACATAATACATATTTTTTAATTCGGTCAAGGCTTTATCGATTCTTATGTAAGATGATTATTCAAAGGCGGCCCAGTTTTACGCGTTCCATTGTTATTTAACGTATCATCGATTGTATTAGTAAACATTCTGTTTTATCTCAATGACGAGGACGTCTATGAAACGTGATTTATGAAGAAGGTGGTCATAGGATCCCATAGACGTCAATACCTTTGTAAGTCTCAGTTTTTACAATGAATACCTACCGCATCCTTTAAACTGCTTCACGCTAAAATGGGCAGGGTGGTGGTACTCACACGACGTCCTACCACCAGTAAAATAGCAAGAGTAGGAGAGGGCGTATCCGGATTTTTTCTGCCGAAAACCATCTTAGTGCAAGGAAAGGCACACAATAGGTTAGCCATTTTTTGGGGTGTGTTTTGAGCCCCTACCCGGGAGTATAATTACTTACGACGACCGATTCGTGGAATTCCGTTTCAAAGGCAAGTTAGTAATGACGTCACTCCGGTGATTTACTAAAGAACTTTATTACGTAACTTATGGGATTATGTAACTGTGACGATCGGTCTTTACTTAGGGTAGGGCTTTTTGTGAGCTTGCACGGGTTACTACAGCTATTCTGGCTTATGAAACCGCACGGGTAGGTAAAACTGCCCTGCCTATGTCTGCCGTGAAGCAGTAATGCGTTTCAGTTTGAAGGGTGTGGCAGCCGTTGTATTGTAAAAACTGAGACCTTAGAACTCGTATTTTAAGGTAGGTGACGGCATTTACGTTGTAGATGTCTATGGGCTCCGGTAACCCTTTAACACCAGGTGGGCCGTAAGCTCGTCCACCTAAGCAATAAAAAACAACTGAAATTTAGTCTTCTTGTAATGTGTGCTCCGGTAGCCAATCGAAGCGAGCCGTGAGCTTATTCAAGCATCAATGCAATAAATGAAGCCATTAAATAATGATGCATTATAAATGCACGATAGAGTAAGTCTTATAAAAGCATTACTGGTGTTTACGTTTGCAAAAGGTAATTTGTTTTGTGTTCAGAAGTGGGTCGAGAGTGACGCAACAGGTTGCATAACAGTGTAGGGATCGATCGATGCTGACCTAGGTGGTCGCATCAGCGTAACACCCGTGTGTCGTCCAGTTTTTCAGACGCTTTCGTCACTTCGACTGTAAATAAGCCATCTTGCAACCTTTAGTGCTAGTTTTATCTTTCCTAATCGCTGGTAGCCTAAAGGACTATTCTAGCTTTTGTAGGCAGCGGCTTGGCTCTGCCCTTGGCATTGCTGAAGTCCATGGGCGACGGTAACCACTCACCATCAGGTGGGCCGTATGCTCGTCTGCCTACAAAGGCAATAAAAAAAAAGCTACGCTCTGACTCAATCGAGACGAGCTCAACCTGAGAGAGTTGGCTAACACTAGCCCTAGCAAGAGCAGTGCTTCGCTGAAGATTTCGTTTTTTTCTTCCCTAATCTTTGGTAGCCTAAGGGACTATTCTAGCTACGCTCTGACTCAACCGAGATGAGCTCAACCTGAGAGAGTTTGCTAACACTAGCCCTAGCAAGAGCAGTGCTTCGCTGAAGATTTCGTTTTTTTCTTCCCTAATCGTTAGTAGCCTAAGGGACTATTCTAGCTACGCTCTGACTCAACCGAGATGAGCTCAACCTGAGAGAGTTTNCCGTGGCTCGCGCCGTCCGTATTCATGCATTTGTTTTGCTCGCCCGCCGCATCGCGCGATTCGCTCGGTACATTTCGCCGGTCGCTTCGCCGGTCGCCGGTGCGCGTGGCTTGTTAGGTACATTTCTATGCGCTTGTTTTAGTCGCTAGACGCTTCGCCGTTCGCACCGCGCGAATATTCGCATCGGCGAATGTCCCGTGGCCAGGCTGGTAATCGTTGGTAGTCTAAGGGACTATTCTAGCTACGCTCTGATTCAACCGAGACGAGCTCAACCTGAGAGAGTTTGCTAACACTAGCCCTAGTAAGAGCAGTGCTTCGCTGAAGGTTTAGTTTTTTCTTCCCTAATTGCTGGTAGCCTAAGGGACTATTCCAGCTATGCTCTGACTGGTGGGTGAGGTCACGGGCTCAACCTGAGGGAGCTTGCTAACTTGCTAACACTAGCCCTAGCAAGAGCAGTGCTTCGCAGAATCTACCAGATCGGTATCGCGACCCACTCAGAAAAACCGACGAGAAACTCAGCGGACTGTATATATGGGCTAGTTAGTTTGGCTATGACGTAGAGTTGAACAAGTGATCGATGCTTGAAGAGCTTAAAAGCAGTGAGAGCAGATCCGGGGGATCTGATAAAACGTGTTTTGGGCGACGGCGGCCTGGCGTTGTTACGTCGTCTGGATCGGATATGTAATTAGCGGTGACCATGCTAAGAGGGTTGCTTTGCATGAAGCTTAGTATTGGTCCCCTAAATATATATTTTTTTTCTTAGATAGGTGGAGGTGCTCACAGTCCAACTGGTGTTAAGTGGTTACTAGAGCCCATAGACATCTACAACGTAAATGCGCCACCCACCTTGAGATATAAGTTCTAAGGTCTCAGTATAGTTATAGCGGCTGCTAGTTACTACCCTTCAAACCGAAACATATTACGTCTTCACGGCAGAAATAGGCGGGGTGGTGGTACCTACCCGTGCGGGCTCAGAAGATCCTGCGTCTGATTGTCTCATCACGCTTGAAATACCATTACCATGTTCGAAAATCTTTTGAAAAAATCGAAATTTTTCGACATACCAAAAAACAGTTGTAGCTTATGTAATTTTGATTTTCTTGATTATTTATTTACCTAGCGTCGGTGGGTGTTGGTCTGCCTGTGAGTATTGCTTCGAATCTGGGTCGCTTGTTATGCAACGGGCCGCGTCACAGCTCAATCGATGAAAATTATGACCCAGTTCGTATATCGAAGCAGCTGTTCTTAGAACATTTTACGTACATCAATTGTTCGTATTGTGCATTATAACGTGTGGAATGGCGACGCTAATGTGTTTTCTGTTGTAGTATTATTAATATTGCTTACTGGTGGTAGGACCTCTTGTGAGTCCGCGCGGGTAGGTACCACCGCCCTGCCTATTTCTGCCGTGAAGCAGTAATGCGTTTCGGTTTGATGGGGTGGGGGGGGGGCAGCCGTTGTAATTATACTGAGACCTTAGAACTCATATCTCATGGCCGCCTGTCTGGGCCGTAGTATTAAGTGCAACTTAATACTATCTGTGAGCTTGCTATATTGAGATAAGTAATTTTATTCACAACTAGCGACCCGCCTCGCTTCGCTTCGGAAACATTAAATTTTATGATTGATAGACGAGCCCCGCCATGTTGCGCGCGGTACGACAATAACTGCAGGTGACCCCACGGGGCGAAACTAGTCTAAAAAAAGTAGCCTAAGTTACTCCTTATATCATCAGCTACCTATTAGTGAAAGTCTCATCAAAATCCAGCCGTTCCAGAGATTAGCCGGAACAAACAGACAGACAGACAAAAATTGTAAAAAATGTTATTTTGGTGTATGTACCGTATGTATATTCATAATATGCATGTAGTAAAAAGCGGTTATTTCAATATTACAAACAGACACTCCAATTTATTTATATGTATAGATAACTGAGATCCTTAGACAATTTAAATGGTTATGAAATACTTACAATATTCATCAAAATATAAATAGGTCAACATTGTTTAGTAAATGTTAGCCCTTATGCCAATTTAATTATTGTTTCATACAAATAAATTTCAATGAGAGCCTTATTATCTAAAATCAAACTAATAAATCTCACGACATTACCATTTCAAAACGTTCTAAAATTAACCAACAGAACACGTCCGGTATATTGGGAGCCTCAAACATTACAACCAAGCATCACGTTACTTGACATAGAACATTCTCAGGGCTCAAGTTTCATTGGACGTTTCGTGATTCCGTTATGCAATCAGCGTGACCTTAGATCTTACGTAACTGCGAACTAAAATTCGCAGTAACCTCAGCCGATAATCGGCTTTAACGTTGAGAGATAAGAGCGCTTATCCCATAATAATTGCATAGGTACACTGAATTGGGTTAGACAAAACGTATTATTTGCGATGGCTGTGTATGTACACGGATAATGGTTGAACGAGGTATTAGTCATAGCTGGATATTTTGAATATTTGAATTTGGAATATCCAATTGGGTATTAATTATTTTAATGTATAAAATGTACATATTTACGATGACGCAGCACTCTAAATTAAGCAGCCATTTTTTTTCAATCGCTTTATTATAAAAATATACTATTTTATTTGGTTTTCGCGATTCGTCATAAAAATATTAGTATGAATGAATTATTTTTGCAATATTGTTTAAATTTTTTTCCACAGTTTCCGAAAAAATATTTGTTGTGATGGATATCGTTTTTGTAATCAACCTCAAGTCAAATCCAATATTCGCGTTTTTTCAATATCTATTTCTCCATACCCACCGTCAATCACAATCACAGAGTTTCTCGCGGGATCTTCCCAGTAGGTCGCGTTTCCGATCCGGTGGTAGATTCTGCGAAGCACTGCTCTTGCTGGGGCCAGTGTTAGCAACACTCCGGTTTGAGCCCCGTGAGCTCACCCACACGTCAAGGAGAAGCTGAAATAGCATCTCAAGGCTATCAGCATAGGTGGGAAAAAAATCTATTGTCAACCGCTACGGCCTATTGGCTGAACCTGCAGTAATGAAAAATGCAGTATTTGTTGCAAAAATGTGAAAAACCCAAAAATGCCGATCGAAAGAGCTTAATCAGTAAAAGAAAATTTGATTAAAAAATAAGTAAAAGTCTATTTTTTTTATTAATAAGAAACGCAGTAGTTGCTTGAATACCGTGAACGTATTGTTGAGATATCTAATAATACATATTATATATTATTTGCTACGTTTTTCTCGAAACCTCCATGTTGCTAACACTGACTGCATTTTCTACAAGGAGGGCAGCGCTGAATCCGGTATTCGATCTATTTGATGACCCTCATTTTAACGAAGCCGGTGACCCATCAAGCCGTTCCAGTATGGATACGATAAAAAAAAGTGGGGTACTAAATCATGGACACCGTATTCGAAGTAGAAGTAAGTAGTGTGGGTTCAGTTCCCGCGCTCGTCTCCGATGCGACGTGACATAATCCCTTTACACACTAACCAAGCGGATACTTCATAGGGTTGTCACGCCCGAAATAAAATTTGTAAATTAATTACTTTGAATTTTATTTATATTAAAAGCCATCTCTTTTTTCTGATTTTGCTTTTATTGATGATCTTCTTCAATAAATATTTTCTAAAAGACAAAGAATTATCTCAAAATTTTCAAGTAGTTTGAATGTTTAATGTTACTGGGACACGTACGTAAGTCTGAAATTCTTAGAGTTATCTTTGGTAATGGTGCGTTTTCGTTCGCGTTATTTATGTCTCAAAGCATGATTTTGACCTCATGCCTCAAAGCTAGCCGCGGCGTTTACAATACAATGTCTCTGTTAGAGTTCAGAGAGACCGAAAATTAATTGTTTCTCGATAATTTTCTGATATGTCTAGGTTTGTACCCATCGAAGCAAATGCAGAAATAATAATCAATTTAATTATATTCAAGTTCAAATTAAATTATTGTTACGTTTATTTATATTCGGTTCGTTCAGCCCTCGTTGCGGGGATGCTCGTTGTATGATAACCTACAGATATGTAACGGGAGCCTTCACGTAGGAAACACATGGATAGGGTTATACGAAATTATTCTAGACAGTGGATTTCGATTTTTTTGTCCGTGAAGTAATAATAATGGATGTAATTATCTTAAGATGTTTGGCATGTTGATATGGCAGAGTGAGTATACAAAGTCCGTGTCTATAGGTTGATTCCAAGCATTTTGTTTCACGTGAAGGCGTACGTACGGATATAGTTCATGAGTTATTCAAGCAAAATAGTAAAAGAGAATTTATGCAAAGCCCTGTTTTAGCTAACAACAGTAGAAGTACTGTTACACCGAAGTTACTTTTCTGCTTTTGTTCATACTAATTCTAATAACATACTTAATCCTATTGGACGTAAATTATCGGGATTTTAGCCTATCCCATTGTTTTATTGATTTAACAGGTTTTGATCGCTAAGCCAATAATAGCAGGGTTAATACAAAAAAGATTTTCGCTTAGATAATTCTAGGACAAACGTCTTCAATAGAAGCGGTCACAATTCTCAATAGGTACATCCATATTATTCCGACACGGTCGTGTTGCATCGCGTGTTAGCCTACTAGTCCACATGTTAGTTGATAAACCAGTCGATAACATTATTCCGAGCCATGCAATAAAGTAAGGAACTCCATTGAAGCCAAGTGTAACAGGATTTGCATAATAAATGGTGGGTTTTTAAAAGTAATTGGTGTTGTTTAGCGGAATTTGAGAAAAACCTCGATCAAGGACTTAGAAATTAATTTAAAGCCATAATTTGTACCTGCCGGTGCTAGATAGTTGTATTTTCTTTATTATTTTATTGTACACACAGTTAATACAAAACAATAATTGCGAAAAGTTATAAAACGGCGAGCTTATTTTATTATTATTTTATATCTTCACACAATTCACACAATCTTATTCACATAATCTTACATATTTTATTTTGGTATATTTGAGAGGCAAGATCCATATCTTTTTTATTTTATTATTTTATTTATATTATTGTTGGAATCTTTTTTAAAACTTAAACTATGTAATTAATCAATTCAAGTGGTTTAACTAATATTATAAACATTATTATATGATCTATTCTAATTATAATATATTATTATTAAATGTAAATCGTTAATAGCATGTATTAAATTTTGTAATTTTACTTTTTAAAAATACGAAAAATAAAATACGTTTAATTTTATCTTATCTATTGATTTATATTTGAGAGGTATATTTTTTTGATACTAATTCTAAACTGTTACAATTGGATTAATCATTGGAGCTTCTGAGCTTCTGAGATAGTTTTTAGGCAGATAAAGTTCAGTAAAAGTATATTGTATAAATATAATATACCTATATAACTCATTGGTACCCAATCAGATGGTTAATATTGAGAACTTGATACAAATTAAAACGTAATTTTATTGAATTAAAACTACTTTTACGGTTTTAAATAGAATGGGATTTTTCATTTAATTTTCATTATCATCATTAAGCGATTTTACGATTTTGTGTTTATTGAAAATGTTGTTATTGGTCAATCGATTTAAATAGTAAATAGATTATATCAATTTTAACTGTGATTAATTTTTTTCGCGAATTTATCAATAATAGATCTGGTGATAAATTTAAGATTTAATACTTTATGGAGAATATCAAATCGTCAATTTGAAATTTTGAAATTCAATTTGAATACGAATTTTCTTAATTGTGAAGTCGATATGAATTTAGATAGAAGAAACGGAAACAATGATTTTTTTGAACGAAGTTCCTTACGGCAGGCTTGGAGGAGATAGGGATTTTGCTGCGCGACCGAACTGAAAAAATGTAATAGTAAAAACCGTAAGAAAAAGTCCGTGGAATAAGGCCTTGTTTTCCGCACAGCGATATTTCACCACGCGTTTTTTTCTCGTAATTCTTTTTTTTTATTTTTATATATGGAACTTCGTTCCTACCCGGTGTCCCACGACACCACACATCTTTTTTAAGCTTACTTCCCACTAGCACTGCAACTTTCTATGCAATCCCATATCTCGCTTAAGACAGTCAAATATCAAATTTAATTTTGCAATTAACTGTCAAAATAATGATACGTGATTTCGTTGGGAAATCACAACGTAAAACGTACCGATTTCAAACTTTTTATTTATTGCAAATTCGATAAATTCACCCATATAAATAGGGTCTGATTTTGGATAATGATTAACAATACAACTGTTTAGCTGAAAATGTTTGGATCAACGTTCTTCATCTGTGCGCAGGTATTTATTTTTAATTATAAATAAATTAATATTATATAATTAATACGTGAAGCAAAAACTGTGTATCCCTTTTTACGAAAATTGCGCGGACGGAGGAGTATGAAATTTTCCACACTTATAGAGAATATAGAGAAGAAGTGCACAATGCTAATATTTTTTTAAAATAATGCCCAAAAGATGTATTAAATCAATAAAGAAAACATTACACACACTACATACCATGTATTTGACGCACACACGCATGCACACTATTTATTGTCAAACTTTTGTTCTTGACGTCTGTTGTCAAGTTGAGATTAAATATTGTTTGTCTTTGTTAATATTTTTTATAGTGTAGTCTCTGCGAAATTTTTGATTATAGAAGTATAAAATACATAATAGTGTACAAACTTACAATTCCAATTAATTATAGTCGAATTTCGACTACTGTGGGACCTCTAGTTATTATATAATTTTGCGTGTCTATGTGTCGTTTCAATAAATGGTTGTAAGGTGTTTTATAAGCACGCACGGGTAGATACCACTATTCTGCGTAATTCTGCTACAGAACACTCATGCGTTGCTGCTTAAGGGATACATGTTAAGGGATACAAATTAATTGAGATTTGAGTTACATTTTCCAGTGGAATTCATCTTAACCGTTCTTTTAATAAATTATCTACGCTTTAGATGACCAGTTTGAATTCAATATTTAATGAAAGTTAACGTTCTGACATTAAATACACTACATAATGACGGCATTCTTTTTTGATAAATTGTGTTTTTTAGAAATTATATTTATATACGAATTACATATTGATAAAATTATGAAATATCAATAATATTTTTCGATCTTACCGACAGAATAATAAAAATAATATGAACTGGTTATTTACGGAAAAAAATCAAAACTATCGATAAAGTTAATTATTGAAAACACGAATAAAACAACATTTTCTGAAAATAAATCGTAGCTAGCTCGATTTATCGCCCCCGAAATCCCCTGTATACTAAATTTTATGAAAATCGTTGGAGCCGTTTCCGAGATTCAGATTATATATATATTTATGTACAAGAATTGCTCGTTTAAAGATATAAGATAGATAGCAATGTATATGTGTAACGATAATATTGATCTTAAAATTTCAGGTGGTTTTAACACGTGCCTGTCTTCCAGAGAAGCACACGACGATTCTCATCCAAAACTACGATGGACCAATTTTTCTGTCCAGCTGTCAACATTCCAAAGACACTATCTGTCCCCCGTTATATCATATTTCGAATTGCGATAAGGGAGACAACGATTTTTATTGTTTTGAAAAGTGTATACCCGAATCGGACAAAGACCCCGCACAAGATGTAAGCTTACAAAGCTCCGTTTCTTTGCAAATAACGCCATCCACCAATCCTCCTCATTGCTCAGAAGTTCCGCCACTCTCACGAGCTCCGCCATGCCAAACGCATCCATGCTTAGACTGTCAATACTACCAAGCGCCGCCATACGTTCCCACGGTCGGTTGTCAGACAGTTTCCCCGTGCAGCCAATTTACGCCTTGTCAGGCCACCGGTGTTCAATACCCATGTGGAAATCATAATCAATACCCGTACTATTCTTACGCAGATAACGCGGATTACTCGAAGGCTATCGGGAAAGGTGACGTCGGGTCAACGACATATTGGCAATCGAAAAGCACGAATCAAAATAATTGTCATTGTTGTAAATATTTAAATCGATGCTAAGAAAGTTGAAGGTTTATTTAGTTTTCCATTGCAACAGAATTTAAGTTGTCGTTTCGAAATTGAAATTCTCAAATTTATTAAATAGAAATGATTTCGGTGTCGGTACGTAAAATGCTTACGGATCTATTCACAAATCCATATTAATCGATTATCTAGGTAGAAAACGGGGGTTAATTATAATGTTCACTAAAGGCTTCTGCGATGAAGAAATAAAAAAACGTATAATAAATATCAAACCCACAAAAAACTTTTTTTTCTACCTATTCTAGTGACCTCGAGGGGTCATAATTGATTCACGGAATGAGTAGGTGAGCTCACGGGGCTCTCACCTGAAGATGGTGCTAACACTAGCTCTAACAAGAGCAGTGCTTTGTAGAATCTATCACCGGATCGGAAACGCGACCCACTAAGAAGAGACTGACGATTCACTGACGAGAAGCTCCGTGGGCGGAAAAACGTCATTTCCGTATTTAGGTAGGGTGTCATGAGGACTCTTACGGGTAGGTACCATCCCTCTGTATACCTCTGTAGCAATGCAATACTTTGTTCCAGTTTGAAGAGTGGGGCACACATACTTTAAAACATAGACATAGAACTCATGTCTCATGTTGATGTCTATATGATCCGGTCAATATTTAACACCAGGTGGTCCGTGAATTCATTGACCATTATAAGCAATAAAAAAATTATGACAAAAATTCTACAAACAAAAGAAAAATGGTGTACAAAGCTTAGGTGCCAACGACGCGAAATAAAACGTAGGGGCAGAAAAATTAAAAATTGCTATGAGAAACCAAATTATTCGTGAAGTTTCACGACTTTATTGTTTCCAAGTTAGGGTTAAGTACCTTGTATGCTTACTCTCAAAGACCTATAACTTACTTTGTTAAGTTAATGTTTGAATTATGTGTTTTGTTAGAATTGTTGTTGGAAGTTGTTTTTCAAAAACGAGAATATGAAATGTTTTGGCTTTCAGATTGGGAATTTAATTTGTTCTCATATTTTTTTTGACTGGCTATGATAAATATTTTATGTTAGGCCGTAAAATTGTCTGCGCGGCTAGTGGGGGGTAGTTGCAAATAATGAAAAGATTAAGGACGTCACCATCATTAACATACTCCTACCTTCCTGCCTTTATGAAAAACTATTATTTTATTTTTTATTGCTTTGATTTTATTAATTTTGATCCAGTATTTTTTATTTTAAATTTAAAATAGCTTTATTTCCTTAGAATATATGAGCAATTTTGAATTTTTTTTCTTTCAATTGATTTGAGGATGGTCAAAAATATCTGTACATCCCATTGGATATACGTATATTTTTCATGAAAATTTATTTTCATTAAAATAAAAAAAAAATGTTCTGACATTTGAATAAATACAAAAATGATATTAAATACATGCACATCTACAGTATTTTTATTTAACGCTAAAAACAAATTTCGAAATTATTCAGATTTGGTAATTTTTAAACGTTCTACAAGCATATGAATAATTTCCGTAATAAAACAAAAAGTAAAGTACCTTATTCGATAAAGACTATATAATTGAGCTATAAAAAATACTATTTTATTCATAGACAGAGAAATTGATAAAAAAATTATTATATTATATTTTTTTTATAAAAATGAAACTGAAATTATTTTCAAAGGATTATCTTTGCTGTTTTTCGTTTTTTTAATTTTGGCATTTCAAAAATTTTGCCGTACCTCAAATCATGCCGCCCTTGGCCCGGGCCGCATGGGCCTAGCTAGGCATAAATCCATCATGACTCTTTTCATGCGAACATCCTTCGCATTCAACTGTACTTACTCTGGTGTTTTTCAACTATACATCATCGACCGCGTGTAAAACAATCTATGTAATTCACTTTGTATTTATTGTATTAAAATAAACGTTACCAAATTTGAATTTGCAATATCGAAGCGGCAATGTTTGCAAACCACATTCTGCATTACCTTTCATAACAACACGCTGTGTGTGTGTACTATTAGCTAATTTTGTAATTGTTACCAATAAAATGTTACACGAATTCATTTTGTTGTTGTGTGTCTTGTTTAAGGAAATACGTATTTTTTTTTCTTTCGCGACACGAACTCTTACTGTTTTGTAAAATTCGAAAGTGAATTACGATAATTTTTTTGTGAAATTTTAATTTGATTGGATTTAGGTGGTGTTTGGCTTTTCCGTGTGACTGATACTAGATACATATAGCAGTCTAGATATTCAACAGAAATACAAAACTGAATATAATTTTCTCTTCTTTTTTTCTTTTTCTGAACTGTTCTTTTTTTTTTTTGCTTAGATTGGTGGACGAGCTCACAGCCCACCTGGTGTTAAGTGGTTACTGGAGCCGATAGACATCTACGATGTAAATGCGCCACCCACCTTGAGATATAATTTCTAAGGTCTCAAGTATAGTTACTGTGGAACGAGCTCACGATTCGTCTAGTGTTAAGTGGTTATCACAATCACATTCTTTAAACGTCACAACGCGAATGCTTCCATAAAACGCATGACCGCGGCAGAAATAGGCGTGATGGTGTTCCCAATGAACAATCTACCATCAATGTATCGACCGAACATCGTAATATATTACTTAAAGAGGCCTATACTCTCTGGTGATTCGTTATGTTGCTACATACGAAACATAGGAGTCACCAACAGCAGGAGATAAACGGTAGGCAGCGGCTTGACTCTGCCCCTGGCATTGCTGAAGTCCATGGGCGACGGTAACCACTCACCATCAGGGGGGGGCGGTTGCTCGTCTGTCTACAGGGGCAATAAAAAAAAAGTATAGTGGTATTTTAGGCGACAAAACCTGTTAAGTAATTTGTAACATTTTTTTTTCTTTGTCGCATCACTCTTGTTAGACTAGGGCGGTATTTGTCATCAATTGGTATAATTACTGTTGACAGATGCTATGCTATTATGTCATATTTGTAACATATGCATATGTATAGCAAAATTTTCATGTCACAAAAAAACGATATTGTCGAACACATCGTCTACTCGCATTAAAACTGTATAATCTCAAAACTTACTAATTTTACAGGAGAGTTTGCTTTAAGGTTTAACATGTGATATTTTTAATATTAATCATCTTTGCAACATTTATTTTTAATTTTTTACCAGTTACATTATTTGTCTTTTAAAGTAAGATATGATTATGTATTAATTTTGTTAATAGAAGTAAAAATATAGGTAAATAAAAATAAAAAAAATAAAACTGTAGTACGCTGTTTTGACAGTATTTATCTATACTAATATTATAAAGACGAAAGATTTGTTGGTTTGTTTATATTAAATAGGCTCCGAAACTACAGAACCGATTTGAAAAATTCTTTCACTGTTTGGAAGCTACACTATTCCCGAGTGACATAGGCTATAATTTTTTCTTTTAAAATTAGGGATCCTTACTAAAACTCCAATAATGTAACATAAGGTGTAAAAAAATTACCTAAAATATTCTTTACATTGCGTGCCCTGCGAAAACCATTGATGATACAATAAAATAATGTACTACGACTTTGTAGAACACATTATTTACAAAAAGTATATCTAACTATTATATTTATGTCGCAAAAAGTGTTCTTTTATTTAAAAAAATAAAACAACGTCAAATATCATTGAATTTTTTTGTCAAAGACCCGAGCGGAGCCGGAGCGGGCCGAGCTAGTTAGAAATATACTGGCGATACCAAATGATTCCGCATATTAATTCAATTTCGAATATTTTTCGCAATTGTACACTTTTAATGCGAAAAGACGAAGTTATGTACCACTAATTTTACTGAACAGCTTATGAAGCTTGCACTGCCATCTAGCGCGCGCAAGTGACGCCGCATGAGGTAATAGGTTACGCAAAGACTCAAGGATAGAGCCGCGTGGGGTTTCGAAACAAAATGTCGAGTTAGGAAAGGAACGGCCGCGTGTCAAGGCGGCAGAATCTAAGCTCCTTTCGATTCGTTGGCTAATGGGATGGCTGCCCTGTAAATACCACGATAAAGCCGTATTTCGAATTACTGACAAAGCTATTTTTTTGCTGCGAGTAAGTAGAATATTAGTGGGAACTAAGGCTATATCGGACATATGACTAATGCGCGTCAGAAGTGGAGTATTATGCCTCCAGTTGAATAGTTAATACACTTTTATTAGCTTCAGAAGTATATATGTTAGTATGTAACGGAATCTTTGAACATGATTTTGCTTCCTTCAAAACGTCGGATTAACTCGAAATTCGGTATACTTATTAAGGACCGATGACAACTCAATACTTAAAAAAAATATTGAAAATATTTAAATTCAACTAAAAAATGAAAAATAAATAATAATTTAAAAAAACTAACAAAATACGCTTTTATAGAAAATCCAACTAAAAAATTGTTTTTTTTTTTAATAAATTTGAATTCAAATAGTGTAAGAAAAAATGATAAAAGCGTATTTTGATTAAACTACTTTTTGTTCTTTTTTTTTAAAACTTTTCAGGATCTGCAAAACACGACACGATTTTGAAATCAGAAGCATAGGTAGCCTCTAGGATGACAAATCTTGTATGTTTTTCTAAAATCTTACCTTTATCGCCCCATGATTACCTTTCGTCAGAGGCTGAGCTTTTACATCCCAACCAAAAATAAGTGTTAAGGCCTTAGTTTTTCAGTATGTTGGTCTAGCATCAAAATCTTATCATAGTTAATAAGTAAATATGAATGTGAAAACGCATAGGTTTACATTAGCAAAGAAATAACAATAAAAAAAAAACAAAAGAAAAATTAAGACAAATAAATAACTTTATTGTCATATTTGTAATTGATCGTTACGAAAATGTAACAAGTAGGAAGTCTGGAATTAAACCTTGGACGACGGAATGTATTTAATTACATATTAATATTACATCAATGTAAACAAACTGTTACAATGCTTATTTAAATGTTCTTTATTCTCTGTTTAACTATTGTTCAAATAAATGGTTTTGTATTGAGGTGTATTATATTTATTGTAATGTGTTAAGAAAAAAAAAGTATAACATAGTGTCGTATTATGATTATGCCTATTTTTGACACGAAAAACATATTTGAATAAAGTGATACTAATTAAAACTAGTAAGTTTAGTAAAGACTTGTATGGGAATATAAACGCTATGTCGTGTCCTGGAAATGAGGAGAGTCTGTGAAATATTAAATTAAATATTTAATTTAATTAAATATTTTTTACTGGTGGTAGGACCTCTTGAGAGTCCGCGCAGGTAGGTACCACCACCCTGCCTATTTCTGCCGTGAAGCAGTAATGCGTTTCGGTTTGAAGGTTGGGGCAGCCGTTGTAACTATACTGAGATCTTAGAACTTATATCTCAAGGTGGGTGGCGCATTTACGTTGTAGATGTCTATGGGCTCCAGTAACCACTTAACATCAGGTGGGCTGTGAGCTCGTCCACCCATCTAAGCAATAAAAAAAAAAAAAAACCCTGAAAAAACAGCTAAAGTTAACAGAGCCGATTCTAAGATGGCAAAACTGACTTTAGTATTAGTGGCTGATTCTGTAATCGAGGTCGAGGGTCGTAGCTTTGATTCCCGTTCGGCCAAATATTTTTGCATCTGGGTGTTTAATATCTATAATTATAGATATTAGATTATAGATTATAGATATTACTTTCTTTGTCGGTATAATTATACCGAATATAATTATACCGACAAAGAAATATATAATTATAAGAAAGGAAGCCAGTCACAAAATATTAAGCATCCTCGTTCCTACATGCCTTGAGTTTACCTAAGCTTGTATTTGAAAACCGACTTCTATATATATTTTTACCTGATGGTGAGTGGTCACCGTTGCTCGTGGACTTTAGCAATGCCAAGGGCAGAGCCAAGCCGTTGCCTACCGCTTAATACTCTATGCAAGCTTCGTTTGAAGAAGGACATGTCATAGCGCTCGGGAAACACCGTGGATGGGAGAGCTCATTCCAAAGCCGGATGGTACGTGGCAAAAGTTTATATAATGGTTAGTTATAGTAGTATATAATAGTATATGGTAGTATACGTGCAACCGACATGAGAACCCTCTCATCGTAGCCGCTGGAAACTACATACCCGACCCAGTAGACCGAATGGTAAACCGTCGACGTCGCCCAAAGCACGTCATTACGAATCCTCCTGATCCATTAACGGTGCTTTTAGGCACCACAAGCACCGGTCACCGTCCTCGTCGAACCCGTCGCTTGCGACGAAGGGCTCGACGAGCGAACTAACCCATAGACACAGCCCACTGAGTTTCTCGCCGGATCTTCTCAGTGGGTCGCGTTTCCGATCCGGTGGTAGATTCTGCGAANGTCATTACGAATCCTCCTGATCCATTAACGGTGCTTTTAGGCACCACAAGCACCGGTCACCGTCCTCGTCGAACCCGTCGCTTGCGACGAAGGGCTCGACGAGCGAACTAACCCATAGACACAGCCCACTGAGTTTCTCGCCGGATCTTCTCAGTGGGTCGCGTTTCCGATCCGGTGGTAGATTCTGCGAAGCACTGCTCTTGCTCGGGTCAGTTTTAGCAACTCTCCGGTTGAGCCCCGCGAGCTCACCTACAAACGTTAGGGTGAAGCTGAAATAGCCTCTCAAGGCTATCAGCATAGGTAGGAAAAAAAAAATACGTGCAAATTTTGAATGGAATGCAATTTTTTTATTGATTATTTTCTATTTACTACGTTTTTCTAAATTTATTTTTTAATTGTTGTTATTTTTGTTTTTGTTTTACGTTTTGTGTTAATTACTTAATTCTAGGCGATGTGACGCCCCAGTCGCTTAGTTATTTAAATGCGGAGACATTTAAATGGTATTAAGTTGTAAGGTTCTAACATCTAAGCAATAAAAAAAGAAGAAAAAAAAGTTCGTTTTTATATATTATTATAGTTCCAATGTATTATTTGTCTTCCAAATAAAATAAAATAGCAAAACAAAATCCTGTAGTAATATACAGGGTATATTTTTTCAGATAATTGGGTCAATTAAAATAGATAGTTGGTAGCGTGTTCAATAAATTGTGGTCAATTAGGAAAGGGCTGGGCGTAACTGGTCCGCCCTTGATGATTTTGTGTGCTAATCAGCTAGTTATTCTTGTGGCGCTGTTGAAATTTGTTTGAAAAGTTATTAATATGTATCTATATATTAACTAGAGGTCCCGCATTAGTCGAAATTCGACTATAATTAATTGGAATTGTAAGTTTGTACACTATTATGATTGTATTTTATACTTCTATAATCACAATTTTCGACAAGACTACACTATAAAAAATATTAACAAAGACAAACAATATTTAATCTATTTTCAATTTGACAACAGACGTCAAGAACAAAAGTTTGACAATAAATAGTATGCATACGTGTGTGCGTCAAATACATGGTATGTAGTGTGTGTAATGTTTTCTTAGTTCTATTTATTAGTTCTATATTATAGATACGTGAAGGAAAAACTTTGTATCCCCTTTTAAGAAAATTGCGCAGACGGAGGAGTATGAAATTTCCCACACTTATAGAGAATATAGAGAAGGAGTGCCGAATGCTAATATTTTTTTTTTAATTATGCCTAAAAATACATTAAATCAATAAAAAAAAAAACATTACATACACTACATGTATTTGACACACACACGCATGCATACTCTTTTGTTGTCAAACATTACGAGTAGTAGTAGCTCTATTTTTTCAACTGGAAAGGCAAAGATATTATACCAAACAGTCTAATATTATATATTTTGAAAAAAATGGTAATATGCAATGAAACGAAATGAAGTTGATTAATTTGAAACATTAATCAATTTGCATGAAATTAAATGAAATGGGATGAGATGATATGGGATGAAATATAATCTCAGTAAAATGGTATTTTTTTTTCTTTTTTCTTTATTGCTTAGGTGGGTGGACGAGCTCACAGCCCACCTGGTGTTAAGTGGTTACTGGAGCCCATAGACATATACAACGCAAATGCCGCCACCCACCTTGAGAAATGAGTTCTAAAGTCTCAGTATAGTTACAACCTACCCGTGCGGACTCTAGAAAGAAGTTCTACCATTACTCCTATTATCCTATTTACTGAGACTTTTTCAGTGGACTTTTTGGAGGATCCCGAGGATCTACGTCCAGCGAATTAATTATAGTCGAATTTCGACTACTACGGGACCACTAGTTATTATTATTAGCTATACAGTTTCCGTGGTGATGAGCTATTCGATGACTCAATATCTGTGACCACATAAATTGAAAGAGTATTCAAAACTCGTCAACTGAATTGGATATTTTTTCATATAAATTAGCGATGTTTATAAAAATGATAAAGGGCATCCTCTATGTGATAGTAGATTAGATAGTATAATTGTTTAATGTTTCATGTGATTTCCTTTGTGATTTATTGTTACTTTCTTACACTAAAAGTTTGGTTGATTTTCGTTACCGTGTTGTCTTGTTCTATAGTTCTAAAGAATATTGTGTAATTAGCACATTTGTCCTGATTAGTTGTGCGCGCATGGCTTACGTTACAAACCAAATTTTTTACTTGTTGTTATTTATTGTGTATCTTTTCTTTTTTAGTTTGTAATGTTTAATTGTGTGCCTAATAAATAAGTTAAATAAAAAATCGAAAATAATGCATCTATATAACTAGTCAGGTCATAAGTATTGTCACACAGTAAAAACTTTTCTTTTAGAATGCTGGCCACAAAAAAGTTTATTGAATTCGAATTTCGAATTGTTCATGAAAATAAAAATGTATACTTTTAGAATTTTACTCATTTTTAAATATGGAGTGGACGCTTAAAGAAGACCGTGTTGCAGTTATTGCGTTGCATCGTTGCGGTTACGCGCCAATTCAAATTTTTAACATACTGAAAAATTTGAATATAACCAAAAGATTCGTTTATCGTACCATCAAACGATACAATGAAGACTCTAGTGTAGATGACAGGTCAAGAAGTGGTCGCCCTCGGTCTGTTAGGACTCCAGCAGTGATAAAAGCTGTGAAGGCGCGAATTCAAAGAAATCCCAAACGTAAGCAGAAACTGTTGGCCCTTCAGATGGGGTTAAGCAGAACCACGGTGAAAAGGGTGTTAAATGAAGACTTAGGGCTTCGGGCATATCGAAGAAAAACAGGACATCGTTTGAATGCTCGTCTAATGGACCTGAGACTGAAGAGATGCCGCGCTTTGTTGAAGCGGTACGCGGGAAAAAAATATCGGGAAATTCTTTTTTCGGATGAAAAAATTTTTACCGTAGAAGAGAGCTACAACAAACAAAATGATAAGGTGTACGCACACAGTAGTGAAGAAGCGAGCAACCGTATTCCGCGTGTCCAACGAGGTCATTTTCCATCCTCGCTCATGGTATGGTTGGGAGTTTCTTATTGGGGCTTAACAGAGGTACATTTTTGTGAGAAAGGTGTAAAAACGAATGCAGTTGTGTATCAAAATACAGTCCTGACGAACCTTGTGGAAACTGTTTCTCATACCATGTTCAATAACAGGCACTGGGTATTCGCCGCCAGCTCATAGAGCAAAGAGCACACAAGACTGGCTGGCGGCGCGTGAAATCGACTTCATCCGGAACGAAGACTGGCCCTCCTCCAGTCCAGATTTGAATCCGTTAGATTACAAGATATGGCAACACTTGGAGGAAAAGGCGTGCTCAAAGCCTCATCCCAATTTGGAGTCACTCAAGACATCCTTGATTAAGGCAGCCGTCGATATTGACATGGACCTCGTTCGTGCTGCGATAGACGACTGGCCGCGCAGATTGAAGGCCTGTATTCAAAATCACGGAAGTCATTTTGAATAAACTTTAGTGTCATAAGAATCTATGTTTTGTTATGTTAATTTTGGTATATGAATGGTTACATAATGAATAAACTTGTTTCAATTATTTTACATTAAACATGTGACAGAATTTATGACCTGACTAGGTATATAAAAATGAATTGCTGTTCGTTAGTCTCGCTATAACCCGAGAACGGCTGGACCGATTTGGCTAATTTTGATCTTACATTATCTGTGAAAGTCTAGAGAAAGTTTAAAAGGTCAAAATAAATATGAAAATGCTCGGAATTAAATAACAATAACAATTTTGTTTTTCCTTTGATGTGTCCCCCGTCGGACGGATTGCTTTTGTTTGTTTTATCGATTGAGGCACGAAGTCTGCCGGGTCTGCTAGTATACAATAAAAAACGCAAGATGTTTAAATAAAATTTGATTGTTTTCACTACCTCCTCCTCGCATTGCTTTCCTCATTACTGAGGGTCGTACGTCCTCTGCTGCATCATTCCCTCACGTACGATGTATCTGCTGCGATCCTTGGCTTCACGATCTTAGAACTTGATGCTCAGAGAAGATCGAATTAGGTCCGACTATCTCATGGGACTGTGTGCTCTGGGGCGTTTTCCCTCTACTTCTTGCCTGTCACTCGTGTCCTTGCTGTTTTTCGTTTTTAATAGCATATTTAGTCTGAAACTGATCACGGATTCATCGCGATGCTATCTTATCAGGAAATGTTAAATAATTTGAATTGCGAACGAATGAGTAAGGTTGATAACGCATGTTCTGTTTGTGGATGTGTCGATGTGTTTTGAATTTTTATTGCTTTGTTAAATGTTGGTTGGTTAAGTGTTTTTTTTTTTGCATTCTAAGAAAACATAGTCATACTTAACTCTGCTAATGCTGGTCACAAGCTTTGAGAAAAGAGAAGGGATGAGTTGAATTTCGACCTTTCTTTTTATTTTTATTGTCCGAGCAGGCAGACGAGGATACAGCCCACCTGATGGTAAGTGGTTACCGTCGCCCATGGACGTCAGCAATGCCAGGGGCAGAGCCAAGCCGCTGCCTACCTGCATAAAACAGTAAAACAGTCAAAGCCGAATGTCTGGCGGCTGTTAATTAGCCGGACCCAAATAAGGCTTCAGCGGCCTCGAAGAACTAAATCTCTTCTAAAAACACTGAAGGATGCGGGACCATGTGTGTTTCCCAAGCATCATGAGACCACGACTCTCAGCATGAGGATTATCGATACAAGGAGGGAATGCATACTTTTGAGGGATTCGGTAAGCACTTTGAGAACCCTCTCCTAGACATCATCGGTGTGTTTATTTGAGGTATTATTCGCGTCATCCGTTCCCATGTAGATCCCGTCCAAGCGTTACCCAACACGTCCTCCGAGCGCAAACGGTTGTGCAACCTTAAATTGTCTCTATGTAGAGCAATCTCTATGTAGAGCGGATCATATATTTGCTATTATCAGAATCGTTTAGATTGGTTCTGATTATGTAAGGTCCGAATTTAGTTTGTAACAGGATGTAGGGTAGCTCTGAACTTACTTCAGCAGGATCGATTATTACATCATCAACAGTTATGGGAATTCTCATCGTGACGTCACCGATAAATCTACAATTGGCGATTTGTTGTTCAAACATTCGAAAAAGTTTTCCGAAGCCAATTATAGTTCAGTGGTAATAATAACATTTGTTGTTTTTGAATTCTTTGACCTTGAGTTCGCTGTTTGTGAAGGTATGTTACGTATCCATAATCCGCACTTATCTAAACAACGACAACATTACATCATTTATTGCGCAATATTATTATTGTTTACAAAGAAAATCTATTATGGCCAAATGTATTTCGATTAAGAAACTTAATAATTTTCTCGAATTTGTAAAATTACAGTGGCGAGCATTGAAGTTCCGAAAATTGTTTTTTTTTTTTTTGCCTACCTAAGCTGTTAGCCTAGAGAGGCTATTTCAGCGTAACCGTAACTAGTAGGTGAGCTCACGGGGCTCAAACCTGACGACGATGCTAACACGAACCCTAGCAAGAGTCGTGCTTCGCAGAATCTACCACCGGATCGGAAACGCGACCCACTGGAAGATCCGGCGAGAAACTCAGTGGGCTGTGTCTGAGAGTAAAATTGGGTAGGATATTGGGTTTGATATGGGGATTCGGTAGGTCCTATATAGGATTATCGTTACTAAATTGGCGGTATACAATCGTGTTCACTCTGTATACAGGATATCTGATTGTGAGTGTCTACTATTGATGATGAACGTCATCAATACAATGGCGAAGTGATTATCTGGCGCTGTCATCACCCTTCAAAACTCATTTAGGCGGACATATCATTATAACGATGAAGGCAAATATGCGTTATGGTATTAAAGGTGCCATGGTCATAATCGGATTGCGGAGCTTCTTTGAGGAATTGCTTGAGAGGATTCCAGTATCCCCTTTGAAAATCACATCACCAGTCGCGATTGGAGCAAAGCTTACCTGAAACCACTGCGCTCATGCACAATGCAATTTCAGTATTAATTTCGGTCACATACCATCTGGTTCTTTCTTTTTTCCCTACCTTTTCCCTGGTAAGGGAATTTTCCAGCTGCGACTAGTAGGAGAGCTCACGGGACTCAATCTAACAGAATTAGCTAACACTGGTTCTAGCAAGAACAGTGCTACACAGAATCTACCACCAGATCGGAATCGCGACTCAATGAGAAGATCCGGCGAAGAACTCGGCTTCAAGTGAAAACCTTCGACGGTACTTATTTAAGAACTGTAAAATATTTTTCTCCGAACTATGCCTAAAAGGAGAATTCAGTTCATGATCATCGGTGAACCATACCTTTACATATTTAGGTGAATGTCACTGCACTATCTTGTGGCATTGTTGGACACGTATGTTTGTCTACACACTGATAAGCGCTGTTGTATTTCAAATTATTTATGGCACTTATTTTAGAGCTAGCAATTAGATACAATTAGCAGATTATTGAAGCCCAAATTTCCCTATAACTCATTAGGGTAATTCTTATAAAATCGGTACAAATAGCGATCGGTTACAACGCCTAAAAATAACGTACTCTCCGAAAATATGTCATAAAAAATCGATATCACCTCTAAATATAAAAACGTAGCGGCCAGTTGATAAATGAAGGAGGCGTGTGCGTTTTATCAGCAAATAATGTTTTTTTTTTTTTTTTGTTGCTTCGATGGGTGGACGTGCTCTCAGCCCACCTGGTGTTAAATGGTTACTGGAGCCCATAGACATCCACAACGTAAATGCGCCACCCATCTTGAGATATAAGTTCTAAGGTCTCAAGTATAGTTACAACGGCTGCCTCACCCTTCAAACCGAAACGCATTACTGCTTCACCGCAGAAATAGACAGGGTGGTGGTACCTACCCGCACGGACTCACAAGAGGTCCTCCCACCAGTACCAAATGACGGAGTTTTGCCATCATTAATTAAACTTAACTTGTAACTGATGTATGTTATATTTTTTTATATTTTTTAGCGTCTTTAAACGCAAGGAAAACATTTCGGAGGGGCGTTCATTCCAAAGCAAGATTCCGTTGACAAGGCTCTATTGTGGATGAGCGGAGCAGTTACAAATAGTACAGATAGACTCTGCTCCACGGGTATACAGTGCGGTGGTAAAAAAGAGATCGAGGAGTCATTTCAATTCTGTCTTTGTCAATTTGTCTGTGCGCCTGTACAACAAAATCCCACAAGATGTTCAGAACCTACATATACATAGGTTTAAGAAAACTATTAAAGAACATCTGTGCTTACTATAAAGTCAATGATTATCTAGAAGATTGCACAAAGTGGGAATGAGTTGCTCGCTCCGGGCATTTCAATATTGTAATAATTGTTATGTTATAATACTTATTGTAAAAATGAATATTTAAAAAAAATCTAATATTAAAAAAAACTAATAATAAAAAAAAAAGGCATGCCCGCTGAGTTTCTTGCCAATTCTTCTCAGGACGGAGGCTAGTTCTTGTGAATTGGCGGTAGTTCTTTTGACGTTCAACAAGTATGTACTTTCATTTATGTTGAATAAAAAAATTTTGATTTGATTTGATTTGATTTGATTCCTCCGAGTATCACCTTAGAACGTACGGGACAAAGCACAGAGAGAATAGTAGTATCAATGTGGATCTCAAAGTTTATTAGAGCAACAGTGGATCTCAAAGTTTAGAGCACGGAGAATATTACATGGATGGATGAATGATATCACGACCCATTTGATCTTGACTTGTTACTGAAGCCCTACACATTACAACGTGAATGAGACATTCACCTTCACTTCAGAATCGCAAATAGTCTGAATGGTCTAGTCTAAATAGTTAAATATCAAAATGTTAATTTTGAAAGATTAATGTTTCCGTCCAATAAGGCAAAGAAAATTATGACGCAGTACTAAGATTTTAAAATGGAAAAAAACTGCCGCATATGATTGTGACAAGGAAAATTCGCTGACACAAACGGACAGTCATACTTAAATGATCCATTAACTATATAATGAGTTACGTCACGAGACGTGCGTACTTGAGTGTGCGTGTGCCTGTTTCCGATGTTTAGATTAAGGATCACCGGTCATTTGGACTTCCGGCCCTGACACATCTGTTTACCGGTTGTTGAACTACTGATAGGTCAAATTACCCCAGCCTCTTTATTTTTCCCAAGGTCTACCATTTTCAGATATAGTCGATGTCATTAGTTTAAAATAAACATGAATAGAGTAGTGTTTAAGACATATTTTCCGCGGGGACAAATCGATTTATTGTCAGTCGATCTATTGGACCCTGCGTGACACTATGATATGCTATCAGGCCTTTTTATCCTCGCTTGAAGATTTTATTTTGAAGGGTGCAGCAGCCGTTTTACAATATAATTAAGGCTTTCACTTCGAACTGTCATTCTATTATCAATTAATACATTTTCTCTGCCCAAATGTAGCTATAAAAAAAACTAAGTACTTATCAAACTATTTAGTTTGCAGATTATTTAAACAGATATACATCATAAAAATAAACAGTATTTAGTACTCTTGGATTAACGTACAAGAACTGTCAAAGTTTTTTTTGGTGCAAAAGCGACTAGTGGCCGGTAAGTCTAACAACTTAGACCTTTAACTTCCGGTTGTCCTCTACTAGAGAATAGAATTCATTTAAGGCTAAGTAGGTAAGGAAATGATGATTGTATTTATAAAAATAGTTATGATTGCTAGGATGTAGAGTACACATACGTAATGTGCCTTTGAAAGTGAATAATAAATTATAATTGTTATGTTAATGCTAATGTGTTAGTTGTAGTGAGACAATATGTTAACCATATTGATAAAGTTTATTATTATTGCTTAGACGTGTGAACGGGCTCACGGCTCACCTGCTGTTAAGTAGTTACTGCAGCCATCAACTAACTAAGCTAAATGCAGCCACGTCCCCTGGTGACATGGTTTATATTCTAAGTTCCACTGCACAACGGCTGCCCCACCCTTCAAACCAGCAAGCATTATTACCTCCGGCAGAACTAGCTAGGGGTGGCTTATGGCTTCAAAACGACGTATCATCACAGGACCTAAATAGCTTGTAGGATTAAACAATAGGTCGACGTAGCCAGAGCTATTGTGCGTTTCAGTTTGAAGGGTGGGGCAGCCGTTATACTGGAGGCTTGGGCTTTATGAATCATGATTTGTTGTGGTATTCACGGTATGACAATTACTTGATGACCAGTGTGCTTAGTGCGAGTTTTTTAACGTTCTCGATAGCGTAAAAGTTAACTCATATTTGTATGGCTCTTTTGCGTACGTTTGCCGCTAGGGGCGCTGTTCCAACAAAATCGACTTAACTTTTACGCTATCGAGAACGTTAAGAAGCTCGCACTAATCACACTGTTAACAGTAAGACGATGAATGAAAATTTATGGACTACAGTCCTGTCGATTTTTTTCACGAAGCAACCATGTGTTCTAGCTTTATGGTACCATCCGCATGAACAACCCGCGTTTTTGACCTATCTACACGATTTCCATGATGAAGGAATTGCATTATCATAAAACAAACCTACAAAATTGATTTGCGTAATGTCTGCTGGGCATATTGTAAGTCGTCTTAGCCTAAAAGACTAGACGTCCGGTGCATTCGTATCGAGCGATGCGACTGTGTCGGTGTTCGAATCCCGTAAGCAAGTACCGATTTTTATAATGAAATAAATACCCAACAATGCTTACGAACGACCCCCACGGTGTAGGAATAGCATCGTGTAATATAAATCAAACCTGCAACAAATATAATTACTGGTGGTATGGCTTTTTTCCCTACCCATGCTGATACCTTGAGAGGCTATTTCAGCTTCTCCTTGACGTGCAGGTGAGCTCACGGGGCTCAAACCGGGAGTGTTACTAACACTGGCCCTAGTAACAGCAGTGCTATACAGAATCTACTACCGGATCGGAAACGCGACCCACTGAGAAGATCCGGCGAGAAACTCAGTGGGCTGTGCCTATGGGTTAATTTACTCGTCGAGCCCTTTGTCGCAAGCGACGGGTTCGACAAGGACGGTGACCGGTTAAGGTAAGACGTTATGTGAACCCTGCCTATTTATGCCGTGAAGCCGTAATGCGTTTCGGTTTGAAGGGTGGGGCAGCTGTTACACTGTAAAACTAATACTTAGAACTCATGTCTTAAGATGAGTGGCGGCATTAACGTTATAGACGTCTATCGACTCTGATATCCACTGAAGATGAACCGTGAGCTCGTCCATTTAACTAAGCAAAAAAATAAAAACGGATTAGTGCCACGGTCCTTTTATTTGAGCCGTAACACATTTCGTTAGAATTTTGTAAGGACACAACAGCAAGGGTCTTCGGCTCATCGAAGCCGATAAAACAGCAACGCATATACATATGTAGTAAGTAACACGAAACAGGCAATTACTCAAACGCACACCGCACACACAAATGCATATCGAAATTGTATATAGTATACAGGGTGTTATGCAACACAGCGTGGCGCAATACAGCTCAGATACGACGAAAACTGGGCCAAGTGCCGTTTATATGCGCCGAATATCATTATGCACCTTAAAATACGTGCACCTAGAAAATAAATTTTTTTAGATATTTTTTTTTTATTGCTTAGATGGGTAGACGAGCTCACAGCCCACCTGGTGTTAAGTGGTTACTGGAGCCCATGGACATCTACAACGTAAATGCGCCACCCACCTTGAGATATAAGTTCTAAGATCTCAGTATAGTTACAACGGCTGCCCTACCCTTCAAACCGAAACGCATTACTGCTTCACGGCAGAAATAGGCAGGGCGGTGGTACCTACCCGCGCGGACTCACAAGAGGTCCTACCCCCAGATACAGTAATATTCGTAATACGGAGGAGGTTTTTAGCCAAATAGGGGTCCGAATCTCATAAATAATACTAATATTAAATAATTAATTAAGTATATTATTATGTAACTTTTCTTAAATCTAAGCAACAATTTACTAACAAGCATTGTAATATATATCGAAAGTGAGATTTGGATTAAATGGCTTTATTATTATTCGTAATGCGTAATGTATTGACGAAGCCAATGTTCCTTCTTTCGGCATAGCTTTTGTTTTATAAGCTCACGAACTTTTTGAAGTTCAAGGTGTGTAATGTGATTCATGTGATGCGTGGTCTTCGGCGACCACTCAACACTGACTCGACCGTGAAATCATCTTCCGTCAGAAATATTACTCTATGATAAAATAATTGAATCATTTTAATAAAAATCATTTTATGAATCATTTTAATAAAAAATATTCAATTATTTTATCATTATGGTTTTTGGGGACTTTAAGAACACTTTTCTCGACAATTAAAAAATAACTTTCTATTCAAGATTTTGTGTTAGTTGCTGTTTCTAAGTCAATTTCTAATTAGTAATTTTTATGGTAGGCAGCGGCTTGGCTCTGCCCCTGGCATTGCTGACGTCCATGAGTGACGGAGACCACTTACTTTCAGGTGGGCCGTATGCTCGTCTGTCTACAATGGCAATAAAAATAATAATAATAATATTATTATATGGGTGGGATTGTAAAATTGGTTGAGATTGAAAGTGACGTTGTGGTTGTTCTGGTATAATATTTTCGTCTGCGTCTTGTAATAATGTCATGGTATTAGAGCCTACATCAGCTTCTTGTAACTGTAAGCGGACTTCTTCTCTCAATTGGTCTAGTATTTCTTGAGAGAGAAGTTTATTTCGTACTATAACTCTCCGCTGGTCTGATATTCTTTGTTCTGAAACGGTTACTTCCGGATATTGTTGGGAAAAAAGTTGATGCAATTGTTGCCTGTATGTGGTCATGTCGGTCTCTAACTTGGTTATGTGAAAGTAAGTGCGCATGATAAATGTATTCACATCTTTGCTCCATTTCATGCGTACTCGTGATTTCCCAGCCTTGGTGGACACGGGTAAGAAGGAACTTGCCTCCCGTGCAACATTCAAGACTGGTATGGGTGGATCTGGATTAAACGAGAGTGGTTGGGGTGACGATGGTACGGAAGGTGAAGGTGATCTGGAGGGTGTGTACGATACAGTACTTGGGCTATATGATTCTATTGGAGTGTTTGTTCTGACTGTTAAGCTATCACCATCGTCACGAGTTTCAGCTGTAGCATCTTTGTCGGTGGGAGCCCGCCTGTTCAACTCCTCACCGCTGACGATTCGCATGCTGAGACACCCAGCGTCAGCTCCAGGTGTGCCCCGGCGATCGCCCCCGGGCAGCGGTCCCATACGTTTACGTTTAGATCGTAGCTCCATTTTTGATGGGTTTCCAGAGCCACGTTAGCCACGCCAGTAATTTCTCATTCGTGTGTCCGCCCCCCACGTGATTAGGTGTTCAATCAGGACGTGTGGTTGTATTAGGGGGCTTATTATTATTATTATTATTATTATTATTATTATTATATATATTATCCCAGGCGTGGCAGTGTTTAATACACTATAATAATATTATACGTCGGTTACATATTGTATTGGAGAGGCGGTCATTTGTTTTCTTAATCCTATTCATTTATTTCGTTCGAATGCTATGTTACTTAATAGAAAAAAATTTGAGAATGTAATTACATATATATCGACAGACAGATCAGATTAAATTAAAATCATTTATTAAGTAATAGATGAAATAAAAATAACAATAATTTAATTTCATGTCGCTTCACTACGGAAATATAAATAGGTAATGTGGACGTAATTTTTAGATGTTTTTTTGCGTTTATACTCATTACGAACTAAGTTAATACTTCAAGCTTATGTGTTCCTTTTAGTATGAGATATCATAGGATTTTTTCGCTCAAATCGTGAAGTAACAAGAGATGATATTACCAACGTTTTAGCCTTTACTACGTTATAAATAAAGTTAGTTGGGCAGTCAAGACTTTATTAAATTGCATCATTATATTTAATTCATAAAATTAATTTACACAATTGATTACTCAATTCAATTACAAAATAATGATTAAAACAATAACAAACATAATAAATTGTTTGAACGTGTTTAAGAACTTAGAAAAAAATCGAATTACGAAATAAATAAAAGAAAAATTAACAGTAAACGTATCAATGTGTTGCATAACGTTACGGGTTTGGTGCGCCGAATTATTGTTGTATTTTTTTGTTTATAAATGATCATTGCAACGATGCAACATTCAATTAATTTCAACAAAGCAACAAAAATCATCTTCCAATCCGGCTGGTCACCGTGGAAGATCAAGATATCTCAAACTTCTTCAATAATAAGAAAATGGAACACAAACCCCCTACTATTTGTATGGAATAAAAAGCTTATTATTATTATTATAAATGATCATTGATGAGTTTATAGATGTAATGCTAAAATAGGCAAGGTTGTAATGAAATATTGGGTAACGTTGTGAAACTACGGGAAGATATAATGAATCGTTGTGTCACATCAAAAATGCTTTGTTGACAAGCATTTTCGATTTAGAGACTCTTGTAATGTTAACTATCTTCTAAAATTATAATTGAGAATTACAAAACATACTTTTTAGTATTACTTTCAGCCCACAAGGCCGTTGTATACTATACTGAGACCTTAGAACTTATATCTCGAGGCGGGTGGCGCATTTACGTTGTAGATGTCTATGGGCTCCAGTAACCACTTAACATCAGGTGGGCTGTGAGCTCGTCCACACAACTAAGCAATAAAAAAAAATGCTTTGTTGACAAGCATTTTCGATTTAGAGACTCTTGTAATGTTAACTATACATACTTTTTAGTATTACTTACAGCCCACAAGGCGTTAAGTGTTTGTTGGGTCTACAGACAAGGATATTGTGTGCGTAAAACATGAAGAATCCTATTTGGAATGGGATTGCAACGCCACCTGTGTTTTCCAATCGTAAACTAAGATCATCTGAAAACTCGATCGAGAGAGAGAGAGAGAAAATAAATCTGAATCAGCCGTTCCGATGGAGTTTTTTTTTTTTTATTGCTTAGATGGGTGGACGAGCTCACAGCCCACCTGGTGTTAAGTGGTTACTGGAGCCCATAGATATCTACGACGTAAATGCGCCACCCACCTTGAGATATAAGTTTTAAGGTCTCAAGTATAGTTACAACGGCTGCCCCGCCCTTCAAACCGAAACGCATTACTACTTCACGGCAGAAATAGGCAGGGTGGTGGTACCTACCCGCGCAGACTCACAAGGGGTCCTACCACCAGTGACAAAGATACGTACAGAATATTTCTATAATTGCTACTAGAAAGATATTTCCATAGTTGATTAGTTAACAAGAAAAACGTTAAAAATATTGCGCAATTAGGACGTTATGTTACCGAAACTCTTATAACAAAACTTGGAGTCTGAAAAACTAAGCTTTGCTAAAGCTCCTTCAACAGATCTAATCATTCATTTAGAGTTCGCATTGAACGCTGTTTGTTTGCTCAGAGAATCTGTTTACATATAAACACTCCATGAATATGTGTTTGTGAATCAGATAACACAAGTCCTGATGTCGTAATGTGATGAAAAAAAAAACAAACCAGTGAACAGTGTTGTACGCCTCGAATATAGGTCAAGCGTTCGTATCAAAACCGAACAATTGTGTTACGAAACAAGCCCTCATTATTGAATTAGGTGTGTAATAGTTCAGTCAATAAATATTACCTAATACACGATGCAATCTTCAATGAACGTGACGAAAGTTTGTACACGATAAGCTTTCTTGAATTGTGTTATTGTGTGCCGGTCTGTTGCGACGAATTCTTAATTAGGCATGCGGTTAATTAGTGCGACTTTTATTGAACGCGATTCTATTAGCGACGGAAAAAAACATATGATCGACAACGCTTAGGGTGCAAGGCTATCGAGTCGTTTAGTGGGTCCTGAAAACAACCTTGGGCGCGCGGTCTCGCAGTCGCGGACCAGATCCATATACCCCGCGCGCCCCCTAGGCGCGGGGACTCCGTAGGAGGTTCAGAAAAGTATTATATCGCATTTTATTGAATTGAAGAGTCTGTGATTGAAGAAATCATTAAGAATTTGTAAATAGTTTTTTTTTATTGACGTATATGCAGACGAGCATACGGCCCAGCTGATAGTGAGTGGTTACAGTCGCTCATGGACGTCAGCAATACCAGGGGCGGAGCCAAGCCGCTGCCGACCATTCCAAGCTGCTGCCTACCGTTATATTTTTATTGCAGATACTGGTGACAGAAGGCTCCGACCGCCTTGGTGTTGAGCGGCCACCATAGACATCATAAGACCATAGACATTACAAGTTGAACTTCACCACTCATTCTTTTTTTGCCCTACCAATATATTGACCTAAGAGTTAAGAGCTAAGCTAGCGTAAAAAGCTATTCCAGCTACGCCTTGACCAATAAGTGAGCTCACGGTCTCAGACTTAGATAATTTGCTAACAGCAGCCCTAGCAATAGCAGTGCTTCGCAGAATCTACCACCGGATAGAAATCGCGACCCACTGAGAAGATCCAGCGAGAAACTCAATGGGCAGCCTTCCATCCCTCAAACTAGAATGCATGGGTGCTTCGCAGAAATAGATATGATCGTGCTACCTACCCGTTACGACTCACATAACGCTCTACTATCAGTGTAGAGTAAGCACATGTCAAAGTATTTAAATCATTCTTGCGATATCCATGTGTATCGGTTAAAAGCGATGCCGGTTTTTCGGGTTCGATTCTCTACCAAAACACTCTACTGCCTCAGCATTTGCGGTAATATTCTGAAGTTACAGCATCTTAACATAAAACATGCCTGGATTTCTTTGGATAAATGTCAATACTTACTTCGTTGTACGATTTATCATTACGATTGGTAATTAAAATTACAACACTAATTTGATCCAAATACTTGGAATGAGCAAACGTGTCAATATGTGTAACAGGTGACCCACTGACCTAGCATTTGTGTGCACGAAGCTAAATCAATTATTTTTTTACGTACGTGTAAATACGTCATGTGTTGTTAAGTTTACACGATCGTTTTGGGTTGACGTTGAATTTTATTCTAGAGTATCACCAGACCCATATTTTCATGTAGATGTTATATGTGATGATATATGGCACTGAGACGTGGTCGCTCATAATGGGCCTGATGAGAAGGCTCAAGGAGCTTCACCCAAAGAGCAATGGAGAGGGCTATGCTCGGAGTTTCCCTCCGAGATTAAATCAGAAATGAGGAGATTCGCAGGAAAACCATGGTAACCGACATAGTCCAAAGGATTGCGACATTGAAGTGGCAGTGGGCAGGACACATTGCTCGCAGAACGGATGGCCGTTGGGGCCAGAAAGTTCTTGAGTAGTGACCGCGTACTGGAAGACGTAGCGTGGGTAGGCTTCCCACAAGGTGGGCCGACGACCTATTGAGGTTCGCGGGGATCCGCTGGATGCAGGCAGCGCAGGACCGGTCTTTGTGGCGAGGCTTGGGGGAGGCCTATGTCCAGCAGTGGACGTCCATGGGCTGATAAGAAGAAGAAGAAGTTATAAAAGACTTAGACTGACTCGGCGGTACAGTGATTAGCGCTCCTGACTATTGCACCGAGGGTCGTGGATTCGATTCCTACAATTCGATGTTTATTATCATCTTCTATACATGTATGTATTTAAACGTATATAAGTACACAGGGAACCCTAATTTGGGGTGGAAAGACCTTACGTGAATTGTTTCCAGTCATTAAAAAAAATAAGGGATTAACTAGAGCGTTCTTTGAGTATTATACTACCATACCGCGGACGCCAACTAGGATTTACCGGTGATGAGGCGTATTGAGAGAAACAGTGATCCCGTCCTGCTAAAGGGTTTTTTTATTGCTTAGATGGGTAGACGAGCTCACAGCCCACCTGGTGTTAAGTGGTTACTGGAGCCCATAGACATCTACAACGTAAATGCGCCACTCACCTTGAGATATAAGTTCTAAGGTCTCAAGTATACTTATAGTTACAACGGCTGCCCCACCCTTCAAGCCGAAACGCATTACTGCTTCACGGCAGAAATAAGCAGGGTGGTGGTACCTATACGTGCGGACTCACAAGAGGTCCTACCACTAGTAAGTACGCAATTATATTTTTTGCGGGTTTGATTTTTATTACCCGATGTACTTCCTTCACCGTGGAAGTCAATCGTGAAAATTTGTTAAGTACGTATTTTATTAGAAAAATTGGTACCCGCCTGGGATTCGAACACCGGGGCATCGCTTAACACGAATGCACTGGACGTCTTATCCTTTAGGCCACGACGACATCAATACGACGACTGGTCTTCATAGCCAATAAAATTATAACCCGGCCATTATAACCCAGTGAAGAATGATTGAATTAAAAAAAAAAACTACTCAATATGTAATTTGAAGAGCATCTTAGGTTGCTGTATATATTCGATTGTCAATTTTTTCATTCCAATTAAATGCGTCATTTAATTTAGTTATTCGAGACACGCGGCCCGTGATATCGCGTATCGAATTAACCCCGACTTTACTTGTCAAAATAGTACATGTTAATTTTGTGGTTTTAAGCATTGGGTTAACCGAACTGAAGGCACGTGCTGAGTTGTGGAAGCACAAAAGTCGATTTAGAATTTTTATTTTTACATATTTTAGGAACTTCTTTGAGTTTAGTTGTTGTTAGTTGAGTTTTACTGGTGGTAGGACCTCTTGTGAGTCCGCACGGGTAGGTACCACCGCCCCACCTATTTCTGCCGTGAAGCAGTAATGCGTTTCGGTTTGAAGGGTGGGGCAGCCGTTGTGACTATACTGAGACCTTAGAACTATATCTCAAGGTGTGTGGCGCATTTACGTCGTAGATGTCTATGGGCTCCAGTAACCACTTAACACCAGGTGGGCTGTGAGCTCGTCCACACATCTAAGCAATAAAAAAAAAAAAAAGTTGATTTTTTATCTTATTTATTTATTTAGACACATCAACAGCAACAAAACATTCAAGCTTAAAATTAAGTTCTGGTATGTAAGGCATGTGCAGCAATCTCTTATAATACACTATGACATGTTACAGAAATTTTACAAACCGCGGAAAAATTGGTTAAATTTAAATGTCAACAGTACGATATAAAAAAAATAATTGAAAAGAACATGAAAACAAGAATTAACTACTTAACATTCTCTCATCAATTATAAACAAAGAAACTTGGATACTAGTTTGTTTTTGAGACCAGGACACGTGAGAGGATGAGAGGATCTTAGAAATTGAAATGTAAAAGATTAGAAATCTATTGTTCATTGAAAAATAAAAGGTAGTTAGTAACAATATTCAAATGACGACGAATACTGATTCCTTAGAGTTCTGTTTTCACGGATACTGGTAAATACTATGGGCTACCTTTATACCCCAACTGAACACGGATCTCCGCTCTGTGATGTAAAGAGATGACATGATGAAAAGCGGCTAACGGAAGCCTCGATATTAAATTAGTCTTCCGAATTACTTATCTCATATCTTTTGGAGGAAAGGAAATCGGAAATAGACCTTGTTTATTTATTTATTAATTATTTATTTATTTATGTACACATAAAAAAGAAGACATAGTACAGAGTAATAGGAAAGTTATGTACAAAGGCGCTGCTTATTTCTTTAAGAAATCTCTTCCAGCAGACCTGCGAGAGGATTATGAGAATAATATTTTTTTTATGGCTTATATGGGTGGACGATCTCACAGTCCACCTGGTGTTAAGTGGTTACTGGAGCCTATGGACATCTACAACGTAAATGCGCCACCCACCTTGAGATATAAGTTCTAAGGTCTCAGTATAGTTACAACGGCTGCCCCACTCTTCAAACCGAAACGCGTTACTGCTTCACGGCAGAAATAGGCGGGGTGGTGCCTAAAAGTGATGAGTGTGTGTAGAACAGCTAAAATAACAAATATAACATGAGAATTATTTTAGTCGTCGTGGCCTAAAGGATAAGACGTCCGGTGCATTCGTGTTGAGCGATGCACCGGTGTTCGAATCTCGCAGGCGGGTACCAATTTTTCTAATGAAATATGTACTTAACAAATGTTCACGATTGACTTCCGCGGTGAAGGAATAACATCGTGTAATAAAAATCAAACCCGCAAAAATTATAATTTGCGTAATCACTGGTGGTAGGACCTCTTGTGAGTCCGCGCGGGTAGGTACCACCGCCCTGCCTATTTTCTGCCGTGAAGCAGTAATGCGTTTCGGTTTGAAGGGTGGGGTAGCCGTTGTAACTATACTGAGACCTTAGAACTTATATCTCAAGGTGTGTGGCGCATTTACGTTGTAGATGTCTATGGGCTCCAGTAACCACTTAACACCAGGTGGGCTGTGAGCTCGTCCACCCATCTAAGCAATAAAAAAAACAAACGTTTGCACATATATTTTTATATACATACGCATTGATTTAATACTATGCCATATTTTTTAAAGCTTGCATTATGAATCAATTACAAACATATATTGTGCATGTAATATTTATTTTCGCGGAATTGCAATTTAATCGTGTTAGTCATTACGTATTAAATTATGTAATCGTAATTATTGAGCTAAATAAAATTCGCTGATGTAATAAAACTCATTTTATTATTGCAAGGTTTTGTTAAATATATTTTTGTGTAGTTAGTTTAGTGAACATTTTTAGATCGTAAAACTACAGAGCGTTAAGATTTTTTTTTTGGAACTTTATTTATGAATGAGCTCATGTTCTACGTATGTTATGTGACTACAGTCCGCTTACGTACATAATTTTTTCCAAAAAATGGTATTAGCTAATATACCTAGTCTTTGTAGCCTAAAAGATAAGATGCCCGGTGCATTCGTATCGAGCGATGCGACCCTGCCTGTGTTCGAATCTCGCAGGCGGGTACCAATTTTTTTAATGAAATATTTAACAAATGTTCGCGGTGAAGGAATAAAAATCAAACCCGTTAAAATTATAATTTGCGTTATCACTGCAGGTAGGGTGTCTTGTGATTCCGCACGGGTAGGTACCATCACCCTGCCTATTTCTGCCGTGAAGCAGTAATGCGTTTCAGATCGGTTGATGAGGCAGCCGTTATATTGAAAAATCTGAGACTTAGAACTCATGTTTTTATGATTATTTTACAGGGACGGGTGAGGTCACAGTCCACTCGGTGTTAAGTGGTGGTGATACCTTTGAGGTATGAGGTGGAAATTGCGATTGCCTTAATTTAATTTCTGTCTTCAAATTATGATGGCCAGTGGCTTGCCTTTGGCTTTTGTGCATTTAGAGAATGCCCAGATTAACCAGGATAGGTGAGCGGCAAGGGTCACCCAGGGTGTGATTCCAGGCCGACAGCACACAACCAAAATTTCGGTACAGATTTCTAGATATGATCATTAGTGTTTTGTGCTGAATTTCACACCAGAAAGTCATTTGCATTTGCGTATTACGTCTCTTTATTTGAAATGCCAAACAAAATATAAATATCGAAACAGCGGCTGCAACGCATTGAGTGTCTTTCAAGGGCATAGGGCAACGAACATTTCCAGATATTTTAGGAGCAACGCGCGAATTTCTGTATATTCACTCAGATTTATTTGCATACATCGTGTTTACGACCTTTGCTGCAGGAATGATTGTTGATGGATAAGACAAAAGAATACTAGAATGGTTACTTTGAATATGGTAAAGCAAATAGGTGGGCAATTGAGGAAGCGAAGTAGGTAGTTGAGGAGATTTATTTTTATTTTACGATATAACTCTTTTGTCGTGAAAGTCGTACGTAAAGTCGTACGTGCAGCGGCTTGGCTCTGCTCCTGGCATTGCTGAAACCATGGGCGACGGTAACCACTTACCATCAGGTGGGCCGTGTGTTCGTCTGCCTATAAGGGCAATAAAAATATATTTATCACGTCCGTTTTGGTGTCAAAACACTTGGTACCTTGCTTGATTTGAACACACAGTCCCATAGCTCGATACCAGACACCCGGCGTCGATAAATAAAAGACCGAAGGAGGACACATCAAAGGAAAAACAAATATTATTTAATTCCGAACATTTTACATACTTATTTACCTCTTAAACCTTCTCTGAACTTCCACAAATCATTTAAGACCAAAATTAGCCAAATCGGTCCAGCCGTTCTCGAGTTAGCGAGACTAACGAACAGCTATTCATTTTTATATATATATAGAGATAATAACAGGCTCTAAGATATTTTTACTCCCTTCCAAATTAATGACGTCGGTTATCTTAATGAAGAAGTTGAATTGACACGGAATTGCAAAGGGTAGATTTATTACTGGTAGGGCCTCTTGTAAGGTGGGTATGTACCACCACCCTGCCTATTTCTGCCGTGAAGCAGTAATGCGTTTCGGCTTGAAGGGCGGAGCTGCCGTTGTAACTATACTGAGACCTTAGAACTCATATCTCAAGGTGGGCGGCGCATTTACGTTGTAGATGTCTATGGGCTCCAGTAATCACTTAACACTAGATGAGCTTGTCCACCCTATTACATAAAAAAAATATACCGACACGTGCCAGTTTGCAACCGACCACAAAATTTATAAATACACTAATTATGTATAAAGAAAATGTTATGACGTTGCCACGAAAAAACGTTTCAAGATTTGATATGAAATGAATGCTAACTTAAAGTGTACAATGCTGAATGACGTCATTGTTATATAAGAGATCACGTTATTCAGCTCGTCACAGTATAGTTCACGTGCGGTAGGATTGTGTATGGAAAATGAAATATGTATTAGAATTCACAAAAGTTCGACTTGGGTTGAGTCAAGTCATCAATTAACAAACTCTTAAATCTAATGTATTAAAAAGATAGGTTAGTTTATTGAAACAACTTCACTCATGATTTTGTTATCAATGCTATCTTATCAATAGTGAGTGTGGTAGGTAGTAGTAGTCTTATTTTTCCAAATGGAAAGGCAAAGGTATCACACCATGCAGCCTAATCTTTTATATATATGTATTGCGAATTTTTGGTAAAAAATATACTAGGTTATTTATTTATTTATTTTTATTTATTGCTTAGATGGGTGGACGAGCTCACAGCCCACCTGGTGTTTAGTGGCTAATGGATCCCATATACATCTACAACGTAAATGCCGCCACCCACCTTGAGATTTGAGTTCTTAGGTCTCAGTATAGTTACAACGGCTGCCCTACCCTTCAAACCGAAACGCATTACTGCTTCACGGCAGAAATAGGCGGGGTGGTGGTATCTATCCGTGCGGACTCACAAGAGGTCCTACCATCAGTAAAAAGGTTGTTAGTGGAGAACAATTATCACCATCAAACGTGGTGTTAATAACCTCCGAAACTTGTAATACCTTTCCTGTATTTCTACTAAGTTTTAGGCAGATACCCAGTTCACATGGATACCAACGTTATATCTACTCAGAGCAATCGAACCTTCCAGCTTAATGAAATACGAAAGGCATTGCACTAATGCTATTTATATATCAACGAATTATAAGTAAGACAAATTAAATATGAATATAAAATACAGGAAATGTTGGCAGATGCTGACAGCCAAGCCACTAAATAGAGCACAGTTCAATTTGTAGAGATTATTTTGTCACTGTACTAACTGAAAATTGCGGTGAAATCGTCCTTAAGCATATTACCTATTGGGCCCATGTGGATGAAACGATGATACTGTTATTAGTGCTACAAAAAGAAGCGATTCTGATTGATTGTAGGGCAACAAAAGCACTATACGATAGACAGCAGCTGGGCTCTGTCCCTGGCATTGCTGAAGTCTGTGGGCGACGGTAACCATTCACCATCAGGTAGACAGTATGCTCGTCTGCCTACAAGGACAAGGGCTAAATACTCTTCATGCACAGAAAGCAGATGTTTCTGCTTAGTAGTTCGGTGTCGGTCCTCTTTACTCAAATGATTGTTGAGTCCTTCTGCACCAGCCTTTCCCAAAGTGGGCGATAACGCCCCCTTGTGGGTGCTGCAGGCCTAAAGGGGGCCGGTAAGAGACCCAGAAAAAAATGGAGGCGATTTGTAATTTCATCTAGGAGGACTCTTACACATCTACTGAGCTCTAGTGGTTTTTGGAGAAGGTGAAAAAATGAGGGCATGAAAAAAAAAATATTCACAAAGTGGGCAGTAGACAAAATAAGTTTGGGAGCCCCTGTTCTACACTATGTGTAAAAGAAGCCTTTATTTTCTCTTTTGTATATATTAATAAGCAGATACGAGCTATAATCACTCCATGCAATGGAATACGGGCCTTGCAAAAATTACCAATGTTTTAAGTTACCATACTGTGTGATGTTACACTGTGCACAATGTCATTGTCACGGGGCAGCAGACGGGGGGACACGAGACGAGGGGACCGTCGCGACGCGTGACTCAGCTTACCAGGAACGAAAGGACGATCAAGTCTTCGACTTAGTAAGCTGTGTTATTTAAAGATAAAGGCCCTATGTGACGGCGACATAGCATTATCTATATATTAATACGTGAAGCAAAAACTTTGTACTCCTTTGTACGAAAATTGCGCTGACAGAAGAGTATAAAATTTCCCACACTTATAGAGAATATAGGGAAGAAGTACAGAATGATAATATTGTTTTAAATTATGCTTAAAAAGTACATTAAATAAATAAATAAAACACGCCACATACTACCATGTATTTGACACACACACGTATGCATACTATTTGCTTATTGTCAAACTTTTGTTATTGTTTAACGTCTGTGGTCGAATTGAGAATAGATTAATGTTTTTTGTCTTTAATATTATTTGTCCATAACGTAGTCTTGGCGAAATCTGTAATTATAGGAAGTAAAATATAAAAATGTAGAATATAATAACGTTTAAACTTATAATTTAAATTAAATATAGCCGAATTTCGACCACCGGGGTCTACTAGTTAAAAGATAAAGAGCTTATCTGATGATCATTTGGCGTTCGACCGATTGAGGACTTGGGCTTGGGTTATACTTGATTTGAATTGAATGAAGCTATGTACTGACGGAGTTGTGGTTGCATCATCATGAAGGCCGGTAATTGGGTTTGAATTTAATGACTATACTTATGAACTAATTCGGTAATATGGAACTGGTGGAATGATTAAGACGGAGGGGGGATATTGAAACCTTTGAATTCTTGAATAGCCACTTAAAATTCTTGAACCTGTGTTAATATCTTAACTATCTACTGTACTTTTAGATATACTGCTTATGTGGCCCGCATATATTCTCTCCAGGTCATCCAATATCCAATTTCGTCTTTGCAGGTAAGCCGTCGGAGCATCATAGTACATGAGGGGTGTCGATCTTTAAGACGATTTAGAATTAGATCCGTTTTATTCAGGACAATTTAGAATTAGATCCGTTTTGTAAGTGTCTCCCAATTCCCTATCATTGCTTATAAGTACCCCAAGCAACAGTCACCATTCTCGTCCAACTCATCAAATACGAAGACTTAAATGTGCAGCAGCTTAGCCCATAGACACAACCTACTGATTTTTAATCACCTTATCGTGGTCATTACTATACTCTATTCCAATTACGAACTCCCATGAGACATATGTTATTATCATGTTAGTGTGTGTGTGTGTGTGTGTGTGTGTGTGTGTGTGTGTGAATTAATTATATAATGATTTAGATTTAGTGTGTATTTTTTAAATGTTGTTTATGACCAATAACAAAAACTTACTATTATTTCAAATCATGCGAAACGTGAAGAGTTACGTTCTAATAAGTGTCAAAAGGGAGTTTGTGATTGGAATAGGCAGGGTCGTCTTAAACTAGGATGGGGCCCTTGGGCACACAAGAATTTGAGGCCCTTTTGGAAAGTAAAAAAAGCGAATTATAATAACATTTTTTACTGAGTGTGACCATTTATTATAGGTAATCAAATACAGTATGATATAATATGTCATAATGATATTAGAATGCTGCTGGTTTTTTGGTTACGATTTTGATAACGGTTTCTTTCGGGATGTCTGTTGAGCAAAATCTTCTATTATAGGCATAGTATATGCCTTGTAGATACCTTCTTGTTACTGATTTGTGAAAAATAAATAATATAAAAAATATACAAAATGAAAAAAAAAAAAAATGGGTAATGTGCCCGACAAAAATGTTTTGAGAATAAGCGTGTGAGAGAAATTGTCGGTCTTTCGGGGGGCCCTGTGAATGGGGGCGCTGGGCACGGGCCCCGTGTGCCCTTATGGTAAAGACGGTATTGGGAATAGGGTATAATTACATAGCTGACCCAGGCGACATGACAAAAGCTGCCATCGCCCAAAACCTCCCTTGTCGGATCCCCCGGATCCACTCTCTGTGCTTTTAAGCTCATCAAGCACCGGTGACCGTCCTTGTCAAACTAAGAGTTCGACGAGCCAACTAACCCATAGACAAAATCTGACACAATTGAGTTTCTAGCAGGATCTTCTCAGTGGGTCGCGATACCGATCCGATGGTAAATTCTGCGAAGAACTGCTCTTGCTAGGTTCATCGTTAGCAAATTCTCTCAGGTTGAGCCCCGTGAGATCACCTACTAGATTAGTAATTGGAATAGCCCATTAGGCTACCAACAATTAAATGGGGGGGAAGAAAAAGCTATACGCTTACAAATTCCCAATTATAAACTAGGAAACTACAATCATGAAAACCGAATTACGTTAATGTTAACTTCGTCATATGACTGAATCATAGAAAATCTGTTAATAATAAAGCCGCGATGAGAAATACGATCAAGTCATTTGTGAGTCAATTTACTGTCTGGTTCCTCAGCTGACGAAGAGAAGTTTTTAAGTGTTTTATCCGTTTTTATTCCTATGGATAATAGGGATAGGCAGTCGAGTCCACAATCAACCTAGGATTCAAATCAAATCAAATCAAAAAAATTATATTCAACATAAATGAAAGTACATACTTGTTGAACGTCAAAAAGAACTACCGCCAATTCACAAAAACTAGCCTCCGTCCTGAGTAGAACTGGCAAGAAACACAACGCGCTTGCCTTTTTTTTTTAAATATTAGATTATTATTTCTTAAATATTAGATTCAGTTGTGACCGGCGTTCGTAGATGCATCTATCTATATTTTTTATTGGATACTTAAATAGTGAACATACACAAAATATCACCTACTGTAAGAAATGAGGTTGAAGATTCAAATGCTTTGTATAAGGACTGTCCAAGCCTTCAAAGCGAAACGCATGAGTTTTAAGTTCAGTTCTATAGAGCTTTAGATTGTCTTAAGGTGGCGGCATTTGTTGATGTCTATGGGCTTCTTCTGTTGCCGAGTCTTCGGTGATTCTCTCAGTTACCTTTTGTTACGCCAAAGAAAATATTCGAAAAGGTTGCGCGGTACTATTCTATCTATACTAGGACATCGTTGTGCGTTCTTATCCAATTCTAAGCTATATTTTATATTCAAAGATTAGACTTGATAAATCTGTAAGAAAATTACACTCGAACAATAAAAACTTTCAAATAACCAAACACAAGCAAAGATTAAGTAATTAGTAATAAAACTGTTTATTAAAGTTCTGTAAATCTTGAACAAAAAAAAAACTTTCAAATAACCAAACACAAGTAAAGATTAATTAGTAATAAAACTGTTTATTAAAGTTCTGTAAACATTGAACAAAAAAAAAAACTTTCAAATAACCAAACACAAGTAAAGATTAATTAGTAATAAAACTGTTTATTAAAGTTCTGTAAACATTGAACAAAAAAAAAAACTTTCAAATAACCAAACACAAGTAAAGATTAATTAGTAATAAAACTGTTTATTAAAGTTCTGTAAACATTGAACAAAAAAAAAAACTTTCAAATAACCAAACACAAGTAAAGATTAATTAGTAATAAAACTGTTTATTAAAGTTCTGTAAACATTGAACAAAAAAAAAAAACTTTCAAATAACCAAACACAAGTAAAGATTAATTAGTAATAAAAACTGTTCACTAAAGTGACGTTCTCACGAAGGAAAAACCTCTCTGTTGTTACTGTTGGAAGGCGATTCTTATGTACGCGCTTGCGTCAGTTGTTCTTTCTATTTTGGCGCCATCAAAGCAATAATTCTTAGAATAAGACTTTCAAGTGCAGCGAACAATTATGGGTGTCGAGTTTCGAGTAACGAGTTACTGCTTCACGGCAGAAATAGGCAGGGCGGTGGGACCTACCCGAGATATGGGTTCTAAGTCACTACTAAAAGTTACGACGGCTTAGTAGTTACTAACTACTAAGCCGTCGTGACTATACTAACTACTAGTAACTTACCTTGTACCACAGAGTCGAGGTTCGATTCTCAGTCAGACTGTAAATATTTTTGTTGAAGATATTTTTGGGTTTCGGAAATGGGTTTTCTTGGCCTAAAAGGCAGCAGAAGATCAACAAACCATCGTTAGGATCGTTGAACGTGGAAAGCTTAGGAAACTGGACTAAGATAATTTATCATTCTATGTATAATCATTATTTAATTTGCACTCATTTTCAACAATATTATATACCCACTATTGATTTACTACGTGTTTCTCCTGCCAGATGACTCACGGTAAGGGGGTTGAAACCCGAAGCGTGAGTCAGAACTATTACGCACTTCGAAGCCAAAAAAAATTAAGGGCAAGTTATCCTGTGGTGGGTTTTTCCGTACATTCATCTGGAAGTCGCATTATAGAATAACACGTCATTCAAATTGGACATTGCGGTTGATGCGAAAAACTATTTTGATGGGCTCGTTATGTTTTTAATGTAGGTACTAGAGGTCCCGCAGTAGCCGAAATTCGACTATAATTAATTGGAATTGTAAGTTTTTAGACTATTATTATTGTATTTTCAATGCCAACTATAGAAAAATATTAATAAAGACAAACAATATTTAATCTATTCCCAATTTGACCACAGACGTCAAGAACAAAAGTTTGACAATCAATAAATAGTATGCATGCGTGTGTGTGTCAAATACATGGTAGTATGTGTAATGTTATTTTTTATCGATTTAATGTATTTTTAGGCATAATTTAAAAAAATATTAGCATTCTGTACTCTTTCTCTATTTTAAAAAATATTTATGCATTATTTTAAAAAATATATTAGCATTGTGCACTTCTTCTCTATATTCTCTATAAGTTTGGAAAATTTCATACTCCTCCGTCCGCGCAATTTTCGTAAAAAGGGGATACAAAGTTTTTGCTTCACGTATTAATATATAGATAGAGAAAATCAAGCTATTAAAATTTAGATACTTGATTAGTTGAAGTATTGACAAGCTTGCTTCTCACTTACTGTTCTCGAATGATAATTATTTCCCAATTCAACGGTTGTAAAGCTCTCATTCTATTAATATCTCGAGCTCATATCTATAGGTGGGTGACGGTATGTAATTCCTGATGGTTATTGGCTTCAATTATAATTCTATCCTTTTTGATGGATGTAGGTGACAACGAACCGACCGCACTGGACATCACCGGTCATCGTTCCCCTTGAACCCGTCGCTTGCGACGAAGGGCTCGGCGAATAAGTTAACCGATAGACGCAGCCCACTGAGTTTCTCGCCGGATTTTCTCAGTGGGTCGCGCTTCCGATCCGGTGGTAGATTCTGCGAAACACGGCTCTTGCCAGGTGTTAGCGACAACATCAGGTTTGAGCCCCGTGAGCTCACCTACTCGCTGGCTGATATGGTCTCTCAAGACATCAATTGGAAAGGCTTATGTTCAGCAGTGGGCAGTGGACAGCCTGAGATGAAAATGATGTTTTTCTGCAATAATCACCGATAAATACAATTTTATCACTCAAATTTCGCTATAGATCCCCATAAAATCGTCATGGTCGTTCACGTAGATGACAATAACAGTGATATAGTTTAATTTCAAGAAATTTACTTAAATTTATATTTCAAATGAAATACGTAGAACACCTCAACGGGGTATCCCCAAGTGACGACGCGATCGGCACAAGAATCGGTATTAATATACGCAGTAATAAATCTATATATTAATACGTGAAGCAAAAACTTTGCATGCCTTTTTACGAAAATTGCGCGGACGGAGGAGTATAAAATTTTGCACACTTATAGAGAATGTAGAGAAGAAGTGCACAATGCTAATATTTTTTTTAAATAATGCATAAAAGATACATTAAATCAATAAAGAAAACATACCATGTATTTGACGCACACACTACATACCATGTATTTGACGCACACACACACACGCATACTATTTATTGTCAAACTTTTGTTCTTGACGTCTGTTGTCAAATTGAGAATAGATTAAATATTGTTTGTCTTTGTTAATATTTTTTATAGTGTAGTCTTGGCGAAAATTGTGATTATAGAAGTATAAAATACAATCATAATAGTGTACCAACTTACAATTCCAATTAATTATAGTCGAATTACGACTACTGCGGGACCTCTAGTTACTATTAAATTATAAATATATTATAAATTAAGTATTAACGCGCCGAATAAAATATTTCAGGGAAAAACAATCGTGCTCGTAATTCGATTCTAATCCCTGACTCCTTGAGAATTAGATCCATTTGGATTAAGCAGCTTTTACTATTGTAACGTTATATAAATGAAATCCATTACTAACCCATGGGAATAAATTTATTATTTCAAATAATGGATACATTTTATGTGTCTTTAATCAATGGGAAACAGACTATTACATTAATTTTACATGGTTCTTAATTGTAATAACAGTAAGTTTACTAAAAACGATATAAAATAGTGATAGAAAGATCGTAAAAAATATGTTCTGATGAGGAAGAGGAATGGGGACTAAAGATATTTATACATACATAGTCCGCTTACTTCTTGACAGCTTAATGTTACATATAACCATTATAAAATAACTCAGATACTGTTAATGATTAGGTATTCCAGATAAGTCCATTATCTTTCTGTCAATGCAACACAGATTATAATTCAAGGAATTTATACCTAAACCGGAATGTTGTTTACCTCAAATACGTTTCGAAGAGAATTTACCACATTCATATAATCGAATGTTCATTTCGCCTATGGCAGCCCCAATTCAAAGAAAGAGAGAGATATAGAGGGAGAGAGAAAGGGAGAGGGAGAGAAAGAGAGAGAGAGAGAGAGAGAGAGAGAGAAAGAAAGAAAGAGAGAGATCGAGATATAGTGAGAGAGTTAGAGACAGAGAGAGACAGAGAGAGAGAGAGAGATAGAAAGAGAGAGATAGATGGAGAAAGAGAGGGAGAGAGATAATTTTTATACATAACCGTATTAAAGTTATTATAGTGTTAATGTTATTTTGAAAGAAAAAGATCACACTAAAGCTCTTAAGCACATACAAAACAAAGGGAATCCGTTAAATAGATTATGTATTATATGTTTATCACACTTCATTGGTCACACTATAATTTTATACGTTCTTATATAGCACGTTTTAAAACTAAGATTCACTTTGTTTCAATGGAATTATATATTTCAATTAAAATTTCATAAATTGCTCATTGTTTTGCCGTTTGATGGAAATGATACAGTAATACTAGCTTTTACACACGGCTTCATTCATTTTAATGTAAAAATAAAATTTATATAAAAAAAACTACGGCTTTACGGCTTAATCTCGCTTTTTTATGATTGTCANCACGTTTTAAAACTAAGATTCACTTTGTTTCAATGGAATTATATATTTCAATTAAAATTTCATAAATTGCTCATTGTTTTGCCGTTTGATGGAAATGATACAGTAATACTAGCTTTTACACACGGCTTCATTCATTTTAATGTAAAAATAAAATTTATATAAAAAAAACTACGGCTTTACGGCTTAATCTCGCTTTTTTATGATTGTCACTATACAAAGGCGTTGGAAATAATATCGAGGCCTGATTACGCTTAATACGTGACATTTATATTTGTAATAAACTATCCGTTTTATTTGATATTAGCGTTAACAGTTCGATGTTTTTAATTGAATTTAAATTAAGTTTACTCCATTGAAATAACTGAAGAAGTTTATTTGTTATGATATTTATTCCAATTTTTTAACTTTAAATGGCTTTAAAAATGTCGTTTAAATCAAATAAACTTTCACTCCTCGAATAATAACAATAAAAAACGCGTATCTCCATGACTCCTGAAAACCGAAGAATATAAAAAATGTGGTCCCGTGGGACACCAGGTAGGAACGCAGTTCTTTCGGCTAATGTAGAATCGACACAATTTGCAAAAAAAAATCGTGCTCAATTTTATGTTGGTTTTCTTGATTTTTCTCTTAAATTTTGCTGATTAGTTTTTGTTTAAGTACAGGAAAGTATTTAGGAAATTCAGTATTTTAGGAAATAATAAATTACGTAAAATAAAAATAAAATCGTAATTCAAATTATCAATTAAAATAACAAAATATGTCTCTTTATTTTTGTTTGACAACATAAAATTACATAGAAATAGAAATAATTACAAAATAGAGAGAGAAGAGATGAGAGAACGAAAAGAAAGAAGGAGAAAGAGAAAGGTATTATACACTACTCGCTTGTGAATACGACTGTCGCGCCTGCGCACGTCTCATTTAACGGTTTTATTTCACGCACTTTTTTCCACGGATTTTTTCTTACGGTTTTACTATCACATTTTTTTCAGTTCGGTCGCGCAGCAAAATCCCTATCCCCTCCAAGCCTGCCGTAAGGAACTTCGTTCCAAAAAAAAATTACGTCCCTCGGGTATAATATAATATAATATAATAAATATAATACTAACAATACTACTTCTTCCTAGGTGAGGGTCACCTTTTTGTTATATACCCAAAAACGTGCATGCAAAGCTTCAAGCTCATCGATTCAGTAATTAGTCACTGGTGGTAGGACCTCTTGTGAGTCCGCACGGGTAGGTACCACCACCCTGCCTATTTCTGCCGTGACGCAGTAATGCGTTTCGGTTCGAAGGGTGGGTCAGCCTTTGTAACTATACTGAGAATTTAGAACTCATATCTCAAGGTGCGTGGTGGCATTTACGCTGTAGAGGTCTATGGGCTCCAGTATAAGCAATTTAAAAAAATATAGTAACCTAAGACCAAAAAGCAAACTCACTTAAAATATTATCATTGGCTTTAGCTCTTATTATCAAGTGCGTATAAAATACTCGATACAATCATTTTTTGTTTTATCAAAAATACGCATCCTGCATAGTCTCCAATACTGTGATGTGAGTCACGTACGTTTTACATTGTATATTAATTACATCTGATTCTTAAAAATACGATTGAAATGTGTGTTTAAAAGTGAAGGATAAAGTTTTTTGAGAGGTCACGTCTATAATTTAAAGTTGACTCATTAGATGAACAGACTTCCTTTTTTTTCCTACTTAAGCTGATGCACATCAGCGTAACCTTAGCTAGTAGGGGGCTCACGGGGCTCAAACCTGACGACGTTGCTAACACGAACCCTAGCAAGAGCCGTGCTTCGCAGAATCTACCACCGGATCGGAAACCCGTCCCACTGAGAAGATCCGGCGAGAAACTCAGTGGGCTGTGTCTATGGGTTAATTTACTCGCCGAACCCTTCGCAATCGACGGGTTCGACGAGAACGGTGATCGGTGCTTGAAGTACCTAGAAGCACCGTTAGTGGATCGGGAGGATCCGAGATGACGTGTTTTGGGCGACGTCGACTGCTTTCCATTCTTTACGCAGGATCGGGAATGTAGTTACCGGCGGCCACGATGAGAGGGTTCTCGTGACGTGCTGCTTTATCGAAGTGGCGCATCGACGCCGACTGCATATACTTACTGGTGGACTCTAAGTCCAGGTCGTCATGGAGGTCGACGTTCCTGACGAACCACGGGGCTCCGACGGCTATTCTATAACACGGGATTGGATAATTTGAAATGATTTTAGGTGAGTGCGGGCCGCGTGAGCGAACACTACACTTGCATAGGTCATGACGGGGCGTATGCAAGTTTTTTAGAGTGTCACCTTATTTTTAAGGGACATTTTACTTCGCTTGCATATCATCGGGTAAAGACGTCCTAGAATGAAGGCGGCACGGTCGCGTACCGTCTTTATATGGGGGCGGAATGTCATCCTTCTGTCGAGGGTGACGCCTAAATATTTGACCGTCGGGGCCCACGGTATGGGCTGGTCGTACATCGTGATTGGGCGAATGGCGGAGGCGGAGGTGTCGACGCGCCTAGACGGGAGAGGGATGTTCAACGTGGTGTTCGGAGGGCGATCCCTTTTGAAGAGCACCGCTGTGCTTTTCGTGGGGTTAATGTCGATGCGCCACTTCCGGAACCACTGTCCCATGGTACTTAGATGGGCGGAAGAGCGCTTTGAGCAATTGGTGTTTAGTGATTACCGAAGTCCTTAGACAATAACAACGTTAATGCCTAAGTCCTGAGACATGAGTTCTAATTCACAGTTTTAGAGTACAATGGCTTCTGTACCCTTTAAAGTGAAACGCACGCACGCTGAGTGCTTCGAAGCAACAAGCTAGACGTCTGGGCTTACAATACACAGTAACACTAATAAATACTGTTTGGGGATAGCATTACGCTGGTGTTAACTCAAATACAAACCATTTCTCCGGCGAATACCTGAGTCGCCTCTTTTACACCCACTGGTAGAAGTGATGTGGTGGCGAACTAGGTGGACGACATTAATGAGATATATTCAGTTGTTTAAAATTAATGAATTAAATAAGTCACTGATAATGCTTATACAGTCTCGATTCTTGTTTTATCTGTGGATTGGAATTCTGGCGGGAAAACGCGTAAAACTCTTGTGTAATCTATGTTGGCATTACAGATCAATAAAATTCCCATCGTGAACGATATTATTGTAAACTAAATACGTGATGCTAAATTTTTCTGTGTGGATCAGGCAAGCCTTTCATGCGGCCATGATCCGAGGCGCTGGAGGGACATTACAAGGAATAAAATCCTGTTGAAACGTGATGATCACGACCCTAAGCAACGAGGAGACGACGCGAGGAGGAGGATCAGGCTCAAACGTCCACCCACTTTTTTGTTGTAGAGTTCTGTCTCATTCTAGTGCGAACGTGAAAGAACTTCCAATGCAAAGTTTAGTTTTTGTCTTCAAGTTTATTCATATTCGATTTTTTTATTCACACAAAATGATCACTTCGATTTAAACTACTGTTTTGTGTCCATTAATGATTATCAATTTGAGAACGCGTGTTATAATTCATAGAATAATTAATTTAATAAACATATTATAATTAAATTATTTAATTCAACACGTAACAATACAGGAAACGGGAAAGAACGTATTTCGTGGTATAATTACAATCGTCTTAATATTAGTGGTAATTATTGGAAGTAGCTTGTGGAATTTAGGGTATTATTGATACTCCTGGCCTAAATGGAGCGATGACGTCTGGACTGCGGTACGCGATTGCTGGGAAGAATCAAAGAGCTCGCTACCTCCATACTGTTTATCTATCTATGTACATATTTGGAAGTTTAATGTGTTTGCCTTAGCATCTATAATACGTGAAGCAAAAACTTTGTACCCCTTTTTACGAAAATTGCGCAGTCGGAGGAGTTTGAAATTTCCCACATTTATAAAGATTATAGAGAAGGAGTGCAGAAGGCTAATATTTATTTTATGCGTAAAAAGATCATTAAATCAAAAAAAAATACATTACACTCATTACCATGTATCTGACACAGACATGCATATATACATTATCTGTTTTTTTGTTAATGTCTATGGTCAAATAAAGAATAGATTAAATATTGTTTGTCTTTATTAATATTTTGTTATAGTGTAGCCTTGGCGAAATCTATGATTATAGAACTAAATTATTTTACATAGAACAATAATCTAAATTAATTGTTATGGTCGAATTTCGACTATGGGCGACCACTAGTAAAGTTGCAAATCGCATATCACATGTACACATATTTTGCACACACACAGTTACTTGTCGTATGGTTTGATAGTGGTAACGCTAATTAGGCCATAAACAATGAATAACTGTTAATGCGAAAAACGTCTAAATCGTGGCTTACAAGAAAAATTGGTGATGACAAGGTAGCATACAGACTAATAATAAAAATAATTATAAAAAAATTAAATAAGAAGTATTTACCATAAAACACGCTTTGATTAGCTTGGTACGCATGTATGTTTGTTAGTGAGTATCTGTTAATATATTTTTCTCACAGACTTTAAGACTTCAAGCAGTAATGCGTTTCGGTTTGAAGGGTGGGGCAGCCGTTGTAACTATACTGAGACCCTTAGAACTTATATCTCAAGGTGGGTGGCGCATTTACTTTGTAGATGTCTATGGGCTCCAGTAACCACTTAACATCAGGTGGGCTGTGAGCTCGTCCACCCATCTAAGCAATAAAAATAAATAAAAAAAGTACTTGAATAATTGCGTATCAAAAATCGATGACATAACATTAACTTTATAACTTTTCTCTGATATCTTCAGACTTCATATCAGGAGGACACAAAAAATTCAACTAATAGATAGATAGTTCGCTTTGCGATATGAGCGTGTTTTTTTGTAAGTTCTTAAACTACATATTTAAATATATATATATATATATATTTTCTATTGCCCTTGTAGGCAGACGAGCATACGGCCCACGGAGGGTGAGTGGTTACCGTCGCCCATGGACTTCAGCAATGCCAGGGGCAGAGCCAAGCCGCTGCCTACCGCTCTATACACGCTATACAGATATAATATATCATATATTATATGTTCAACGGAGACACGTGGTGTGAAGTCTGGTTGAATATTTTTAGCAAGAAATCAGCTGGTAATGGTGGTTGAACCGCACTGAATTCAATAAACGGGAGCCATCTATTGACATTCTCCAAATATAAAATCAATTCACAAATGAAAAAAAAACCATATATATCATTATTGTTAAGCCCGTTAACAAAAACTGCTTTAGGAACTGAATAATATGAATTCTGAACACCTTCTGCATAAACCCGTCCGAGAACGTTTTTGCGTGTCTGCTAAAAGTTCAAAATGGATTTAAAATATTGTCGCGGATTTATTGAAATTTATTTAAAATTGATTTCAGTCTTATTAAAAACTATAGAGTTGAATCCAAACATTTGTAAGATATTAAATGAAATGACCATAAAATTATGAAATATATTAAAATATTATATTTAGTTAAAATATTATATTATATTTACTTCTTGATATAATAAGCTAATAACTAACACGCAAATTGTTATATTGAAATGTTACATCTATATATAACGTACATATTTGTGGTTAGATTTTTGTCACTGAAAAACACTCCTATGTATGTATATTAGTATGTACTTAGTAAATACTTTTAATAAGTATATTATTTATTATTTTTGAAAACAGGACGCGCGAACATGTTGCCCATAGACACTGGTAATAAAGAGCTCAGGTAAGCAACTCTTAGAAAAAAAAAAACAAAAAAACAAGAATTTTAAAATTTTAATACTTTTTTATTTGCATTTAATTCATATGCTATTTTTATTTATTAACTATATTATTTATACGATTAAAATAACAAACACAACGTAAATTAATAACTGAAAACAAAAAAACAAAAAAACTTTGAAAGATCAGATCAAATTGCAAATGGCGTTTGATTAACGTTTAAAAAAAAAATTCTCTTTCTATATGTTCTAGGAACATGGCGGACGTTGGGATAGGTCGCGAGGACTTTGGAGTCACCTTGGAGTGCAATGAACCCGTGTCCTTCTCCGTTATTTGGGTCTCCCCTTCAGGAACGCGAGCCCCTTGTAGTGAGGCATGCGAACCGATTTATATTTCGTTTATCCTTTTTTTGACGATAAAGGATTGTGTTTAGAATTTCGGGTGTGTAATTTCGAACTGAGAAATGTATTTAACCGCGTAAAGGAATCTATCTGGATAGTTGCAGTTTTTTTTATCTTGTACTAGCTGACCCGGCAGACTTCGTAATGCCTCAATCGATAAATAAAAGACCTTAACTTTTGTATAAAATAAACTTAAAACGAACAGAAGGAATCGGATAGACGGGGGACACATCAAAGGAAAAACAAATTTGTTATTTTTATTTAATTCCGAGCATTTTCATATTGATCTACCTTTTAAACCTTCTCTGGCCTAACAAAAATAATTCAAGACCAAAATTAGCCAAATCGGTCCAGCCGTTCTCGAGTTTTAGCGAGACTAACGAACAGCAATTCATTTTTATATATATAGATTAAATACTTCGGTGTCATTTTTCAAAGTGGGCATTAATATTACGGGCTCAACCTGAGAGAATTTGCTAACACTAGCCCTAGCAAGAGCAGGGCTTCGCAGAATCTACCACCGGATCGGAATCGCGACCCACTGAGAAGATTCGACGAGAAACTCTGTGGGCTGTGTCTATGGGTTAGTACGCTCGTCCAACTCTTAATCGACGAGTACGGCAAGGACGGTGACCGGTGCTTGAGGGGCCCAAAAACACCGAGAGTGAATCCGGGCATCCGATAAGACACGTCATCAGAGAGAAAGAGAGACAGAGTATTCTTTATTGTACACCAACAAAAGAAACAATGCGAAAGATTAAATACAAAAAAAATACAATTGGCGGTCTTATCGCTAAGAGCGATCTCTTCCAGACAAACATCAGGTGGAAAAGAATCGTTGGAAACTAACTACACGCGGTGTACCAATCAATTGAAATATACACATACAGACACACACACAATTTCCTTACATATATACATTTATAAATACACACACAGATACACTATGTAACGTAATAATAATTTTGCTTCTTTACACATAAATAAGGATAAACAATTTACATATAAAACATACTTAAAATACCTATGAAACAGCTGAGCTGTGACTTTTTCACACCAGTTTAGTTATAAATAGAACAACAAAAAACCGATACATATTCCGTAAACAACAGAATTGTATAATACCCCGGTAACCGTACTCGTCGAACTCGACAAAGAGGTCGACGTGCAACCTAACCCATGCATCAGCCCGCTAAGTTTCTCGCTGGATCTTCTCAGTGGGTCGCGATTCCGATCCGGTAGTAGATTCATTCGCGAAGCAATTGCTCTTGAGTTGTTAGGTCTCCTTCGGAGGCGCTCAGGCAGTTGTTAGCAAATCCCACCCCTCCTGGCTGAGCCTTTGCTCGCCCACCTGTCCTGGTGAAGCTGGAAAGGCCTCCGGGCCACCAGTAATCTTTCAATCATANTCGCTGGATCTTCTCAGTGGGTCGCGATTCCGATCCGGTAGTAGATTCATTCGCGAAGCAATTGCTCTTGAGTTGTTAGGTCTCCTTCGGAGGCGCTCAGGCAGTTGTTAGCAAATCCCACCCCTCCTGGCTGAGCCTTTGCTCGCCCACCTGTCCTGGTGAAGCTGGAAAGGCCTCCGGGCCACCAGTAATCTTTCAATCATAAAAATAATAATAATAATAATAATTGTATAGTGTAGTTAAGAAATCGCATGAATCGCCTACCAACGATCTGAAACGCCCACGCGTCTTATAACGGACTTAGTTTGCCTATTTGTAGTTTATCGTAAACAAGGACGCGAAAACTTTCCTTCCACGAATTCAGGAAAATTTCACGAGGGCACAATCATAGAATTATACTTTGTAATATTTGTTACGTACACACATTGCTATGTTAGGTAATGCGTCATTTTATCGAGACCGTATTTAAATGTAATCATGCGAGAATAGCTCATAAACACGTTATAGAGTTTTGGTCATTGTATTATTATATTTTCAATTAAACGGCCGTCTGGTGTAGTGGTAAGTGACATGGTCACTACACAAGGGGGTCGCGGGTTCGAATCCCGCCAAGGGAAGGTATTTGTATGATAAATATAAATGTCTTTTCCAGGGTTATGGATGTATATTAAATATATGTATGTGTATAATAAAAATCTTACATTTATTTCCGTTATCTGGTACCTGTAACACAAGTTCTTTACGAACTTATCACGGGACCAGTTAACGTGTTATGATTGTTAATAAATATTTATTATTCTTATTTATTTATTTCTTCTTTATTTTTTCTTAAATTAAACAAGGATGCTATGATATTTTTATTACGCTTTTATTAGCTTCATACGTATGTTAGTATGTAGCGGAATCTTTGTACACGATTTTGACCCCCTTCAAGACGTCGGATTAGCTCGAAATTTGGCATATTTATTAATGACCGATGACAATTCAATATTTTAAACAGTTTGATCCGTTATCCTTACTAGGATTATCAGGATTAGTGATTTTTTGTTTTCTTGAGACCCGGAGTGTCTGCATCAAGACCAAGAAAGAAACTTCCCGGCGCGCCGATCACCTATTTCTCGGATAAGGTACATACTGATGATACAGATGAAATTTTAGAAAATTGATAAAAAAATAAAAAAATTCAAATTTAACTAAAACATTAAAAATAAAAAAATACGCTTTTATAGAAAATCGGACAAAAAAATAGTCTAGGAAAAAAACTATTTTATTGTAAAAAAAAGCGTAGGGTGGATGGTATCAATTATAATCAATCATGGTATCAGTTATAAATGTTTTGATAATATCTCAAATTTGACTTAACTTTTACGCTATCGAGAATGATAAAAAAAACTCGCACTAAGCACACTGATTATCTATTAACAGAGAAATATCCATCTCATACGAGCGTAGCGTTTGAAGTTCACACGTAACAATGCCGACTTAGTTTCCTATATCGGTCGTAAGCAAACAAGCAATACATAACGGTTTTCGACCTACAAGGTGACCTTTTACTGCGTCACTTATTATTTTTACCTCGAACATTTCGGTGTTTTTGATTCGACTAATAATAATCACATAGGATTGTACTAACCGCATTCCAGTTTGAAGGATGAGGCTGTGATGAGTTGGGGGCGTTCCTGAAGGCACCGATTTTCAATACGCTTTTATTAGCTTCAGACGTATGTATGTTTGTAACGGAATCTTTGAACATGATTTTGACCCTTTTCAAAACGTCCGATTAACTCGAAATTTGGTATACTTATTAAGGACCGATGACAATACAATAATTAAAGAAAAAATTGAAAAGAAAGTTGGAAAAAAATTTAAATTCAACTAAAAAATAAAAAATAATTAATAGTTTTAAAAAACTAACAAAATACGCTTTTAAAGAAAATCAAACTAAAAATAGAAAATAAATTTTATTAAATTTGAATTAAAAATAGTGTAAGAAAAAATGATTTTATTGTAAAATCATTTTGTTATTATTAAATAAAATTAAATATCTTATTAAAATTGATTTTCAATTTTTTTGTTGGATTTTCTATAAAAGCGTATTTTTTTGTTTTTTTAAACTATTAATTATTCGATATTAAGATGTACTGACACTTAAGAATTTCAAGATGAATGACTAATATGAATTAATGAATAATTTGTACCGGCACTGGTGCTCTCCATGTTATTGTATAGAGTTGAGACCTGAACTATCAAAGAAAGAGAAAGAAGATGGATCGATGCATTAGAAATATGGTGCTGGAGAAGGACGCTCCGTATATCTTGGACTGAGCATCGTACCAACGCCTAGATCTTAAAGGAACTTGACATCTCTCAAAGGTTGTCGTCACCAGTGCAGGATTCTTCGATATTTTGGACACGTATAACGAGGGCCAACAGAGTCTATCAAGAAGCATGTTGTTCAAAGTAGGTTCAATGGTAAAAGACCTCGTGGATGAAGCCACATGCGTTGGACTGATCAAGTGAGTATCCTTACCAAGACCCTACTTAAAGAGTGCGTGCGCCACGCCTCAATTCGTAAACTATGGAGAACAGCTGTCAAGGCTTTAATCAACAAGGATTTCACATGACTACGACTGCTCTGTCAAGAGTAAATGACCATAATGATGATTGAGTCTCCGTGGGAAGGTACTCTGCCTATTATTACGGCTATTGCGTTGTGACATTGGTTTACCATCATCATCAGCCCACGATTGTCCACTGCTGGACATAAACCCTCCCAATCCACACCACTGAGCTCGTATTCAACTCATTTACCAACAGATAGGAAATCAATATTATCTTGTTACGTACGATAAAGTTACTTATTGCTCGGCCATCAAAACAATCTTCATGTACCTTAATTTGAGGTAAGTGATCCAAAATAAAATAGCTTCATGTCATTGGACATGAAGCTATTTTATTTTGGATACGGATTGCCGTATCCCTCTAAAACATTGCACAGATGTGGAAGCTGCAATCTTGCAGGAAATGAAATAAATGCGTTTATACACATTGTTATCATATTATTGTATTAGCAATCAAGAACGGATGTAGAAAAGAAAAACAATTCATATATTCACATATTTAATCGGTTATTTTTATTATAGGGTACGACGTGTTTTGAGGTCTGAGCACCGACCATCTGATCATTTCACAGGCGAAGCAGTCGTGCGTTCTAATAGCATGGAACCAATTATTCAAAACAGCTGAAGTATCTCACGACTCAAGGCTATGGCTTCGGTCTTCAAGAGCAATGAAGTCCTCAGCGTTTACGTACCAAATTTTTAGAAACCATTCGTGTATGGTCGCATTGGGCCGAAATTTGCAAATTTTAATATTTATTGCCGTTGTAGGCAGACGAGCATACGGCCCCTCTGATGGTAAGTTATCACCGTCGCTCATGGACCTCAGCAATGCCAGGGGCAGAGCCAAGCCGCTGCCTACTATTAAATACTCTCCGCAAGCCTCGTTTGAAGAAGGACATGTCATAGCGCTCGGAAAACACCGTGGAGGGGAGTTCCATAGCCGGATGGTACGTGGCAAAAAAGATCTTTGGAAACGCACTGTCGATGAACGCAGCGGTTCCAGATAATATGGATGAACTCTGCTCTGATGGCGGGAGGTGCGATGGTAAAAAGGAGGTGAGGGGATCAAATTGGGGGGATCATGAGGGGATCATCTTTTAAAACATTATTTAATATTTCAACAATTATTACTGTTTTACTTGTTAAATTTGAATTTCAAGGTATGTTTTCATTAGGTATTCTTTTTATTTTTATTATTGTATTCCATCTTCGGGCCGATGAATTGCCAATGTTACGTACGCCATTATTGTCACATGCGTCAGGCCATAAATTAAATTGTTTAAGTTATTTTCAATGTTAAATGTTTGTAATGTGGCAGTACTTTTTCAATACTAATATTATAAAGGGGAAAGATTTATTTGTTTGTTTGTATTGAATAGGCTCCGAAACTACTGAACCGATTTGAAAAATTCTTTCACTGTTTGGAAGCTAAACTATTCCCGAGTGACATAGGGTATAATCTTTTTTGAAAAAAAAAAAAAGGGATTCTTACTAAAATTCCAATAATGTAATCCAAGGTGTAAAAAAATTACCTAAAATATTCTTTACATCGCGTGCCCTGCGAAAACTATTCATGATTTCTAAAATATTTGATTTGAAATTGATTTCTTAAAATAATATACTACAAATTTGTAGAACACATTATTATTTACAAAAAGTGTCGCGACAGCATATTATGTTTAACTATTATAGTTATGCCGCAACAAGTGTTTTTTTTATTAAAAAAAATAAAACAACGTCAAATATCGTTGAAATTTTTGTTAAAGACCCGAGCGGAGCCGGAGCGGGCTGCTAGTTAATAAATAAAAACAATATCATAGTAAATACGAAATGCTTCGAATAGAGACGAAACAATAACCTTTTGACTAAGACACACACTCGCACGTTCCCTCGTTCAAGCCCAGAGCACATGGTACACGTGAATTGTGTTCCTCGACCTGAATTATGTAAAACACAATAATCAGCATATCGGAGAGGACGTCACGTGTTGAATTACAATATTTTATGTATTTAGACGTGCTTGTTTGTCTCTCACGTGTAAACAGACGTATTAATCGATTTGTATAACATCTGTCCCGTAATCTCACTGAATAAACTCACGTTGTAGCAGCGAGGAATCCGCGCTGTCTATTTTTTTTTAAATCTATATATTAATACGTGAAGCAAAAACTTTGTATGCCTTTTTACGAAAATTGCGCGGACGGAGGAGTATGAAATTTTCCACACTTATAGAGAATATAGAGAAGAAGTGCACAATGCTAATTTTTTTTTAAAAATAATGCATAAAAATACATTAAATCAATAAAGAAAACATTACGCACACTACATACCATGTATTTGACGCACACACGCATGCGTACTATTTATTGTCAAACTTTTGTTCTTGACGTCTGTTGTCAAATTGAGATTAAATATTGTTTGTTTTTGTTAATATTTTTTATAGTGTAGTCTTGACGAAATTTGTGATTATAGAAGTATAAAATACAATCATAATAGTGTACAAACTTACAATTCCAATTAATTATAGTCGAATTTCGACTACTGCGGGACCTCTAGTTGGAATAGATGCGTTAAGTGTCAACTGTATAGCATAATGATTGTTCCATTGTTAATTGTCGGATTGCTACTTCATTACGTTGACCGAAGCGTGAAGACTATCATCTGACTACAGTTGATTGCTGACACGGACATTGGCTAAAGCATACCTTTATTGCACACCAAAATATAATTTACGATTTACATTACAATGGGTGGTCTATAGCTTCTATACCACTACGTCTAGTTTGGCGTCAGTGCCATCCTGAAAGCGATGTGGTATTTGAGGATAAAGTGCATTGCTTTGCGACCCAAAACACCAAAGCTTAGAGCTTCAGAATGCAAAACCTCCTCACTATACTTGTCGTATTGTTGACTGCGTTTTACACTAGGAGCCCCTTTCACCCTGTCTATTTCTGCCGTGAAGCAGTGATGCGTTTCGGCTTAAAGGGCGGGGCAGCCGTTGTAACTATACTGAGACCTTAAAACTCATATCTCAAGGCGAGTGGCGGGATTTACGTTGTAGATGCTTATGGACCCCAGTAACCACTTAACGCAAGGTGAACTGTGACCTCCATCCATGTAAGCAATAATAAACAAAAAAAAATTAAATCGATGTTATTCTTGATATTCAAACGGCACACAGCTCGACATAACCACCTTTAAATAAAAAATGGCGAATAATTTATTAACACGTCACAAATTATTTAACATTCAAAATTTGTTATGTGATTTAAAAGCAGCCGATATAACGTGAGTTATTTAAATAAAAATAAAAACACTGATCGTCGAATATATCGCTCCGATAAAGCGGAGTCCTTGGTTGTTCACCCTTAAGGTCTGAAGGTCTGAGGGTCACCTTGAGGGCGTTAACCGCTTGCATAAGTTGCATCATCGGGCAGAAATGCGTTGAAAACGCTTGTGTTCGAACGAGCGCAAAAACTGCGTCATAGATGTACGTAGATACTGGAATGTTCAATTATCTATACATATAAATAAATTGGAGTGTCTGTTTGTAATATTGAAATAACCGCTTTTTACTACATGCACAATATATATACGGTACATAGACCAAAATAACATTTTTTACAATTTTTGTCTGTCTGTCTTTCTGTCTGTCTGTCTGTTTGTTCCGGCTAATCTCTGGAAAGGCTGAACCGATTTTGACGGGACTTTCACTGACAGGTAGCTGATGATATGAGGAGTAACTTAGGCTACTTTTTTTAGACTAGCTTCGCCTCGCGGCATCACCCGCGGTACGACAATAACCGCGGGTAACATCGCGGGACTCAACTATCAATAATAAAATTTAATATTTCCGAAGCGAAGCGAGGGTGGGTCGCTAGTATTATATATTATTTATTTATTAAGTTGCACCAACAAAGTGATCATCAATACAAAACATTGACAAATTGACAAAAGTTCATGGCAGATGTCACCTCAATTATAGGTGCAATCGACAGTGCATTAAGAACAAAAATAAAATTATTAAATAACTAAGATTTGATTACATTTGATTGATTGCTATAAATTATATCATTCATATCGCATTTTGAAGTCGTCGTGGCCTAAAGGATAAGACGTCCGGTGCATTCGTTGTTGCGATGCACCGGTGTTCGAATCCCGCAGGCGGGTACCAATTTTTCGAATGAAATACGTACTTAACAAATGTTCACGATTGACTTCCACGGTGAAGGAATAACATCGTGTAATAAAAATCAAACCCGCAAAATTATAATTTGCGTAATCACTNGAAGGAATAACACTGGCTCTCCAACCCACACGCCGGAACACAGCTAGGCTATTTGGCGGCGGACTCTAGTTGGAGGGTGGTCGCCAGCCAGTCGGACAAGTCCTACCACCGATTATGTATTCGGCTCCCGTTTTGCACCACCCAGGGGTCACTTGTAGGGAATCGCGGGTTAAACCTACGGAAGCGGGAAGCAATCAACCCCCAAAGCATTCCCAAGTTCCATTGTTAATTGTCGGATTGCTACTTCATTACGTTGACCGAAGCGTGAAGACTATCATCTGACTACAGTTGATTGCTGACACTGACATTGGCTAAGGCATACCTTTATTGCACACCAAAATATAATTTACGATTTACATTACAATGGGTGCTCTATCGCTTCTATACCACCACGTCTAGTTTGGCGTCAGTGCCATTGCTGAAAAAGGTGTGGTATTCGAGGATAAAGTGTATTGGTTTGCGACCCAAGACGCCAGAGCTTAGAGCTACAGAATGCAAAACTTCCTCACTATACTTGTTGTATTGTTGACTGCGTTTTACACTAGGAACCCCTTTCACCCTGTCTAATTCTGTCGTGAAGCAGTGATGCGTTTCGGCTTAAAGGGCGGGGCAGCCGTTGTAACTATACTGACACCTTAGAACTCATATCTCAAGGCGAGTGGCGGCATTTACGTTGTAGATGCTTATGGGCTCCAGTAACCAGCTAACACAAGGTGAACTGTGACCTCCACCCGTGTAAGCAATAATAAACAAAACAAAAATTCGATATTATTCTTATTTTTAAAAGGCAACACAGCTCGACATAACAAACTCTAAATACTAGAGGTCCCGCAGTAGTCGAAACTCGACTATAATTAATTGGAATTGTAAGTTTGTACACTATTATGATTGTATTTTATACTTCTATAATCACAAATTTCGCCATGACTACACTATAAATAAAAAATATTAACAAAGACAAAAAATATTTAATCTCAATTTGACAACAGACGTCAAGAACAAAAGTTTGACAATAAATAGTATGCATGCGTGTGTGCGTCAAATACATGGTATGTAGTGTGTGTAATGTTTTCTTTATTGATTTAATGTATCTTTTATGCATTATTTAAAAAAAATTATTAGCATTGTGCACTTCTTCTCTATATTCTCTATAAGTGTGGAAAATTTCATACTCCTCCGTCCGCGCAATTTTCGTAAAAAGGGATACAAAGTTTTTGCTTCACGTATTAATATATAGATAAAATGGCGAATAAGTTATTAACACGTCACAAATTATTTAACATTCAAAATTTGTTACGTGATTTAAAAGCAGCCGATATAACGTGCGCTATTTAAATAAAAATAAAAACACTGATCGTCGAATATATCGCTCCGATAAAGCGGAGTCCTTGGTTGTTCACCCTTAAGGTCTGAAGGTCTGAGGGTCACCTTGAGGGCGTTAACCGCTTGCATAAGTTGCATCATCGGGCAGAAATGCGTTGAAAACGCTTGTGTTCGAACGAGCGCAAAAACTGCGTCATTGATGTACGTAGATACTGGAATGTTCAATTATCTATACATATAAATAAATTGGAGTGTCTGTTTGTAATATTGAAATAACCGCTTTTTACTACATGCATATGAATATATATACGGTACATAGTCTGTCTGTCTGTTTGTTCAGGCTAATCTCTGGAACGGCTGTACCGATTTTGACGGGACTTTCACTGACAGGTAGCTGATGATATAAGGAGTAACTAAGGCTATTTTTTTAGACTAGCTTCGCCCCGCGCCGTCACCCGCGGTACGACAATAAGCGCGGGTAGCATCGCGGTACTCAACTATCAATAATAAAATTTAATATTTCCGAAGCGAAGCGAGGGTGGGTCGCTAGTATTATATATTATTTATTTATTAAGTTGCACCAACAAAGTGATAATCAATACAAAACATTGACAAATTGACAAAAGTTCATGGCAGATGTCACCTCAATTATAGGTGCAATCGACAGTGCATTAAGAACAAAAATAAAATAATTATATATGTAGCTAAGATTTGATTACATTTGATTGATCGCTATATATTATATCATTCATATCGCATTTGCTTGCGTATGTCAATGAAAATTAAACGCGGGGCCTACAAGGTGATAAATTACTGGTGGTAGGACCTCTTGTCAGCACGCACGGGTGGGTACCACCTCCCTGTCTATTTTTGCCGTGAAGCGGTAATGCGTTTCGGTTTAAAGGGTGGGGCAGCTGTTGTAACTATACTATATTTTACTTAGATGGGTGGACGACCTCACAGCCCACCTGGTTTTACGTGGTTACTGGAGCTCATAGACATCTACAACGTAAATGCGCCACCCACCTTGAGATATCAGTTCTAAGATCTCAGTATAGTTACAATAGTTACAAGTTCAATTGTATTATACTAGTTGTGCCGCAGTAGTCGAAATTCGACTATAATTAATTGAAACTATAACATTTGAACATTATTGTCGTTCTATTGTCAAAAACTATAATATTGCTATAATCACAGATTTCGCTAAGACTGCACTATAGACAAATAATAATAAAGTTAAACAATATTAACCTATTCTCAATTTGACCACAGACTTTAAGCAATAACAAAAGTTTAAAAGAGTGTAACCCGCAAAATTATAATTTGCGTAATCACTGGTGGTAGGACCTCTTATGAGTCCGCACGGGTAGGTACCACCACCCTGCCTATTTCTACCGTCAATCAGTAATGCGTTTCGGTTTAAAGGGTGTGACAGCCGTTGTAACTATACTGAGACCTTAGAACTTATATCTCAAGATGGTTGGGGCATTTACGTTGTAGATGTCTATGGGCTCCAGTAACTACTTGACAACCAGGTGGGCTGTGAGCTCGTCCACACATCTAAGCAACAAAATATTTATATAGTATTAGTTATTATAGTATATTATTATGCTAACATATTATTTAGCTTTAAAGAGTAATAAATGCCAACACGACCTCTAACTCAAACCAAATTTATCATTATTAGTATATATATATATCTTTTCATTTTTAGATAATTATAAACAAATTATATAATTAAAGTTAACGTTCCGATCAATCATTTACACTTTATTTAACTTGATTTGGTATTAACGTACTGATTTCTATTACTCGCCGAAAACACTTCGCGTTTGTACATAGACACTGAGAAATATTGGTATAGACTAGAAAAAAAAACTCTTACTAACATACAGGGTGTTTAAATTTATGAAAAATAATTAACACGCAACTGAAATCTGTCATTTCTGCATATATTTTTTTTGGCGCTTCCATTTGATTTAACTCTTGAACGATTCAGAGGTCATTCTAGTACAAACACCATACGAATGACGAGTAAATTTCCAACGATTTTGTTGTTTGTGCACGTTTTATTTTCAGATATCTATCCCTTTGTACTATTGGGTAGTACAAATAAATAGATGTTTAACTGGGAACGTGTCACGCACGGCCCCAACGGGCCCCACGGGCATATGCCCGATGTGGGAATCGATTCCACGACCCTCGGCCCAAAAGTACCACCGAGTTATTCAGTATTGGTGAGAAGGATTACAAAGATTGCTCAAGAATTATCTGTTATCATCTATCAAACAAAGTCATTCAACTCCTTTATTCTATAAATAATATTTAATTACAAAAACTATAATTGATTATAAATTGTAGAAATAATTAAAACTTCTCTATTCTATAAATATATTTAATTACAATATCGATAATTGATTATAAATCGTACATACAATTAAAACTTGTTTTACGATTAAATTTGATATCGTGTTTTTTATTGTCATTATATTATTACCGACGTTACCTGACTATATTCTTAACATTGTATTCCTCATATTCGAAGTCCAAACGCACCAAGGTATTCCAACTGTGTGATGTCCAGAGTCTAGAATCGCGTCTCTACAAGGGGTGTGGTAAAACGGACCAAGGGAGTCAGTGGGAATATTCCCCACCGCTTATATAGCAGCATACTGCGACCACCAAGCTGACTTTATGGGTGTTAGGCATCGATCTATTACCATATGGTAATAGGTAATAGTGTGATGACAACGGGCTTCGTTTACCACAGTTAAGCTAACAGCCGGATAGAAAACAGGATTTTATTTTCTATATTATAGAGTAGTTGAAGTACAAATATTTTTTTTGGGAAGGAAGTATTACTGTTGGCCCCAAGGCATTTCCAGTTTCACCAGGACAGATGGCCAAGCAAAGGCCCCACCAGGAGGCATATACTTACTAACAGCCTCCGTGAGGAGATCTAACAACTCAAAAGTAGCTGCTTTGCGAATGAATCTACTGCCGGATCGCAATCGCGACCCGCTGAGAAGTTCCGGCGAGAAACTCAGCAGACTGATGTATGGGTTATGAATTACTATGTAACATAATATAGGCTATTCAAAAACCCGTAATAATCGAAGGCTTTAACCGTTCAATAAGATTGAAGATTGAAGGAAATCGTCGTTGAAAACATGACCTTCCTCAACCGACACACAAGTACATCGCTACATGTCTGAAGAGACTATTGTCTCCGTTTGATAGTGCATTATCTTCCTTTTCGGTCTTAGAAATGCTCGCTACGATACCCGCCTCAGAACATGTCCGAGATGAATAATTTTTAAGCTTTTTCTCTAGAATTGTCGAGTCGTAAACACATTTAAAACCTACATTTTAATTTCGTGTTTTTTATTGTCCTCACATTATTTCTGACGTTCCGAATAATTAACAGTTCACACGTGAGCTGGCCGTGTGAACGAAAACGGTAAAGAATAATATAAAAGACAAGCGGCCCGCCCCGGCTCCGCTCGGGTCTTTAACAAAAAGTTCAACGATATTTGACGTTGTTTTATTTTTTTAAATAAAAGAACACTTATTGCGGCATAACTATAATAGTTAGACATATGCTGTCGGAAACTTTTTCTAAATAATAATGTATTTTACAAAGTCGTAGTACGTTATTTTATTCTATCATCAATAGTTTTCGCAGGGCACGCGATGTAAAGAATATTTTTGCGCGATGTAATTAAAAAGACTAGAGGTCCCGCAGTAGTCCAAATTCGACTATAATTAATTGGAATTGTAAGTTTGTACACTATTATGATTGTGTTTTATACTTCTATAATCACAATTTTCGCCAAGGCTACACTATAAAAAATATTAATAAAGACAAACAATATTTAATCTATTCTCAATTTGACAACAGACGTCAAGAACAAAAGTTTGACAATAAACAGTATGCATGCGTGTGTGCGTCAAATACATGGTATGTAGTGTGTGTAATGTTTTCTTTATTGATTTAATGTATGTTTTATGCATTATTTAAAAAAAATATTAGCACTGTGCACTTCTTCTCTATATTCTCTATAAGTGTGGAAAATTTCATACTCCTCCGTCCGCACAATTTTCGTAAAAAGGGATACAAAGTTTTAGCTTGACGTATTATTAAAAAGATTACATCTATGTCACTATGTCACTCGGGAATACTGTAGTTTCCAAACAGTGAAAGAAATTTTCAAATCGGTTCAGTAGTTTTGGAGCCTATTCAATACAAACAAACAAACAAATCTTTTATCTTTATAATATTAGTATGTCGGAGAAGCCACAAATATTAACATCATCGTCAGACATCGTAGGAGCGAATAGGGTGATCGAGCTAAGAGAATTATTGAGTACACCAATCACGTTTGTTGTCTTAGAACAATTTAGAAAGCTTTTCTTGACGTTAGCAAACGAAAACGAATGACTGTTCTTAGGACGGAGGCACCGCTCTCCAAGAAGGCTGGTTGATAAGTGTGATGGCGTCTCCGCGCCTCCATCGGCTAGGCTCTGTCGTAGCACGAAGTTAGCCGCGTTCCGACGATACCGCAATCGTGCTGCCATCTCTCGGGGATCGTGCTGCGTTTCGTTTAGGTATAGTAAGCGAAACGTAAGTTGGCAAGGTTTTGGTGTAATGGGGGCAATGTCGCGCATAGTGCACATTGCAACAAAAAAATGGTCACTTTTATTGGCCGCATATATTTTAATTTTATTTTATTTAATTGTTTATTTGCCATAATTTATTTTTAAGCCTGTGCTATGTCTTTCCCCGCGTCCCGCTTGACAACCAAAGAGACCTAAAAAACGACTTCTGCGCATCTAACGACTCTTGCCAAGTTACGTGCCAGGGACTATACTAAACTAATGACCGTCTCCGACAAACATATTTACATAAGAAACGCGTTACTAAATCGTAAAAGTTATTTTAATTATAAGCTGTTTCGTATTGATTTTACTAAATGCTCTTAATGCCTAATTTACGGAAAATAAGCATGTTGATGTTCGCAAACAATGTATAGGTTTAATAATGGAGGTGGTTGGTGGTGGGCTGGAGGCCCTTCCAACTTCATCAGGGTAGGTGACCGAACTCGCGTTCAGCCAGGAGTGTGACGTTAATGATGCAAGATTAGCGTTGTCCAACAAAAAAATGAATGGAGTGCATTCGGAGAGACCTTTTTTTTGCTTAAATGAGTGGATGAGCTCACAGCCCACTTGTGTTAATTGGTTACTGGACCCCATAGACATCTACAACGTAAATGTGCCACCCACCTTGAGATATAAGTTCTAAGGTCTCAGTATAGTTACAACGGCTGCCCCACCCTTCAAACCGAAACGCATTATTGCTTCACGGTAGAAATAGGCAGGGTGCGCGCGGACTCACAAAAGGTCCTACCACCAGTAATTACGTAAATTATAATTTCACTACTACCTACACTCTACCTAGACTCAGCATTGGATGGACACGTGTTGAAGAATACGGAGAAGCTAGATTCTACCACTCTGGCATGAATACGTAGGCTACCTATGAAAACAGTTTGTTTGATATATATTTTTTTAATTTGAATTACTGCCGAGAACTTAAACCTTATTATTTAAACATTAAATAAACTTCATCGCGAGAATAGTGCGAGCATTATACTTTTCACACTTCCATGTGCATGTACGGGTGACGGCCATTACAAGAAGACACCAAACGTTTTCCAACATTAAAAAATCAGAGAAAGGTTAAGGACTATTCAAAGGATCGTCAGAGCTCATTTTAAATTGGTAGACTTGTTTAGTCTTTAATGGAGGCTATATAATGAATGAAATTGTTTTACGCGATCACGTGGTTGCCAATTAGATGTCACCTTAAAATCTCTTCTCTATATTACTTACGCCAATTTCTATTTTAAATTAGATATTTATTTGTAGTCGACGATTGCTAATTCTATCTCTATGCGTAGCGGCTATAGATTTCAATTGATTTGGTGTTTTTATTTGGAAGAAAATTCCTATAGGAATCAGTGGGTTAGACTTGGGGAAAAATTTGTCAAATGTAGAAATAATAATAACATTTTGTACCAAAGAATGATTGAAGAATGAATCTTCAAATTTTCTAGGTACAGTCATCACGGAGAAAACAGTCATAGTGCAAGTACTCGCTTGTAAAAATGGTGCTCTAATAAATCTTTATTTTCGAAATTGGAGAACCACAATACAAGTATAACAAAACATTACTTACATACAGAGAAAAGAGGCAGGTAATTTAAGAGATAATTCTGTAAAGAATCCTAGTATCCTGAAGACTCCTACATGTGATGTTAGATGTTAATTGACATAAACTTTATTAAGTGTACTTTAAGACAGTAGTAGAAATTTTTGTATCAGATCGTAAATTTTGTATGGCACTTAAAAAAATAATCTGCTAAATATTTCGACGAGTGAAATGCTATTTGGTTTAAGCGATATTTTTGCAACGTTATAGAACAACCGTTTAGAATTTAAAATTTGGAAAAAATATAATAAAAAAACGTTTTTAGCTATTTGCATAGAGTAAACTTAATTTATGTTCCCTTACAAAAAAAACAACATCGAACTGTTGATACTAATACCAAATAAAACACACCTTTAATTACAAAGATAAATGTCGCATATTCCCGGTCGGTCACTCTCCCCGCCGAATCCAGCGCTTGCGACGAATGGCACGACGAATAAAATAACCCATAGACGCAATCCACTGAGTTTCTCGCCGGATCTTCTCAGTGGGTCGCGTTTCCGATCCGGTGGTAGATTTTGCGAAGCACTGTTCTTGCTGGGGCCAGTGTCAGCAACATTTCCGGTTTGAGCCCCGCGAGCTCATCTACACGTTAGGGTGAAGCTGAAATAACGTCTCAAGGCTATCAGCATCAATAGGAAAAAAAAGTCGCATATTAGGCGTAATGTCACTTTCACCAAATACCATATCACCCCTCGATTATATCTTCTTCTTCTTCTTATCAGCCCATGGACGTCCACTGCTAGACAAGCCTCGTTACAAAGACCGGTCCTGCGCTGCCTGCATCTAGCGGATCCCCGCGAACCTCAATAGATCGTCGGCCCATCTTGTGGGAGGCCTACCCTCGCTACGTCTTCCAGTACGCGGTCGCCACTCAAGAGCTTTCTGGCCCCAACGGCCATTCGTTCTGCGAGCAATGTGTCCTGCCCACTGCCATTTCAATGTCGCAATCCTTTGGGCTATGTCGGTTACCATGGTTTTCCTGCGATTATATCTACTGAATGAATATTCGTCGTAATACAAACTCGCGCCTTATTGCATAAACGCACACACCGGTGCATCACGTCGGCGACCTTGGGCGGCGGGGTCAGCGCCCAGTCGCGACCAAGGGCGCGCCCACTCCATAGCGAATGTGCATACCTCTTTATGTAACGATCCGTTAGATTATATTATTATACCTACCTACTTTGTAATATAAATAGGGGTGAAACTTGATAAATTAATTTCGATTAAAATCGAAAACCGTTTTCAATCGTTAAAACACAGTAATTCAACTCGGTAAAAAGTAAAATACGCAGTTGTTTTTACGTTCATTTATGATGTACTGTACGACTGAATCGATTTCGATGACTTTTATTTATATTTATACATAACTCGAGAGTATAGTCATCGGATAACATGTATCCATATCAAGGAAATTAGATCTCAAAGAGTTTTATAAATATGACAGATTTTCGAGGTCACAAACACAAAAAATTCAACCGAATTTATAACCTCCTCCTTTTTTTTTAACTCAGGTATAATCTCAATCTATGCACTCTGCTGAAGGAACAACATTACACAACACAAACCAAACTCATAAAATGACATATATGTATATATATCTGCCGCATAGTCCCAACCAATTGTTTCTATTTACGCCGCAAATCAGATATGCGTCCAATTTTTAAGGGTGGCAAATCTGTCTCCATGTCTGAGGTGATTGCGTTCACTTACTGATGTCGTGTGGTTCTTTCTGATGTTATTCCAAAGTTTCAAAGTGAGTGTTAAAAACTATATGCAAAAGCGCAGCTGTTTCAGATCGGACGTACTAAATAAATTTATTGAACTTTGAATTAGACCCATAGGCGTTTTTTCTTTCTTTTTTTATTGCTTATGTGTGTGGACGAGCTCACAGCCCATCTAGTGTTAAGTGGTTACTGGAGCCCATAGACATCTACAACGTAAATGCGCCACACACCTTGAGATATAAGTTCTAAGGTCTCAGTATAGTTACAACGGCTGTCCCAACCTTCAAACCGAAACGCATTACTGCTTCACGGCAGAAATAGGTGGGGCGGTGGTACCTGCCCGTGCGGACTCACAAGAGGTCCTACCACCAGGAAACCGATTTTGTAAGTTACCACACAAGCCTTAGATAGTTACTAGTTTTCGTGGCATTTAATGCTGGAAATTCTAAGCCGGCTTATGATCGATGATTTAAAATGAAAAACGGACTCTGCTGTCATGGCGGTAGTGCGATCTAAAATAACGGTGACGTAACCATCAAAAAACAGACAAATATATTCTGTAGTCTGGATTAAATATAACAATAAAACCAATTTACTATTAGTAATTACAATAAAGAACGATTGAAATCAATCATTTTGCATTGTGATATTGGTAAACAGGATATGCACTAGACTTAAATTACAATAAAATGGGTTAGGTACGTGAGTATGCGCTATATATGCAGATGAAACAATGCACGGCAGGTGGTCGAGTGCATATAACTTAAGCGATTTTTAATCCATACGATGTAGACACGATACGATTTTGATTAGTGTTATGTAATGTAATGATTGACTCGATGGCGCAGTAGATAGTGCTCCTGACTAATGCGCTGAGGGTCTTAAGTTCGATTCTCATATCATATATTTTAAAGTATATATGTATGTCAGTTTCTGGTATACATAACACAGGGGAATTCTAATTTGGGGCTGGATGATCTTGCGTGATTTTTTCCCAGTTATTATTTTGTTGTTATATAGTCGGAGTGGTTTCTGATTTACGAAAGCAAATGGTGCTATATACATTTTTATGGACTAAGATGGGCTTGGTACTAGTATGGCTGGGGGCGAATAGAAATTCGAAGAGGTTTCTTTTAATTAATAACTATGTACAAAGTTATTATTCAGATAATTCCGAATATCTCACGTTTTCGTAATATCAAACGACTAACGTATTGTTTGTAGGCAAATTAATATCGTGCTAGCTAGCTTGGATATTTGGCATGCATTTTAACTTTTGTTTGTGTGGTTGGGATAATTAATAAGTTATTAATATTTAACCGTAAGAGTTGTTTTAAGCATCGCTCCAATTCGCGAAGACCGATGAAAATACTTTTTTATAGTTTTTGGAACGAAGTTCCTTATGGGACGATGCGGAGGAGTACCCTAACCGGGAAAAAACGTCCGTAACGTAAGATTTTTATTAGTAATGCACACAGTGTACGACTTAACTTTGTAATAAATAACGTACAAAAATAATATATATATTTTTTTTTTATCAATAAAAAAATCATAATAAAAAATGTATACCGGAATAATTATTTTCTTTATACCTCGAATAGAACTTAAAATTAATATTTTTATAATAAGGAACTTCGTTCCTATCCGGTGTCCCACGACACCAAACATTTTTTTAAATCGCAGTTACTAAAGGCATTACAATATATTATTATGTGTACATATATCGTAAAATCGTGTGATATAAAAGTCTCTTACAAAAAATTTGCGATTGAATAACGGTAAAGACAGCTGCACAAGAAACATATACAAAACTAGGCCCCGTTCAAGACGATCATCGCTTAGTACTTAATTATCAGTGTTTGTTATTGACATATATTTAGTAATAATAAAACCGTTAAATTAGTTTTAATTAGGTTATTATTAATTGAAGCGAAAATTACACTCTATAAGAGGCACTAACAAAGACTTTTTTCCTATCTATGCTGATGGTCTAGACTCTAGGTTTTTATTATTTTTTTATTGCTTTGATGGATGGACGAGCTCACAGCCCACCTGGTGTTAAGTGGTTACTGGAGCCCATAGACATCTACAACGTAAATGCGCCACCCACTTCGAGATATAAGTTCTAAGGTCTCAGTATCGTTACAACGGCTACCCCCACCCTTCGAACCGAAACGCATTACTGCTTCACGGCGGAAATAGGCGGGGTGGTGGTACCTACCCGTGCGGACTCTCAAGAGGTCCTACCACCAGTGATTACGCAAATTATAATTTTTGCGGGTTTGATTTTTATTACACGATGTTATTCCTTCACCGTGGAAGTCAATCGTGAACATTTGTTGAGTACGTATTTCATTAGAAAAATTGGTACCCGCCTGCGGGATTCGAACACCGGTGCATCGCTACATACGAATGCACCGGACGTCTTATCCTTTAGGCCACGACGACTTTCTCAAAAGGTTACGTTAGGTTACGCTTATATGGTCTCTCTAGACTCTAGCGTAACCTTAACTAGTAGGTGAGCTCACGGGGCTCAAACCTGACGATGTTGCTTACACGAACCCTAGCGCGAGGAGTGAAGTTGTGTGATTTGTTTTATTTTGTCTATTTAGTGTTTCTTCAGGTTTAAATGTGTATTATCGGTGGTTTATTAACTGTGTAATATCTGTGAAAGTGCACCAATGTGGGAATATGAAACAAAACCGCTGGACGTAACTTCTAGGGATCCCCCAAAAAGTCCACTATAGTGAGGGGTAGATCTCAGGGGTATTTAAAACTATGGGTTAGTCACCAATATCGAATTTCGAATTTTAATCTTCCTTTAGCACAAACAATTTTCAATTTTAAACATTAATTACATTTAGACGCGAGCGCACGCTATTCACACTCAAAACGGAAGCGCCCGGAACATAGATTATACACTGTTACAAGATTGACATAGATACTAACTATGTATAGCGAGCGGGCATACGGCCGCGAGAGTGACGTACCGGTCGGTTTGCTACATACTCCCCCTCTAGTCCTGGAGGACGCCCTCGCTCCTGGACTAGCATCTCATTACTACTGGGCTGAGGNCAAATTTTTCACAAAAGCGTGCGCGCCATTTTGTTAGTCCAAGCAAGAAAAAAATTAGGAAACGTTGGGCAGCCAGATATAGTGAGGGGTAGATCTCAGGGGTATTTAAAACTATGGGTTAGTCACCAATATCGAATTTCGAATTTTAATCTTCCTTTAGCACAAACAATTTTCAATTTTAAACATTAATTACATTTAGACGCGAGCGCACGCTATTCACACTCAAAACGGAAGCGCCCGGAACATAGATTATACACTGTTACAAGATTGACATAGATACTAACTATGTATAGCGAGCGGGCATACGGCCGCGAGAGTGACGTACCGGTCGGTTTGCTACACCACTCAAATAATCTCAGTAAATGACCACCAATTTACTGAGATTGTATTTCATCCCATATCATCTTATCTTAATTCATTTAATTTCATCCCAGTTGATTAATGTCTCAAATTAATCATCTTCATTTCATTTCACTCCATTTTATCATTTTTCATAAAAAAATAATTTAAATTAAAATAAGAAATGACCTAAAGGTCTTAGTTACCAGGTCATAAAGTGCCTTAAAAAAAATTAAAGATCAAGCTCTTTTGGAAAGAATTGATTATCGTTCTGTTTTTTTTCGTCATCCGTTTCTCGTATCAAGCAATAATTGGCAAACTATTGATACAATTGACCATTTTCTCCCTCCGTATATAAACTAAATGAATCTTTATGTTGGTAGGAATACGGAGTAACTGTTCATACAGACCTGCCAGGTGTAAGGTCCGGTTCATGGAATCCAGTCGGGTCTGGGTCTATTTATGCGAAATTTTTATTATTATCATATTCCTTATGGTATTGGCAATGGCTCTTTATAATAAAGCTGTTTGTTCTTAAGTATTTTTAACATCTGGTTTTACATAATAATTTTATTATAATTTCAAAACAGTAATAATCCTTCGCAGTAATGCTTTTCGGCTTGAAGGGTGGGGCAGCCGTTGTAACTATACTGAGACCTTAGAACTCATATCTCAAGGTGGATGGCGGCATTTACGTTGTAGATGTCTATGGGGTCCAGTAACCACTTAACACCAGGTGTGCTGTGAGCTCATCCACCCATTTAATCAATAAAAAATAATTAAAAATCTGTTTTTATTCGATACCTGTTTCCAGTAGCGTCATTCATGTTCTTATGTCGAGGGCTTTCGGTGACCACTTATCGCCAGGTGGGCCGAGAGCTCGTTCACCGCTCTCTTCAATCTTATTCTTCTTTCTTTTGGTATTACCCCCATTATAAGAGATCGGCACAGCACGTCGTAAAATTAATTTCTTCAAACACACACGTATGTACATACATATAAGATTTGGAGAACATTTTTCATTGAATTAAATTATGGCTTTGAACGTATTGATAATGTTTCACAGGACGGAAGTTTGGGTATTGGTTGGTAAGACTTCTGATTAATCTTTTTTCAGGACCCAAAAAAGTGGTTCCGGAGTAGTCAGAATCATTCATCATTCATTCCATGTCCATAATTTCTCGAGTTGACTGACTAACTCATACAAGGTCATCTACGGATTAATATTATTTTGAAAAGTGTAAAAAAAGTGAATGAAGATAAAGTACCTATATACTTTAAGAACACAAGTTTTTCATGTAGTCAAAATTAATGTATGAAAATCAAATTTAATAAATCCAAAATCCAAAAGCAAGCCACACAAAAAATATAATTTACGAAATAATTTACGTGTAACAAATAATTAAAAAAAAACATGTCTGCAATTCACACGAGGTATAAGTGAAACCTTCAAAAATTTTGGCTTTAAGATAATGAGACGAATGTAAAATTTCGGGAAGAGTACAATTGTAGATTTTAGTAATGAGCATCGTGATACAAAGTTTGATAATTATTTTACATTTTATTTGTGTAAATATTACATAGGTTTATTCAGAATGTATTAAGCAGAGCACAAAAATAACCACGAATATAAGAAACACTGTATAATGGCTTGCTATCCCATTTTCTCCCACGTTAAATCTTATGAAAATTCATATGTCCGTCTCTTTTGATTATCGCTTTTTTGTTTCCACGTCAAAAATAAAATAATAAAGTGGTGTAATTTTACATAAGTAATTGACACAGTCACGCTATCGCACACGTGCTGCGAACACAAAGACTCGAGCATATAATAAGCATTATACATAAAATTTACAATTTAACATATTTACAATTCTAAAACGTACGGTCAATTCATACAATTACCCTGTGATGAATAAACCATTATTATCAGGGTGTTTGATCGCATTTGACACACGGTCGCTTAGAACAACAAATATACGTCGTGGCTTACTTTTTCTGTGTTATATCGCTAGTTTGTCCAGTAGCGTTAGAACTGAATACGAGTTGTTTCCTGCACATTTCATACCTCTCTACTATTTTATTTTCCATCGTATAGGTTCTCTTCTTTACTCAACTTTACTAGTGGTAGGACCTCTTGTGAGTCCGCACGGTTAGGTAGCACCACCCCGCCTATTTCTGCCGTGAAGCAGTAATGCGTTTCGGTTTGAAGGGTGGGGTAGCCGTTGTAACTATACTGATACCCTAGAACTTATATCTCCCGTCATGACTTATGCGAGTGTGGTGTTCCAGTCATGACTTATGCGAGTGTGGTGTTCGCTCACGCGGCCCGCACACACATAGACACCCTCCAATCCCTACAATCCCGCTTTTGCAGGTTAGCCGTTGGAGCTCCGCGGTTCGTGAGGAACGTTGACCTACACGACGACCTGGGCCTCGAATCAGTCCAGAAACACATGAAGTCGGCGTCGGAACGGTAATTCGATAAGGCTATGCGTCATGATAATCGCCTTATCGTTGCCGCCGCTGACTACTCCCCGAATCCTGATCATGCAGGAGCCAGTCACCGTCGACGCCCTAGACACGTCCTTACGGATCCATCAGATCCAATAACCTTTGCATTAGACGTCTTCAGCGCTAACACTAGGAGTAGGCTTAGGAACCCCGGTAACCGTACTCNCAACTTTACTAGTGGTAGGACCTCTTGTGAGTCCGCACGGTTAGGTAGCACCACCCCGCCTATTTCTGCCGTGAAGCAGTAATGCGTTTCGGTTTGAAGGGTGGGGTAGCCGTTGTAACTATACTGATACCCTAGAACTTATATCTCCCGTCATGACTTATGCGAGTGTGGTGTTCCCGTCATGACTTACGCGAGTGTGGTGTTCGCTCACGCGGCCCGCACACACATAGACACCCTCCAATCCCTACAATCCCGCTTTTGCAGGTTAGCCGTTGGAGCTCCGCGGTTCGTGAGGAACGTTGACCTACACGACGACCTGGGCCTCGAATCAGTCCAGAAACACATGAAGTCGGCGTCGGAACGATACTTCGATAAGGCTATGCGTCATGATAATCGCCTTATCGTTGCCGCCGCTGACTACTCCCCGAATCCTGATCATGCAGGAGCCAGTCACCGTCGACGCCCTAGACACGTCCTTACGGATCCATCAGATCCAATAACCTTTGCATTAGACGTCTTCAGCGCTAACACTAGGAGTAGGCTTAGGAACCCCGGTAACCGTACTCGTCGAAATCGACAAAGAGGTAGACGTGCAACTTAACCCATGCATCAGCCCGCTGAGTTTCTCGCCGGATCTTCTCAGCAGGTCGTGATTCCGAGTAGAGTTCATCCATACTACCTGGAGCCACTGCGTTCATCCACAGTGCGCTTCCAGAGATCATTTTTGCCACATACCATCAGGCTTTGGAATGAGCTCCCCTCCAGGGTGTTTCCCGAGCGCTATGACATATCCTTCTTCAAACGAGGCTTATGGAGAGTACTTAACGACAGGCAGCGGCTTGGCTCTGCTCCTGGCCTTGCTGAAGTCCATGAGTGACGGTAACCACCTACCATCAGGTAGGCCGTACGCTCGTCTGCCTACAAAGGCAATAAAAAATATAACAAGTTAGCCGATATTCAAGTCCGTAAGTCGCGGTCATTACATGTGCGATCCGAGAGTACTGTACTCACGTTGGGCTGCACGAGTTTGCTTTTAACGTCAACTCTGACTTATGATCACTCGGTGACACTCCCAGGCGTGTTACGTAAATTGAGGTAGAACTAAGTAAGGTCGTGTTTTCATATTAGCGATTTTGCGAACTTTAATATCGTACGTAGATTTAGGTACTTGTTTATAGAATCTGGTGGTCAGGACCACTGTAGTCATTGTATTACGGCCTCAAGCTCCAAGTTGGGTGACAATGTTCACATTCTGATTTAGGTCGTCAGCTAATTCACCAATCGGAATAAATGTAATAGATAATAACATTTCTGTTCGCTTTAGGCTACTTGTATAGTAAGTACCATTCAACCACCCAACTGACTTGGTAGGTCTATCGCATGGGCAACCTTCCACCCGGTCTGGTGCCCTCTACTTTGCCCTAAACGACAAGGGATTCATACAGTTGGTGGTTGTTTGCATGAGTGTACCAGGCTCACTATAAACCGGGAGAAGTGGCGATTGCTCGTGAGTCGCATAAAATCTGCCCATAGCAATAACGACTAAATGACGACCACGACCGCTTTGACAACGAGCTCTGAGTGATACGACAAAGGATAGTAGTACCTTTNCCGAGGGCTATGACATATCCTTCTTCAAACGAGGCTTATGGAGAGTACTTAACGGCAGGCAGCGGCTTGGCTCTGCTCCTGGCATTGCTGAAGTCCATGAGCGACGGTAACCACTTACCATCAGGTGGGCCGTACGCTCGTCTGCGTACAAAGGCCATAAAAAAAATAACAAGTTAGCCGATATTGAAGTCCGTAAGTCGCGGTCATTACATGTGCGATCCGAGAGTACTGTACTCACGTTGGGCTGCACGAGTTTGCTTTTAACGTCAACTCTGACTTATGATCATTCGGTGACACTCCCAGGCGTGTTACGTAAATTGAGGTAGAACTAAGTAAGGTCGTGTTTTCATATTAGCGATTTTGCGAACTTTAATATCGTACGTAGATTTAGGTACTTGTTTATAGAATCTGGTGGTCAGGACCACTGTAGTCATTGTATTACGGCCTCAAGCTCCAAGTTGGGTGACAATGTTCACATTCTGATTTAGGTCGTCAGCTAATTCACCAATCGGAATAAATGTAATAGATAATAACATTTCTGTTCGCTTTAGGCTACTTGTATAGTAAGTACCATTCAACCACCCAACTGACTTGGTAGGTCTATCGCATGGGCAACCTTCCACCCGGTCTGGTGCCCTCTACTTTGCCCTAAACGACAAGGGATTCATACAGTTGGTGGTTGTTTGCATGAGTGTACCAGGCTCACTATAAACCGGGAGAAGTGGCGATTGCTCGTGAGTCGCATAAAATCTGCCCATAGCAATAACGACTAAATGACGACCACGACCGCTTTGACAACGAGCTCTGAGTGATACGACAAAGGATAGTAGTACCTTTCAAATATAACTCTAAGTAACATATGACGTAATCAGTGACGTATGAACTAATAAAATTAGTGGACTTTTTGGCGGGAACGCGAGGAGTGAAGTTGTGTGATTTGTTTCATTTTGTCTATTTAGTCTTTCTTCAGGCTTAAATGTGTTTATTAACTGTTTAATATCTGTAAAAGTGGATTAATGTGGGAAAATGAAACAAAACCGCTGGACGTAACTTCTCAGGGAAAAATTTCAGTAAATGACCATCATTTTACTGAGAATATTTCATCCCATATCATCTCATCTTATTTCATTTAATTTCATCCCAGTTGATTAATGTCTCAAATTAATTATCTTCATTTCATTTAATTTCACTCCATATTATCATTTTTCATAAAAATAAGAATATAAATTAAAATAAGACATGACTTAAAGGTCTTAGTTACCAGGTCATAAAATCCCCTAAAAAAATAATTGTGATGATTTTGAAAGTCTTGACCGCGTCCTTACCGTTTCAACGGGAAGCTAATGGCCGAAAGTGTACGGTGACCGATCGTTCAATGTGTCATTCGTTAGATATGAATGCTGTTATTGTTCAGACATTAATCCGCAATTGTTAAAGGAATGTGACCTAAGAATTGATTAAGCAATTGTTCTTCGCGGAGTTACATAAAATGTTGCACGTTGGACGATATAAAACAGCGTTTAAGATCACAACAAATATAGGTATGTTGAGAAATGATTCAGAATACAAAGATTCAGCAGGAATTGTTTGAGATGTTTGAGATGTTTGTAGTCGTCGTGGCCTAACGGATAAGACGTCCGGTGCATTCGTGTTGAGCGATGCACCGGTGTTCGAATCCCGCAGGCGGGTACCAATTTTTCAAATGAAATACGTACTCAACAAATGTTCACGATTGACTTCCACGGTGAAGGAATAACATCGTGTAATAAAAATGAAACCCGCAAAATTATAATTTGCGTAATTACTGGTGGTAGGACCTCTTGTGAGTCCGCGCGGGTGGGTACCACCACCCTGGTACCCTGGCAGGCTGGTGCTACAACATGAGCCACAGATTGCCACAAACTATAATAAGAGCAACAAAAAATTATCTAGCATTGACATCGAATCACGAATAACGATATTCAACTAAGAACTAAAGTTTTTTTTTATTGCTTATATGGATGGACGAGCTCACAGCCCACCTGATGTTAAGTGGTTACTGGAGCCCATAGACATCGACAACGTAAATGCGCCAACCACCTTGAGCTATAAGTTCTAAGGTCTCAGTATAGTTACAACGGCTGCCCCACCCTTCAAGCCGAAACGCATTACTGCTTCACGGCAGAAATAGGCAGGGCGGTGGTACCTACCCGCGCGGACTCATAAGAGGTCCTACCACCAGTAAATACTCATTACCTCTTAAAATTACTCATTGTATTTTTACTTTTCTAATTTCAAGATGCTGTCAACTATTGCACTGTCGATTATTGAGGTGACATCTGTCATGTATTTATTGTCAATTTTTCAAAATTTTGTATTATTATTGTATATATTTATTTTTCTCCTACCTACGCCGAAAGTTCGGTTTTCGTCCCGCTGTACAGGGAAGAAAGTGTAACTTTTCCTCCCTGGGTACTGACAAGTGCGCATGCGCGTTAGTGTCTACGTCTGCTCTCACGCACCTAAAATTCTCCGCCATTGTTGTGCTCGGTTAATTTGCAATATTGTGTTTAGTGTAAAAGTGAAATAAACAAAAGGCAATAAAATTTAATAGTGAAGTATTAAACAAAGGTGAGTTCATCAGACAGTTCTAATTCAATTAGTAGTAGTTAATTTAAAATTTAAAAACAGTTAAATTGTTTTTTATTGTATTTAATTGTTTAGTTGTTTTTAGTTGCTTAGTTTAGTTTGTTTTTATTTAGTTGTTGCTGCAACTAAATAAATAAATAAAATCTTGACTACACATATACAGCTGGTCGACACTAATTGGGATTTTATTTTTTTATCATTAAAATTCCTCTATGCTACGATCTGTGTACATACAGCCTTGCCTGTATTTCTTAAATTATCACTAATTTTCTTCGATTTCCATATACTTCGACATAAAACCACTGTTACGTTTTAGTTAATTATTTAATTTCGATCGTCCGTAATCCCGAATACAGTAAAGAATTCAAAACGTCGGTCAAAATCATAAAATCAAATTAAGAAACGCGAGATCTAGATATTATATGTTCTATGGAAAATGGTACCTAATCTGGGAACAGAATATTTTCCGCGAACAATATTCTAATGAGGGCAGATTTGTGACATGCTTATCCTATATAATGCTTATTAGCGCGATGAACACGAGTAGAAATAAGTCGCACGTCGAACTCCGCATGATCTGAATAATCTAAGTATATATATGTATAAAAATGAATTGCTGTTCGTTAGTCTCGCTAAAACTCGAGAACGGCTGGACCGATTTGGCTAATTTTGGTATTGAATTATTTGTGGAAGTCCAGGGAAGGTTTAAAAGGTAGATAAATATGAAAATTCTCGGATTTAAATAAAGTTTAGCTCTTTTATTTATCGATTGAGGCACTACGAAGTCTGCCCGGTCAGCTAGTATCAGATAAATAATATCGATGTTATAAAGAATAAGTATGAAACAAGAAAAAACTGGTAAAGTTACATGACGAGTTTTGACCCTTTGAACTCTTAATTTTATATTAACAGTTTGGGAAACACTAAACTTATAATAATAGAAATTATCGGATAAAGCGTAGGCACGTGTTTCACAGACGACTTCGTTACATGACATGCCGTATGTGTTGTAACAAAAGGTTAATGTCTCTAGTATTTGATTCGTTCTATGCGGTCATTCATTCATCTATACATATAAATAAAATTGGAGTGTCTGTTTGTAATATTGAAATAATCGCTTTTTACTACATGCCTAAGAATGCGGTACATACACCAAAATAACATTTTTTATAATTTTTGTCTGTCTGTCTGTCTGTCTGTTTGTTCCGGCTAATCTCTGGAACGGCTGAACCGATTTTGACGAGACTTTCATTGATAGGTAGCTGATAATATAAGGAGTAACTTAGGCTACTTTGCATCGCGGCTTCACCCGCAGTACGACAATAACCGCGGGTAACATCGCGGGACTCAGCTATCAATAATAAAATCTAATGTTCCGAAGCGAAGCGAGGGCGGGTGGGTTGTTAGTTCATAAATATAACTTTAGATGAGAATCATAAGGTTGCATTTTCTTTTTTCATACGTGTGTAGTTTTTGTCTTTCCGTTGACAAGGCTTATGGTAAGGAAGCACCAAACATCAGGTAACCTGAGTGTTTATTTAGGTCCATAAAAAACGGACAATAAATCTGCAAAATCTCCAAACACCGTTCAAGTTTTATTCAAAACTAGCTGACCTGGCAGACTTTGTAGTGCCTCAATCGATAATGTATAAAATAAACTTAAAACAAACAAAAGGAATCCGTCTGAGGGGGACACATCAAAAGAAAAGCAAAATTTTTATTTTTATTTAGTTCCGCACATTTTCATATTTATCTAACCTTCTCTGGACCTCCACAAATAATTCAAAACCAAAATAGCCAAATCGGTCCAGCCGTTCTCGAGTTTTAGCGAGACTAACGAACAGCAATTCATTTTTATATATATAGAAGATATTTATTATGACTAAAGATTCGTAATCTAAGATCCACTCATCATCTCATTAAGCCAAACAGCTCAAAGCCGACTGTCAATTATTAATCAATGATTATCCAAAATCAACCCGATCATGAATGAATTCTCCTACATATAAATTAGAATCAAATATCTTTTTATTAATTTCTAAGCTTTCACTTTCAAATTTATGTATACGATTAAACTTATATGACTGCATAAAATGTACTTCGTACCAGACAACAAAGAGTTTTAAATCAACCAGACAGCCATCTTGCGAACTCCCCCCGAAAACTAAATATACCTTTTCGATTATATGTTTTTGCTTACTACAATTTTTACTGCCCTTATGCGGTGCGATAAGTTTTTTTTATTAGCATAATTAAAGGCAGAATGGTAAATAGTTATTAATGCCTCTGTCTATGCAATATGAGAATCTATAGTGTCTCGCGGTGATGGATTTATAGGATTTTTTTACTGGTGGTAGGACATCTTGTGAGTCCGCGTGGGTAGGTTCGCAGAATCTACCACCGGATCGGAAACGCGACCTACTGAGAAGATCCGGCGAGAAACTCAGTGGGCTACGAGGCCTGATGACATGCTTAGCTTGCAACTTAACCTTTTCACCCTAACTCCGCACCCTGCGGCGGTCATTGGCTCCACAAATAATAAAAATAATGTTTTCTTTTTTATTGCTTAGATGCGTGGACGAGCTCACGGCCCACCTGATGTTAAGTGATTACTGGAGCCTATAGACATCCACAACGTAAATGCGCCACCCTGAGACAAAAGTTCTAAGGTCTCAAGTATAGTTACAACGGCTGCTCCACCCTTCAAACCGAAACGCATTACTGCTTCACGTCAGAAATAGGCAAGGCGGGGGTACCTACCCGCGCGGACTCACAAGAGGTCCTACCACCAGTAATTGCAATGCAGCCGAAAATTGAATCTAATGTCTCAAGGTGAGCAGTTTTTGGGCGACGAGGGCTTTGCCGCTTCAAACGAAGTGGGTCACGAGTTGGTCTACTCATATACATCAATTAAAAATCACAATGAACTGTAAATTTACTAGTATTGTCAAACCTATATTGGTTATTTGCAAAAAGCGTAATATCTTTTTTTTATATGAATGTTTGGTTAGTGATAATACACACATTAACGAGTTCTCAGAAGAGTATCTAAAGCCAATATTCATTTAACAGGATCGTAGTGGTTTTTTGTACTCCACACGGTATTTAGTAGTTAGAAGAGCTAAAAGATATTATGATATGATTAACTATGAGACATAATGTCCAAGTTTCAAACGCGTTCGTGTTATAAGGCATGATTTATTGCGGCAGGAATAAGTAGGATCGTAGTACCTACCCGTGTCTCAGGTGTACTGGAGTCTCCAAATATTAACTCACTAAAACGCTTTTTTTTTTCTATTGCTTAGATGGGTGGACGAGCTCACAGCCCACCTGATGTTAAGTGATTACTGGAGCCTATAGACATCTAAAACGTAAATGCGCCACCCAACTTGAGATATAAGTTCGAAGGTCTCAAGTATAGTTACAACGGCTGCCCCACCCTTTAAACCGAAACGCATTACTGCTTCACGACCTAAATAGGCAGGGTGGTAGTACCTACCCGCGAGGACTCACTAGAGAATCCTACCGCCAGTAATTACGCAAATTGTAATTTTGCGGGTCCACGATCAATACCAACATCATACTATAACTCTTATATCACGTTCAGAATTTTATCAAACGGAAAAGTTACATAAACCGCGTGAGAGTAATGTAATTATTACGAACTAGGTTATCGTCAGGGTCGTCGTACGATAGCACTAATTCAATTCGTTTTTTTTTTTAATTTTTTTTTTAAATGTTTGTTCACGCTAATTTAATTTGATAACAAACGTTTCGCGGATGTTGTAATGCGATAAAGTGCAATTCAATTTCATTTTTTTTCATTTATTATTTGTTCGGTGCGTGGATACGCGCGTTTTGATTGAATAGTGTCTACCTTAAAGGAACCATCCTATTTCTTTCCGTGGGTGTTTGAAAAAACGAATGAATTCATCAGAAAATATGTGGCAGTTACTATGAGTTTTTTAACAAATCAAATGTAAGCGCTGACTGGTATCTACTGGTAGAGCCAAGAGTAAACCCGCACGGCTAGACACCGCATCGTTAATTCTATTGCGACCCAATCACTGGTTCCAATCTGAAGAACATGATCTTCAAAATAACTGATATTTCGACTAATATCCCAGCCATAATAGCTAAGCGTATATTCTAATCAATAAGGTCACAAATCTGCTTATACTCGTAATTAAAAAGTATGTGTATATATATCGACGAACAGAAATTTTCGTAATAAAAAAGGGAAATAGCCTAAAAAAGGTTCAAACTCGACGAGGTCAACGGCCAGTTACTAAGGTAACTTCGTGTTATCATTCGCTACGGGCTACGTTTGGGGAGTTCAATGACCGCGTAGGCGTTCTACGGATGATAATACGGAATTTTTTTATTTTGTTTACATAATTTCATAGCTTATAGATATTTTCGGGTACACTAGAACTGTCACGTCTGTATGTAATGTTTGTGTAATAAGGGCATGTTTCGGCATAACGTATTTTGATATACTAGAGGTCCTGCAGTAGTCGAAATTCGACTATAATTAATTGGAAGTGTAAGTTTGTACACTATTGTGATTGTATTTTATACTTCTATAATCACAAATTTCGCCAAGGCTACACTATAAAAAATATTAATAAAGACAAACAATATTTAATCTATTCTCAATTTGACCACAGACGTCAAGAACAAAAATTTTACTACAAATAGTATACATGCGTGTGTGCGTCAAATACATGGTATATATAGGTAGTGTGTGTAATGTTTTCTTTATTGATTTAATATATCCTTTATGCATTATTTTAGAAAAATATTAGCATTGTGCACTTCTTCTCTATATTCTCTATAAGGCTGGAAAAATTCATACTCCTTCGTCCGCGCAATTTTCGTAAAAAGGGATACAAAGTTTTTGCTTCACGTATTAATATATAGATGAGTCCAAACAGACGGTAACCGGTGGCGCCTTGTGAGCTCATAAGGGTAGTATACCATGGCCTATTTCTGCCGCGAAGAAGTTATGCGTTTCATTATAAAGGGTAGGGCAGCCATTATACTATAAAACTAAGACTTAGAACTTAGGCTCATGATGGATGGATCATTTACGTCTTCGAAGTCTGGTTGTGGTAAACATTTAGAACCATGCATGTGGTGCTATGTGAGTGACCGGCTAGTTAATACTGAAGGGCTTAGTCAGACAAATTCCAAACAAATCAAATATATTTTATTAAGGTTCGTATACCTTGGTGACGTGGGGAGTACGCACAGGGTTGTTGCACTCGGGAAAACTGAAATTTATTGAGGAGTAGAGCCGATTCTTTGGTGTAGACAAACTTTTAATACAGGGTTGGATAATTTTTTGGTTTGTTAAAATTACTTAAAAAAAGATGGATGCCTTAATCTCAAACCTAATATCTCTGCTTAAGATGCTAGCTCAAAGCAATTTAAGTTATGGTTATACGAGTAATTAATGCATAGCCCATCGGTATTTGACACGTGAGCAAATTTTCAAGTTAATCGTGCGATTTGAATATTGTGAAAATTTGATTCGTGTGTCCCATCCATAATCTTAGTAGCTATAGTTGCTTAGTAGCTATAGTTTAGTTTTTTTTTATTGTCGTCGTAGGCAGACGAGCACATGGCCCACCTGATGGTGAGTGGTGACCGTCGCCCATGGACTTCAGCAATGCCAGGGATAGAGCCAAGCCGCTGCCTACCGATAGACAATAGGCAATCTTAGCATCTAGATTGCCTATTGCCCGTGCATCTAGATATCACAATCCTGCCTGCATTTTCTTCTGAAGCATTCGTGGGTCCCTGTTTCTATGGGTGATGGAGTCCTGTCTGATTTACGCCTCATGTTTCAAGTTGAATGGTAGTCTTCAGGTCAGAGGTCGGCTAACCACCTAACATATAAGTGTGAGGAAAGGTTGTCTGATCTATTGGAGCAATAAAACAGTTATATTATTAAAAATATTTATATTTACTTGTCTGTTTGGGTTCTAGGTGTTCGATCGTCCATTCGCTTCAGTTGAATCTTTGTACGATCAAATTCAAATTCAAATTCAAAATCATTTATTTCAACTTAGATATATAACACACTTTTTGAATGTAAAAATATAAATAGCAATGTTAACTCTACCACAACAATCAACATAATAATATAGGTAATAATTTCAACAAATTACTGTTGTGGGTAGCTCTTGCAAAGGCCGATGCATTTTGTTAATTTCTCCTCTTAGTGTACAGATTAGGTTAAAAAATATTCACTTTAATGTGATTTTTTTATTGTGATTGTGCATTGGAATTGTAATTAAACATTACATTGTAAAAACGTATATATTAATCTGTATTACTTATTACTGTTACTTTTATTTTTACTATCATTTGATGTGAATTGAAAATCATTCAAACCATTTACCATAATTGACTATTGTAAAGACATAATTTTTTCAATTTGTCTACTAAATGAATCGTTAATCAGTCGGACTGTGGTGTGCACGTAATCTTTTCCAAGTTTCGATATTTTTTCTTTCTTATTTTTTTTTAATTTTTTAAATAATTACTGGTAATAATTTACTGGTGGTCGGACCTCTTGTGAGTCCGCACGGGTAGGTACCACCACTCCGCCTATTTCTGCCGTGAAGCAGTAATGCGTTTCGGTTTGAAGGGTGGGGCGGCCGTTGTAACTTGACGTTGTAATACTTGAGACCTTAGAACTTATATCTCAAGGTGTGTGGTGCATTTACGTTGTAGATGTCTATTTACTTATATACATTTAAATATATGCATATATAGATAATAAATACCCAGATAAAGAGCAAACAAACTGTTGATCATACGAACGTTTGTCCGAGGTGGGAATCGAATCTACGACCCTCTTCGCAACACTTACGGGCGTTATTACACCACCGAGTCAATCAAGTTTGTTGCCTTAATTCTTTTATAAATTATTCTTGGAATAAATGTTTGTCATGATTATTACTACAAATACGAACGCCCCCTACCATACGTTGATGGTACTATGACGGAAGCCTCGGTATTACAAAGAATAAATGTACCGTGCGTCATCACAATCGGATGAATGGTTCAGGAACTCATTGAGGACAAACAAATCAACATACAAAATTAACATGATTTTTAATTGTATAGATTTAGAGATAAGCGGTTCTATGATTGATATCAATGTATTTAAAAAAAAAACAATAATTCTAACAAAGAATTTGACCGATTTCTAATAAATAATTCACCTTAATTTTTTAAGCATAAGACTTACTCTTCAAGAAGGAAATATCTTATACCTTTTTTTTATAATATGACGCAACACTAAACTTCTTTGGCGTCACAAACACGACTTAATTACTCTGAGAATTCAGGCTGTGTAATATTGTAAACAGTGCGGTCAGCATAATGTTTAATCAGTAATCTTGTAGTGATTAACTTATTTAAAAAATAAGGAAAGTTATTTTAATCACGTCTGGTGTGAAATATTGATGGGTAATGGGTTTCGCGAACAATTTTTTTTCCTATCTAAGCTGATAGGCTTGAGAGGCTATGTTAGCATAACCGGGTGAGTAAGTGAGCTCACGGGACTCAAACATGACGTTGTTGCTAACACGAACCCTAGCAAGAGCCGCGCTTCGCAGAATCTACCACCGGATCGAAAAGGCGACCCACTGAGAAGATCTGGCGAGAAACTCAGTGGGCTGTGTCTGTGGGTTAGTTTACTCGTCGAGCCCTTCGTCGCAAACGACGGGTTCGACGAGAATGATGACCGGTGCTTGGGGTACCTAAAAGCATCGTTAGTGGATAGGGAGGTCCGAAATGACGTGTTTTGGGCACAATCAATTTTAAGGTTCAATTGCATTAGGATAATAGCTATTTTTCTAGACAGGACGACCGACCTGCGCGCGATCACAACCAGCGCCCTACCTGTAAACTACGAATTGAATGTACATGAAATCAGAACCATAAAGGCGTATTTGCGTATGTGAAATATTGTAGTTTTTGTCTCTTTCTTCGAGTTAGTTTTTGTGATGGGGTGCATTGTGTGACCGCCTATTTCTATGCCAATCTGTCTGCGTATTTGTGCCGCTAAACAGTTATGCGTTCTGTGATCTTAATACGAGCTTTTTAACGTTCTCGATAGCGTAAAAGTTAACTCAAATTTGTTTGGAGTGGGAACGTTTGCCGCTAGGGGTGCTGTTCCAACTCCATACAAATTTGAGTTAACTTTTACGCTACGAGAACGTTAAAAACTCGGACATCTTTTAAACTATACAATTGAGTCTTAGACTTGATCTCTCCGGGTGAGCGCTAGTTCACATTGGCTTAATTATGGGCTCCGGTACACTTGTTAATCTATATATATATATATAAATGAATTGCTGTTCGTTAGTCTCCCTAAAACTGGAGAAAAACTGGACCGATTTGGCTAATTTTGGTTTTGAATTATTTGCGAAGTCCAGAGAAGGTTTAAAAGGTGAATAAATATGAAAATGCTCGGAATTATACAAAGACAAACAATTTAGTTTTTCCTTTGATGTGTCCCCCGTCGGACGGATTCCCTGTGTTTTTTTTAAGTTTATTTAATACAACAGTTTAGGTTGAGGCACTACGAAGTCTGCCGGGTCAGCTAGTTTGATATAAATATCCTTTATCGGTTCTAATATGAAACTTTTCTTTGTCTTATGCGCGCGAAAGACCCGGCTATAACCACTAATCATTCCTAAATGTCCCATTTTAGGTAATTCCTAATAAAATTCACGAATACATTAAAATTCGATATTGTTCTTTTTTCCTTCTAATTCCGACCCTGTTCCCCTCTCGAGGCTCAAGCAGCATCCAAATCGATCGGTCACCAACCCCTGAACTGTCTGTCCTCGGCAATAATACACGCCTTACGTAGCCGACTCGTAAACAAGGTCTTTGACACTCACTCCTTGCAATCTTCAGTCGTTATAAGAGCGTCTAATAAATAATTTAAGTATTAATCCGCCCTTCTTTGTCGCGGCTAGCCATTTATGTATACCTCACCTCACATTTAATAAAATGACAGGTTTGAGGCCGGCGCAGATTTATTTCACGACACGCCATGGAATTCTCTGGAAACAAAGACTTGTGTTAACACTTGTAGTATCTGAAACCCTAATAATAAAGTTTCAGTACACAGCTAAGAATAATATGCATATTTTTTTATTGCTTATATGGGTGGACGAGCTCACAGCCTACCTGGTGTTAAGTGGTTACTGGAGCACATAGACATCTACAACGTAAATGCGCCATCCACCTTGAGGTATAAGTTCTAAGGTCCCAAGTATAGTGAAAACGGCTACCCCACCCTCCAAACCGAAACGCATTACTGACTGCTTCACGGCAGAAATAGGCAGGGTGGTGGTACCTACCCGTGCGGACTCACAAGAGGTCCTACCTCCAGTAATTACGCAATTTATAATTCTGTGGGTTTTGATTTTTATTACACGATGCTATTCCTTCACCGTGGAAGTCAATCGTGAACATTTGTTGAGTACATATTTCATTAGAAAAATTGGTACCCGCCTGCGGGATTCGAACACCGGTGCATCGCTCAACACTAATGCACCGGACGTCTTATCCTCTATGCCACGACGACTTCAAATGTATTATTATCTTAAAAAATACATAATTGTAAATTAGCTAAGAAAATGCTAAATAAAATAGTGAACCGACAAATTTCCATATACAATGCTCGTTTATTTGGATCTCTACTCGCGTGTAGTAGAACCAAGGGTGGTTTAATCGTCGTTTGCTGATGATTTGTATCAGTCAACTCTGATCCTGATTCGCATTAGGAGATCTCAAAGACCGGTTAAAATAAGTACTATTTTTGCGGTACGCAATGTAACGCAAATAGAAATCATCTGACGCGCGGGCCTTTATTAATATGATATAAAAAGCTTGGAGGAAACCAATAGCAGTTAATCTTTTATTTTGTTGCTTAGATGGGTGGACGAACTCACAGCCTGGTGTTAAGTGGTAACTGGAGCTCATAGACATCTACAACGTAAATGCGCCACCCACCTTGAGATATAAGTTCTAAGATCTCAGTATAGTTACAACGGCTGCTCCACATTTCAAAACTAAACGCATTACTGATTCGCGTTAAAAATAGGTAGGGTGGCGGTACCTACCCGCGCGGACTCATAAGAGGTCCCACCATCGGTAATCTCTAACAGCAGACGTCTTTCAGCTGATGATGATGATGAAAAATAACCTGATGCTAGCTCGTCTATAGTATTTTGAGTCATACAATTGCTTTTAATTATAAATAGTAAGAGGTATCGACTTTAATTATGTTTATGCCAAATTTTATTGGTAGGCAGCGGTTTGGCGCTGCCCGTGGCATTGCTGACGTCAATGAGCGACGGTGACCACTTTCCATCAGGTGGGCCGTATGCTCGTCTGTCTACAAAGGCAACAAAAAATAAAAAAAAAACGTGTAGCACTCGGGAACTGCCGCGGTAAAGCTATTGCATAGCATTTTTTATCAACTTATGCAATTATAATTAGACAATGATAATTTAATATTAAAACATTAATAAAAGCAAAAAATTTACTGTCCCCTTCATAAGCTAGACCGCGCGAGAGAGAGATGGGCAGACTTTTCATGATGCGCGTGCAGTGTGACGTCACGCCACGCGCTTATTCACTAACACTACACAAGCGCAACGTGTGAATGTGTTGAACGCGAGCTACATGGCAGGCGGAGTGAGGGGTGTTAGGTTTTTTTCGTTACAGAATTTCATGATTCGGTCGCCGCGCTCAAGGCCCGCGATAAAAGCTATGCAATAGCTTAAAAATTATTAGATACAATTTCTCGTCACGCACACTGGACTCTAAATACATCAGCGCTCTGAGATATTACTTGAAAGCGTATGTATACTTTGACTTTGATAAAAATGCGCTGCGTTTTCGTCTCGAAGTCCACTAGAAGTGTTGGATAAACAATTAGCAATACTGAATTAAGTGGTAAGAAGCGAGTCGGTAGCCGCGTTGAGCCAAAGGGCCCCGATGTGCCGAACCGATGTGTGTAATTCAATCGGTTTTGTTTTTATATACTTGGGTGCACTGCAAATAAACGGACGCAGAGCATAGAACGACTAGAAATGTATTCGTAAATTGAATAATTTACATATCGTTTTCACGCTTACCCCTTTTAATTTTGTATTAGCTTTATGCTTCGTTGTTTCTCGGTTATTTTGAGAATTTTTCGAAGCTGTCAATGGATTTTGGTTAGTACGTTGTGACGGCGTCAATGATTAGAGGCTGATTGATGGCTCTTTCTCGCTTTTATTTGATGCTGCATATAATTTAGTGCTCCTAATATAAAACTGGACCATATACTTATACCAGAGATTTTGTTCTAGTATTTTTAATCAAATCCGCTAATCTATTTAAATAAAAATGAATTGCTGTTCGTTAGTCTCGCTAAAACTCGAGAACGGCTGAACCGATTTGGCTAATTTTGGTCCTCAATTATTGGTGAAAGTCCAGAGAAGGTTTAAAAGGTAGCTAAATATGAAAGTGCTCGAAATTAAATAAAAATAACAACTTTGTTTTCCCTTTGATGTGTCCCCCGTCGGACGGATTCATTTTGTTTGTTTTATGTTTATTTTATACAAAAGTTTAGGTCATTTATTTATCGATTGAGGCACTACGAAGTCTGTCGGGTCAGCTAGTCTTAATATATATATTTCTTCTGTGCGTGTGTTTGTCACTGAACTCCTCCTAAGCGGCTGGATCGATTTTTACGAAATTTTCTGTGTACCTTCAGGTGGATACGAGAATGGTTTAGATTAAAAAATCTAGGCTTTTTATCTTTCCTAGAAATAATTTAAATGGCAAAACAATGTTTGCCGGGCCAGCTAGTCTAACATAAATTTTATTATAACAATGTCATTTAGCGGCAGAGTACTCGTTAATTTTTTAGTCCGGGACACACAAATTTACAGTTCGACTTATTGTTATATTAATCCTGAATAGACCCGTAATTTATTAAAATGTCTTTCCGAGCTTAGCTTTTAGGACGTTTCAGTAGCTTAGGACATCAGACAATACTATGATTAAGTAATTTAGATCTTAAAACTTATATCTCAAGATGGGTGGCGCATTTACGTTGTGGATGTCTATGGGCTCCAGTAACCACTTAACAATAAAAATAAAAAAAATGTTGACCTTGACGTGAACCAGCCGTGTCTATACGTTCGTGAGTCTACAACTCGGTGCAACGGCCTGCCGCCCTTGCGTCGTCCGTCGCTCTTATGTAAAACTTGCGAGAGCGCGTTTCTGATCACCGATGACGTCAGCATGTTGTTCCTTATGATTTTTGCGTCTGATTTCAATCGACAAACATATTCGTATTGTTTACGTACTAAGGATGACTTTCAGAAAGTTTATACGTAATTACGTAGGAATATAATTTTAGCTCTATCATCTCTCTCTCTCTCTCTCTCTCTCTTCGATCGGTTCCTCACTGCTGAGGATCGTGACTCCGTCCGATTTCGTCAACCAACTGTCTCCATCGATCCCGCCCTGCAGCCCGGTGGAGTGCGTCGCTGATAGGTATCCCCAGTTCCTCCGCTATTTGGTCCGACCATCGTTTGGGACCTCTACCCCTAGGCCTTTTCCCCTCTATCATAAGCTTTTTTATTGCCCTTGTAGGCAGACGAGCATACGGCCCGCCTGATGTTGAGTGGTTACCGTCGCCCAAGGACTTCAGCAATACCAGGAGCAGAGTCAAACTGCTGCCTTCCATTAAGTAATTTTGCTCATAATTTTTTTAAGTTAAAATTTCATTTGCAGCATTAAACCTAACTTATATTCGACTGATATTAAAATTTGTCAATCGGTCAAGTATTAAATTCACAAAATAATAAATTTATTAGTACAATTATTGTCGTAAGAAAACTTGCCCATACATTTTCTTTAAGTACAATACGATATTTTCTAAATGTAATTGGAGTTAAAAAATAAGAACTCAGCGCCAAAATGGTTGGGCGTACTGTGGTGGAAGGATAAGACAGTGCTGTGTTATTCCATGAGACATCGACCTCATGTCGGAAGATGGATGGTGGAATTTATGCTATGTTGCTCATGGACTCTAGCTTCTTCTAAACACCGAGTGGACAGCTTGTTTACGTATGATGCAGTAAATAGAAGATACTATTAAAAATCTTTTGAATATGTAGCTTTTTAACGTGGCTTCTGATGGCATTAAAAAAAAATCGTATTTTTTTGTTTGTAGTTTTTTGCTCTATGTATCAATTCGTTCTAAAATCATTAGTGATGTAATCATTATTATATATGTAGTAACATTTCATTATTTACATTTCGTGTTTACGAAAAATTTATTATCAATAATAAAAGAATAAACATTGTTAATAACATTGTAACTTTGATTGAATAAAATAATAATAATTTTAAAGACATAAAGAGTTTTTGAAATAAAGATAAAAAAAAATACATAGGTATAAATTACAAAATATTGAGTAAAGAATAACAACGTGATTATAGCATTACACACATGCATAAGTCACAGGATGTTGTGTACACAAGCTCGTGTGTGTTCGTGTGAATAACGTATTAGCTATCACAGTATTCCCGACCATTCATGTGTGTAAGCACTTACGTATGTGTGAAGAAAAATTGTATTTTGAAAAACAAATTTACATTTAAATCCATTATGTACAGATTATAAGCTTTTCGTATTGAACTACTGATATTATTTTTTTAAATATTTCAGGTCAACGATTTTATAAATAGATGTACGTACAAAGGGTTTGCGTGTGTGCGGCCAGACTGCAAGTTACATGTCTGGCTTTGTATATGTGAGTGCACCCTTCACGTCTGGACAAACTTAAATTTGCAATACGCATATTTTAGTCTAACGTAATAAGGTCGAAATTAATCGGTTTGTTGTTAATCGAACGCTAAGGTATGTTTGTCGGTTCTTATTTTGAATTACGTGTCCGATGCAAGGGCTGGTGCATGTGTGTGTTGCATGCAGTGTATCACGTGCGTTTAAATGTGTGCGTTCACCTTGAAAAGCACCAGTTCTTTGTGCAATGGGTTATTCGGTTAACGGCTTCAAGAAAGTCAATGGCGCGGATGGCCGGTTTGTAGTATCAGCAGAAAAAATATATACATTTTTTATCGTCCATATAATAAATATTACATACAGGTATTAAAGGCATATATTATCATTTCGTACTAAATCTATAATGTTTTCTGCTTCCGTTCTTTATAAATTAAACAATATTGTTTTGATTCTTAGTATTAGTAATCTACGGAGCTTGGCGTTTAGATAAATTTATTTATAGAATTATATATTTGATAAACTTTATTTTTCTGTCGGATAAGAAAGAGGCTTACGAAGTTTTATTTTTAGAATTTATGTGTGCGAACTTAGGTGAATTAATGATTTCCGGTGCGATATTATCTCGTTTCATATTTGATCACAGAATATACGAATCACCGTTAAAAACAAAAAAAAAAAAATTAGTTCAGTGCGATACAATTTTGTTTTTATCTGATAATAAAAAAATATCAATTGGCATTCAAATAAAAAAGAATTAGTTATCTTCTACAATCTGCTCATTGAGGTAATGGACACAAATAAAAAAGGAAATGATTTGACAAAAACTATTTTTTTCAATTATTGCTTTTCAATCGGTACAATCTCAAAATACATCGAGCGTCTTGTCACGCACACATGCGCGTTACGCCCGACCCGCGTGCCGCATTGAGGTAGGTCTTGTGGAATACAGAAACTCACCATGGGAGTGGATGAATGTTTTTTTTTATGAGCTCAATCTCCCTTGTATTAAGCGATTCATGGACTCTCTTGACCCTCCCTCAAACATGAGGTAGAACATTCTAATAGGGTTGTGTCATTAGTGATACTGAAACGAACGAATGCTTCGTGGGCGAAATAGGTAGGTGACCCTAAAATACCATACTTTTGCCATCAGCTTTAACAAGGAGGGAATTAGAGGAGGAAGAGTTGTTGGAAAACCAAAGAATCCTTTGACTGGATGATTTAAGGATAAAATTAAAGTAGTAGCTAAAGGTGATTTAGAACACGGACCCGTATTCCCTGATGTAAACGTAATAATATTACTTTGTTATAACGCCGTCAGAAATTGTGAGCGTTCGTGAACATTTTCATTGTTAGAAGACAGATTGGCTCGTTTTTCTAAAGCCCATAGAGAGCCTGCCTGCCTGTCATGTCTTGCAACACGATTATTAACGCTAGCCCTAACAAGAGCAGTGCTTCGTAGAATTTGCCAGCGGATCGGAAACGCGAGCCACTGAGAAGATCCGGTGAGAAACTCAGTGGGCTGTGGGTTAATTTACTCGCCGAACCCTTCATCGCAAGCGATAGGTTTGACGATAACGATGACCGGTGCTTGGGGTACCTAAAAGCACCGTTAGTGGATCGGGAGGATCCGAGATGACGTGTTTTGGGCGACGTCGACCCAATTTTATTAAGGACAAGGCCAGAATGGGCTACGCCGGAAGAAGGGGATTTGCTAACAGCCGCCTGAGGGCTTCCGAAGGAGCCCTAACAGTTCAAAGGCAGCTGCTTCGCGAATTCATCTACTATCAGATTAGAATCGCGACCCACTGAGAGCATCCGGTGAGATACTCACCGTAGGTTAGGCGATGGTAAAGCCAATCATACATTCTAGCACAGTTATAGTATGTGTCTTTTTCGAAATAACTGCTACAAGGTAATGATAGCGCTAGGTCAAAATTTTCCTACCTTGACAATGGTTAGCAGGAATAATAACAGGAACCGAGTAATAACACTCTATAGTTGTATTATAAAGGCATTTTTACATTTTTAACTAATTTAGTTACTGTATTTATTCGTAAATGTGTGTTGGTACGCAATTTTTTTTTATTGCTTGTATGGTTGGACGATCTCACAGCCCACCTTTTTTTTTTTTTAACGCTGGGGAATCCATTTACGGATACCCGGTCGAGAGGGGTAATAGACCGGGTTATGTCGGACTCCGGCGCCTCCAGAGAAGAAGAGGGAGAAGAGGAAGACCAAAGTCCTCCTCTTCTTCCAATTCCTACCGGGAGACTACGCCTTGAGAAAGGCGCGCGAGGCGCTGCAATCATTTCCACGATGAATGATAAAAACATGTAATAAAAGAAAGCCATCTTTTTATTTGCGTAATAACTGCTGGAATGGCATAGCGATGACGCGCAAAAGTCGGGAGATCCCGTCTAACTTTGCCGCGCGAAAAGGACACGATTATTTGGTTTTAACTGAAAAATACTGGTACTGGACTAGCTGAAGTAAACTGGAAAAGAATGGAGAAACAAAGCCGAGAATAGGGAAGAGTGGAGTAAGCTGGAGGAGGCCTATACCCGAAAGGGGTTCCAATAACACAAGGTAAGGATAAGGTGTTTTTTTTCTTTCTTTGTTTTTGAAAATAAAATAAATATAAATAAATAAATAAATATAAATATTTTACTAACAATCACGCCACGTTAACAGGTCCCGTGCTAAGTTCGTAAAGAAATTGTGTTACAGGTACCAGATAACGGAAATAAATGTAATATTTTTATTATACACATACATATATTTAATATACATCCATAACCCTGGAAAAGACATTTATATTTATCATACAAATATTTATCTTCTTTTGGCGGGATTCGAACCCGCGACCCCCTTGTGTAGTGGCCATGTCACTTACCACTACACCAGACGGCCGTTAAAATTAAAAATGGGCTTATTATTATTATTATTTATTTGGTTTTAAGAGACAAACATATACTGTTTCATTATTTCCGTATGAACAGTGGTAACGTGACCGTTAGGAGCAAACACTCCGTAACCTGATCCAACAACTCGTTAGGCGTCTTCTAATCCTTTTCCATCCACGTGTGCCTATCAATATTTCCGACGTATCAGCTACTCATGTGGTGAGCGAAGCTATAAACACAATTGATAAAAAGCTTAATTTTATTTATCAATGAACATTTTTGTTATTTCCCTCAAATCCTGAATTAATTCATTGACAAAAAACACGTGAACTTATCAATGTAGCACAGATTTGATAGCTGTTTGTTATCTACTAACAATATGATTTGTAACGAAAACGTATATATTTAGATATATATATGTTTTGAATGACTGATTACTGGTGGCCTAGAGGCCTTTCCGGTTTCAGCAGGACAGGTAGGCGAGCAAAGGCTCAGCCAGGAGAGGTGGGATTTGCTAACAGCTGCCCGAGCGCATCCAAAGGAGATTTAACAACTCGACAGTAACTGTTTCGCGAATGAATCTACTACTGGATCGGGATCACGACCCGCTTAGAAGATCCGGCGAGAAACTCAGCGGGCTGATGCATGGGTTAGGTTGCACGTCAAACTCTTTGCCGAATGTTAATTTTTACGTAGACCCGTAAATGAGAAGGAGTGTAGGATGGAAGAAAGGTGAGTGGTTTATTTTAGTTGAGACTAAAAAACGAACAAAGATGACATTTATTTGATTCCTTTCTAGTTTTGATAGTGCAGCTGATGATGTATGATCAACGGTGAAAGCTAATCTGCTGGATCCTTATTGGCTTAGTGCCAGTAACCACTTTGATATAAAGTACCATAAGACAGGACGTCTAAGTTGATTGGTCGTTGTAGCTTCAAGAGGTGGTGGGGAGACTATTCCAAGGCTTTGCAATATGCTGTACCTTCAGAACTTGATTAGAGTACTAGCAATTGGGATTAATTGGGAGTATGCTAAAACGAATCAGCCAGCTTAGCGTCATTGAAATTAAAAATGAAATTAAATATAGTGTACTAGCTGACCCGGCAGACTTCGTAGTGCCTCAATCGATAAAGAAAAGACCTAAGCTCTTGTATAAAATAAACATAAAACAAACAAAAGGAATCCGTCCGACGGGGGACACATCTAAGGAAAAACATAATTCTTATTTTTATTTAATTTCGAGCATTTTCATATTTGTCAACCTTTTAAACCTTCTCTGGACTTCCACAAATAATTCAAGACCAAAATTAGCCAAATCGGTCCAGCCGTTTTCGAGTTTTAGCGAGACTAACGAACAGCAATTCATTTTTATATATATACTAGCTGACCCGGCAAACGTTGTCTTGCCATATATAAGATTTCTAGAGAATTTCTAGTGTAGAAAAAAAATACTAACTTATTGGAAGTGTATAAGGATGTGGAATATGAGTGAAAAAGTCCTGTGAACGATGAGGGAATGTTGTTTAAAAATAACAAAACACCAAACATTAATTGTTTTGATTTATTAAAAGTAATAATTATATATATAATTAATTCATTACATAATATTAATCTCTTAATGCTGCAGCGTGAACAATATTTTTTGATAGCCCGTCTTTAGCTAATGCAAACAAACTTGATGGTTTACCCACTCGAGAGCATGCAATGTATAATTGAGTCGTCTATTATCAAAGGTGGCAATCTGTGCATTTGGACAAAAATTTTTTATTGATATGTCAATACAGATTTATTTGAATACAATCGTCTCCTTCAAAGAATACGGTTCAAAACCTGCATTAAATAAAGGTTAATAGTTAACCTGTTATTTATCTAAGATGTCGTTCCGAAGAGTTTTGTGACTGCCAATGGAATACAAAGTCAATAATTCGTTTTTCTGATTTACCAATCATTGTCCAAAAGTCAGATTGCCGGCTTTGATAATAGTCGACTCAATTGTCCGTGTGAAAAACATGGTGTGCTCAAATCTAAGCCATAAACAGACATTGTTTGGCCTTGGGATTTATTAATAGTCATTGCAAATGCCAATCTAATCGGAAATTGAATACGGTTAAATTGAATTGGTACATCTGTGGGTATAATAGGTATTCGTGTTATCAATATATTTTCACCTCGAAACTTGCCATTTAAAATGGTGCCTTCGATAAATTTTTTCATTATTTTTTAATGACTAATCGCGTACCGTTAGTGAAAGGACTAACAGAGTGCCACCAAATAGTTTGTCGTTGTTTTTAATTTCTTTCAATGTCCTGTTCAACGCCTCAAGCGAATGTTTGTGTGCCATGGTACATTCATGTTTTCCACTTTAAGCACCGCCATATCACTGCCTTAATGGACATAATTGCAAATGTATTTGATGCTCTTCACAGAACTGCAGAACTCATCATTAATATGAGCATTGTATGTTTTGCTCAGCAGGGGCGAATATGGCACGACCCAACGATTGTCAATATCAATGTCTGTGTTGCTGATGTTTTTAATAAACGATTGTCCGCCATTATCTGGATTCCTTCGACGATATATTGGATATCCGTTGACATTTGTGATTGTATCGTTAGTGAAATCTTTAGGGAAATTTTTTGTACATTTTTCATCTGACATGCAAGGCGATGAACTAAAAATGTTTAACTACTACGCTTGAAGCATAAACACTAATAATAGCCGAAAACTGTAGAGGTAACATCCCTACTCCGTGCTGTTTACAGGGTGAGAAGTGACACCGGTAGACACATGGAGGGGATAACTTACCAAGTGATAATAATTGATGTTATCGAGCGGGATAGAAAATGATTAAATTACTAAAATGGCTATTAAAAAATAAGGGTTGATCGTAGAAAGGTGAAAATTGAGGATTATATGTATTTTTGGATGTTGTATCATAAAAAAATTGAAATTAAAAATTTTGTCCAAAAAATAAAAAATAAAATTTAGGGGTGGACTACCCCTAACATTTAGGGGAATGAAAAATAGATGTTGGCCGATTCTCATAGATACCGGATAAGCACAAAAAATTTCATCAAAATCGGTCAAGCCGTTTCGGAGGAGTATGGCAACGAAAACTGTGACACGAGAATTTTATATATTAGATAGATAGATATAGATTATACTGGTTCATAATTTTCCTCGATATCAAAGAAATGGGTCTCGCAAAGTAGCTCAATGACGTAGGCCAAGGTACAGTTGGCATTGAAAACCAAATACATGACAAATAGTTATTAGAAAGTAAACTCTAGTTAGGGTTAGACCAAATTATTGTTATGGGTATAATCTTTTATAAATTCATTAGTCGAAGGAAGTACTTGAGCCGGTGGTGCTATGTCTTTTTATGTGATGCTTAAACGAGTGTACGATGTACCTGGTGGTGTGGTTATCGAAGTCCATCTTCGCATTGATTCGTGTCAGAAAATATACAGGATTAATATCATCCCTCTTCATTTTGCCTCGTGACAAGAAATATACAGAATGATGTTTTTTCATTCTTAAGATCTAAAGCTAGTATTGTCCAACTGATGATTTATTAAGGCGTGTGGATAGGCAGCGTCCAGGATATTTGGCCACTCTATATCCTATATTCTATATCCTGTCAACTCATCTATAGCACTTGTCATTTTTCTTAACCTGTCTTAACCTTGAAGGCTGTCCGTGTATCTGGTACGTAGTTTACTTGCAACCGTAATATAGTTGAATCGTCTGGCACCAGTGTGGCGGTAGAAATCATAGAACACAATATATTATATAGATCCTTGAATCTGGCTGTTAGCAAATACCACCCCTCCTGGCTGAGTTTGGTCGCCCACTTGTCCTAGTGAATATGGAGAGGCCTCCGGGCCACCAATAATCACTAATTCATAAAAAAAATCTAAGCTAAACAAGAAATTGGAAATATTATTAAAAAATAAAGACAGCACAGCCCTAGAGAAATGGGTCACTCCATTGAAAAACAAGTTTCTTATCAGCCACAGTTAAAGAATATGAACGGCTTACGAAAGCTAACACACTCATGGTTGCTCACGTTAAGGCCACAAGTCGTGCGACAGCAAAACTAATCTTCTGTCTGTAAAAATAGCAAATATTATATTTGAATTATGTGTATTGCGAATGTGTGTTACTTTGAATAAGCAGATGATTATGACGAGCTGTTTGGTCGTTTAATATTGTCGCACTTCTGGTGGACGTTCGAAGGTAACGAAAGATAAAAAAAACTACAAAACACGCCTTGCTGTTCGAACCATTTTATATGGTATTAAAGTGAAATCGCAAATTAAAAACAGAAGAACCTTTTAGATTCCTAAAACCAATATAATAGTTGGACTGGGCGGCGTTTGGGAAACTGCGTCGAGTATTTTCGTCGTCTATTCCACAGAGTCTAAAGACGAAAGTCTTCAATCAGTGTGTCCTGCTTATCAAGACATGCAGAGCAGCAGAAACGTGGACACCCACGGTTAGGCTGGTCCACAAGTTTAAAGTCACTCAGCGAGCTATGGAAAGGGCTATGCTTTTTTTTCCACTGGAGAAAATCGCTGGATCCCCACCCGCACGGCAGGTGGGGTATGTGGGAGTCGAAACTCACTAAAAACTCCTGCCGCTCACAGCCGGCGCTCTACCCCGGACCGGGTGGGAACCCAGTCGGAGCTATTGAGATGGCGGGACAGGGTTTACGCAGAGCACATTACATCCATCCCGCCGTCCCCCAGACGCCGCTTAGAGTTTCTTTGAAAGATCGAATCCGGAACGAGGTGACCCGACAGAGAACCAAAGTTATAGACATAGCACAGTGAAGTAGTAAGCTGAAGTGGCAATGGGTTGGCCATATTAGCCGGACAAGCGATAACCGTTGGAGTAAACGCGTTCTTGAGTGGAGACCGCGAATTGGAAAACGTGGTGCAGGACGCCCTTTGGCTCGGTGGAGTGATGATCTGTGCAGGGTGGCTGGCAGGAACTGGATGAGAGAAGCCGAGGATCGTTCTCATTAGCGAGCAATTGGAGAGGCCTATGCCCAGCAGTGGACTGCTATAGGCTGATGATGATGATGAATCACATAGAAAATTACACTTGATTAAACAAAGGTTAAAAAAGATTGTATTACTTAAAAAACTTAATTTTCTGTTTGGTACGTCTTCTTGTTACCTTCAAAGTCTTACTTGTTTCACTGTACACTTATTATAAGTCATTACATTTGACAGAGTAGTCGCGAACATCATGTCTTATTGGAGGGAACAGATTTGATGCGTCTCACTACGCTTTGGTATCAGACCGCTACTACGGGAGGTCTTTTGGGAAGCTAAGCTTCAACATTTCCTTTTACGACTAAGCGTCTTTTGGACTGGTTATCTTGTCAGGGTTTCCTGACCATTGTTACCATCCGAGATTGTATTGTAGAAAATAGACACTACTTGATCCCAACTTAATTTTCATTGTACACTAAATGAGACAAATGGAAACAAGAACAATAATGCATTAAATAAAAATAGCGGTCCTATATTTTTATCTAGTTAAGATTGTGCTACGAAAATCGTAGATGCGCGTAGCTAGATCATAGTTGATAAATGTACGCATGTAGTAGCTAACAAAACTATGTAGCTAGTAGATATTCGCGTAGCAATCTAAAGTATTAGTTCCGATAGTCAGATAACTCCAAGTGGACTATAAACTAGTATGTACATCTCTATACTAATCGTAGGGCGTGCAGTGGGCTGCAAAGGTAGTCCTGCTCTTTACTGGTAGTAGGATCTATTGTGAGTCCACACGGGCCGGTACCATCACCCTGCCTATTTCTGCAGTGAAGCAGTAATGCGTTTCGGTTTGAAGGGTGTACTGTATACTGAAACCTTAGAGCTCATATCTCAAGGTGGGTGGCGGCATTTACGTTGTAGATGTCTATGGGCTCCAGTAACCACTTTAAACCAGATGGGCTGTGAGATTGTCCACCTATCTAAGCAATAAGCAAATAAGAGGATTGAAAGAGACACATGCAGTACAATAGTGATATAGACGTAAGGTCTGGAGACGGCAGGTGGTATTCTTATCTTTTTTTTTTTATTACCCTTGTAGGCAGACGAGCATACAGCCCACCTGATGGTGAGTGGTTACCGTCGTCCATGGACTTCATCAATGCCAGGGGCAGAGCCAAGCCGCTGCCTGCTGCTTAATACTCTCCACAAACCTCGTTTGAAGAAGGACAAGTTATCTAATGCCATTAACAGCTTATTTGATGAGCTACTGGTGCTACAGCATCTTATGCGTTTGCACGTGTAGGTACCACCTTCCTGTTTTCGACAGGGAAGCAGTTTCTAAGACTTAGAGCTTATTGGACTTGAATAGCTTACCTGCATTTATTTTGTTGATGTCCGGTAACCAGACTAGGTGAGCCGTCAGCATTTCCACCCGTGTAAGCATTAAGAAAAAATCTAGTCTATCCCTTTTATGAAACAAAAACAATACTTATGTCGCTATCTTAAAGGTGAAATTGTGTGAGATGTTCTAGTTTATCACTCCCCTTTATCGCCAAGTGCATTTCGCAGGATGATTTACGCTTTACCACCGATAATGTCAGGTCTAACCTTGCCCTGACTACCGACGCAATAATAAGTGATGCAACTGTATATTTATAACGTATCTGGTAATTTATGCAAAAACTTGTGGGTTAAGCGGACATATATACGTACTGAGAATTGGAAATTGTAGCAGTTAATCGAAATAATAAAATTTGACCGTCGCCGCGTCGGTCGCCGTTGCCATGTTATTCACTCCCTGGATGACTTTTCTTTCTCCCAAACACATAATTTGTCGTTTCTCCCAAACTCATAATATTGGTTCTAAGGTATTGATATATAATGATAACGAATAGTTAATATAATTATGAACATATTTTATAGTCATACAGGTGAAAACCCACTGAGTTTCTCGCCGGATCTTCTCAGTGGGTAGCGGTTCTGATCCGGTAGCAAATTCAACGAAGCCCTGCTCTTGCTAGGACTAATTTTAGTAATTCTCTCAGGTTGAAGCCGTGAGCTCACCTACTGATCCGCGTAAAGTTGAAATAGCATGGGCGGCAACCAAAAGGAACATGCATACCATTCATGTTGCTGAACTGAAGATGCCGAGGTGTATGTGTGGCGTGACTAGGCTCGATAAAATCCGCAACGACTACATGCGTGGAAGCCTCGGTGTACGGGACATCGCCGACAAGATGCAGGAGAGTAGGCTGAGATGGTTGGTCACGTAAAAAGGAAGCCACCTGACCACTTTTTATTTATTTATTGCTTAGATGGGTGGACGAGTTCACAGCCCATCTGGTGTTAAGTGGTTACAGGAGCCCATAGACATTCACAACGTAAATGCGTCACCCACCTTGAGATATAAGTTCTAAGGTCTCAAGTATAGTTACAACGGCTGCCCCACCCTTCAAACCAAAACGCATTACTGTTTCACGGCAGAAATAGGCAGGGCCGTGGTACCTACCCGCGCGGACTCACAAGAGGTCCTACCATCAGTAACTACGCAAATTATAATTTTGCAGGTTTGATTTTTATTAGTTACACGATGTTATTCCTTCACCGTGGAAGTCAATCGTGAACATTTGTTGAGTACGTATTTCATTAGAAAAATTGGTACCCGCCTGAGATTCGAACATCGGTGCATCGCTCAACACAAATGTACCGGACGTCTTATCCGTTAGGCCACGACGACTTCAGTTCAAACTCACGATTGCAGGATTTGAAATGAGACAATATGGTCGCATCGCTTGGCACGAGTACATAATCTATTTTGTCTCTCTCTCTCCACGACTACTTCACCTTACAAATAACAATGAGATCTTACTTACGTCAACATAGGTAAACACACGGCCGCTGTCGCAATAAAAAATCCTTGATAAATATTTTCCTACTTCGGCTCTTATCATTCGAACAATAAAAATGCATATACAATTCATATACGCGTGCTATGTACAATGTAAATAGGTAATGACCTAATCTTTTGTGATAATGCGAAACAAAAGACGGAAAACAAACGCGAGCTTGCAATCAGACATAACAAACATTGTTTTTATAGGTACGTGATGATGTTTAAAGCCGCTGTTTGATTTAGGGTCCTCCTCATCGCGCATCGCGGTACCGTAAGTTTCGTGTAGTCGGTGTGGTGGAGCTCGATGGGGTTTAGTCGGTAGTCGTTCTGCGAGGCAAGTGCTTCGCGCGCCTTTTTCAAGGCGTAGTCTCCTGTGAGAAATTGGGGGAGGTGAAGGACCTCGGCCCTTCTCTTCTCCCCTTCTTCCTCTCAGAAGGCGCCGGAGTCCGACATAACCCGGTCCGTTACCCCCCTCGACCGGGTATCCGTAAATGGATTCCCCAGCGTTAAAAAAAAAAAAAAAATGGGTCCTCCTCATGTCGTTTTCCTCATCACTGAGGGCCGTGACTCCCCCGCTGCATCAGTTTCTCCCGTACGATATCCCTCCATCGACTGCGATCCTTAGCTTCAATGAAGAAGAGCATTGTGGAAGTTGATGTTCAGAGAAGATCGTAATTGGTCCGACCATCTCGCGGGACTGCGTCCCCTGGGACGTTTGTCATCTACCTTGCCTGCTTGATTTAGGGTAAGCAGAGATATTTATTGTTCAAAATAGCTGGGTAAGATGCGCGAGTGAAACTCAGCAGACTGTTTTCTTATAAGCTCTGTTATCACTTAAATCAATATTCCATGACCTTATTGGTGGTTCTAAATATAAAAAAAAAACTAGATTTGTTTTTTTTTTTTTATTGTCATATCGAAAATGTAAGTAGTAACCCTAGAAGGGCTCTGCCTGTCGTGTAAACCTAACATATTTACTGGTACTTTACTAATGACTCAATCCCAAACAAGATAATGTTGTGACAAAGAAAACTGTTATACATAAACATAATTTAAAAAAGTCATTTAATGAGCAGTTGATAAACTTCATAGTTATATTTGTACGTTATTATTGTGAAATTCGTTTGGCAAAAAGTTCTGGTGCCTTTTTTTCTCCACAGGAGAAAATCGCCGGATCCCCACCCGCACGGCAGGTGGGGTATGTGGGAGTCGAACCTCACTAAAAACTCCTGCCGCTCACAGCCGGCGCCCTACCCCCCCTGGACGGGAACCCAGTCGGAGCTATTGAGACGGCGGGACAGGGTTTACGCACATTACATCCATCCCGCCGTCCCCCAGACGCCGGACCGGCTGCCGTCAGCAACATGACCGCCGGTTCCCTCGGTCGACGGGCCAAGAGCCCGATTAATAGCGCCGCGCTATACCTTCCCCCGGAGCGGTCGGGGGAACGCGACCTACCACGCCGCCCCACGCCTAGATTCTTCCCCGCTGTCTAGAATAGAAACCATCATCTTCCGTGGGCGAAAAATGACCAAATGATTCCCCGAAAAATATGCCGTGTCCTAAAAACATTATATTAGCATACTGCGATAGTCTGCTGCAAATATGACAGGGCGTATTCTGATCTTAGGAAGATGCGTTATTACCACGAGTTGTTTGATGTTTATAAAGATATCGTAAGCGTTATTAAAATTGGACGCCTAGGGTGGGCATGACATGTAGTTATTATCGGAGGGACCGGAATAGCGAAACAACTAATGTATAGCAAACTGGATCACCGTAGAAGTCGTGACAGACCCAAACTCAGATGGTTAGATAGCATAGAGCAAGACGTCAACAGAATTGGTGTCGAAAAGTGGAAAGAGAGAGCCATGAATAGAAGAGTATGAAGAGATATAATTGAATAAACTTAGGTCCACTCTGGGTTGTACCTGATGATGATGGTTTCTTCAGACCTCGCACCTTCAGTTTGAATATTGGTAATTAGAATACCAACTTCGACAAAGGATCAAACGGTGTGATACAATTTTACTTAGAGTAAAATGGTCAATATAAATTGATTTATTTTACAGCAGAGTAAAAGTTTTACTTTAGTAATTCATCTAAATTGAAAACGACGAGGCGACCCATCACAGGATATGATCACTCTTAAACTATGAGTAGAACGTATATCTAATGCGAACAAAGATTAGGAATATAGTAACACTAGGTTAATTCTCGCGTTACTGCTAAATCGGTGGTGATCTCTGATTAATGACTTTTCAAAATAAAATCCACCAAATTCATTTTATAAGTCACAAGAGGAAGTTATTACAAGCCCGACTTTTCAATTTATAAATAGCCTTATCCGTTTTTCCTTCACAGGATATCCGGGGGATTCCCCCATTAAATGAGATTTTGTCATCGCCAAACTCGGTAAGGTATCGCGAAAATGAACTTGCAAAACGCTAACGCGACAAATCGTTTGTCATTCAAACGAAATTATAAAAAAGGTGAATCTAAATACCGATTCAAGGTTGCATTATCTGTCCGTCCTCACTTTCTGCTATCAAGAAACTAGGTCATCGTGTTAAGGATCTTGATGTTTACCCAGAGTCGAAACAAAGCTAACAAAATGAATTTTTATCATACGTTTTATTTGGATAGCTTTATAAGTGACCTTCCCCGAAGATTTCCGGAGTTGGGTAAAGATGTTTTGATGGTATTTTTAGGTATTATTTAAGCCTCTATTCAGGAATCTTCCACGTGTCCCTGTCTAAGCTAATAAGGTCTAGGCCTGTCTTAAAACCTGTACTTGGAGGTTATCGGATTTATATTCGACAAGTGAATGATTGAATTTGATGAATATACATTAATTCGTAACCAGGTGATACTAAATAAGCAGTTTTTAAAAACGCAGCAATGTATTTCGAATTGCGGGAGCAGGCTGTTCTGTGATACCGAAATATAATGCAATAGAGTAAAGAGCTCAATGTACTTACAGACGTGACCGGTGCCAATTCTTTTTTCATTTATTACTTAGATGGGTGGACGAGTTTACAGCCCACCTGGTGTTACGTGGTAACTGGAGCCCATAGACATCTACAATGTAAATGTGCCACCCACCTTGAGATATAAGTTCTAAGGTCTCGGTGTAGTTACAACGGCTGCCCCACGCTTCAAGCCGAAACGCATTACTGCTTCACGGTAGAAACAGGCGATGCGGATTCACAAGAGGTCCTATCACCAGTAATTACGCAAATTATTATAATTTTTCGGGTTTGATTTTTATTACACGATGTTATTCCTTCACCGTGGAAGTCAATCGTGAACATTTGTTGAGTACGCATTTCATTAGAAAAATTGGTACCCGCCTGAGATTCGAACACCGGTGCATCGCTCAACACCAATGCACCGGACGTCTTATCCTTTAGGCCACGACGACTAACTTGATACTATACTAGTAAAATTCGACCTCATGGGGGGCTGGCCATTTCGGTAATGACTGACCGAAACTCATTGATATCCCAATGAGATGAGACATGTAAGCCAAAGGGTTGTTTGTACGATGGCTGCTTCACACTTCAAGCCTGAGCGAAAGCTTTCGTACCGATAGTTTTTTTTTCCTACTATGCTTTTTCAGTTTCACCCTAGCGTGTAGGTGAGCTCTCAGGGCTCAAACTGAAAATGTCGCTAACACTGGCCCTAGCAAGAACTGTGCTTCGCAGAATCTACCACCGGATCGGAAACGCGACCCACTGAGAAGATCCGGCGAGAAACTCAGTTGGCTATGTCTATGGCTTAATTTACTCGTCGAGCCCTTCGTCGTAAGCGACCGGTTCGGCGAGGACGGTGACCGGTGCTTGAGGAACCTAAAAGCACCGTTAATGGATCGGGAGGATCCGTAATGACGTGCCACCGACAGTAATGAGCAGTTGTTATGATGTTGATTTTACTCTGCGGCCCCAAATACGTCCTACCCCCATCAGCGCAGCGACGAGATGAAATCGGATCGCCGTTATAATTATCAATCTTGATTTTAATCTATAAATAAAGCCGTTAAAGTTTAATAAAACAAACAGTAATACGATATTTTTCATTATTAGCATACAAACAAAGTCATGAATACCGTTCAATCCTAATCTCATCCAGACATCTTGAAGTTATAAGAATATTGCAAAGATAAAAATCCTATTTATTATTTATATTATTGTCTGTTGCAGAAACGTTTTGACCTTTAGGACGATGCAGGACGGCGGTCAATGAACTGTATATATCGCACCCAATCTACTGGTTAATATAGGTAATTCATGTGTTTTTTTTGTTTTGATAAAGGTACATCGTTTTATTTATGATAATATGGCACATGTTGTTTGTTATCATTGCCGCTCCAATACTAATCGAGTGTTTTGACCTTCGCAAAAAGAAGAAAGAAGACCTAAAGGCCATTTAACTGTGGTTTTAAGTTTAAATGAACTGATTACTATAATGTATCCCTGTAAGGCTACGCTTATTCGAAGGATATATAGCTATCTTTATTGATAGAAAAAAAAGGGGAGATCGGACGTCGGGTGAGAGTGCCAAAGGGAATCGTTTGATAGGTAGGGCCCTAAAACATCATTGAGCCCGCGGTCTGCTCCCAATACTTGCAGACCGTGCAGTCCCACGTACCCAGCTTGCCCCTAGACGCGGAAACCTCGTATGAGGCTTTGTCCTGTACTCGATAAAAAAGAACATGTTTGCTGTGACTCCCTGTGAGACACGTCCCTTTTAATTTTAATAATTAAATTAAATTTAAGCTCGCCGGATCATTCTCAGTCGGTGGCGATTCCGATCAGGTGGTAGATCCAGCGGAGCACTACGCTCTTGTCAGGGCAAGTGTTAGCAAATTCTCTCAGGTTGAGTCTGGTTCAATGGGCCAGTGAGCTCTCCTAGTCGTCCGGGCGTAGCTGAAATAGCCTACGAATAAGCAGGAAAAAAAAACAAAAACTTAATGAATTCTCTTAAACTTTATAACAATAATAAACTTAAGCTTATACGTCAGAATAGCAAACGGAATAGTATAGGTAAGAGTAAATTGATATAATCTATCTATAAAGTATATATAAAAATGAATTGCTGTTCGTTAGTCTCGCTAAAACTCGAGAACGGCTGGACCGATTTGGCTAATTTTGGTCTTGAATTATTTGCGGAAGTCCAGGGAAGGTTTAAAAGGTTTAGATAAATATGAAAATGCTCGGAATTAAATAAAAATTACAATTTTGTTTTTCCTTTGACGTGTCCCCCGTCGCACGGATTCCTTTTGTTTGTTTTAAGTTTATTTTATACAAAAGTTTAGGTATTTTGTTTATCGATTAAGGCACTACGAAGTCTGCCGGGTCAGCTAGTATAGTAATATATTATTGAAATAACAATAGAATAGATAAGAGGTGCGATAAGTCAAGGGATCGATGTATTTCGGACAAATTAGCAATAGTCAAAGCGTATTGTGACCGGGTCTCATTAGCCTTGTAATAAATAAGTTACGTGTAAACAACATTTCCACCTTTTCGTCCTTCGCGACGAGACAATACCCTGAAATAATAAAAACAATATAACGAACAAACAATACATCATTCTCGTTTATTGTTTATTCTCTGCGTATTATTACGTATTATTCGGTAAACGTAATAATTAAATTGTCAGATTTTAAACAAACCTTTTTTAGGGTTTTTATTTTTATTTTTTTTATTGCTTAGATGGTTGGACGAGCTCACAGCCCACCTGGTGTTAAGTGGTTACTGGAGCCCATGGACATCTACAACGTAAATGCGCCACCCACCTGGAGATATAAGTTCTAAGGTCTCAGTATAGTTACAACGGCTGCCCCGCCCTTCGAACCGAAACGCATTACTGCTTCACGGCGGAAATAGGCGGGGTGGTGGTACCTACCTGTGCGGACTCCCAAGAGGTCCTACCACCAGTGATTACGCAAATTATAATTTTGCGGGTTTGATTTTTATTACACGATGTTATTCCTTCACCGTGGAAGTCAATCGTGAACATTAAAATTTGATGAGTACGTATTTCATTAGAAAAATTGGTACCCGCCTGCGGGATTCGAACACCGGTGCATCGCTACATACGAATGCACTGGACGTCTTATCCTTTAGGCCACGACGACTTAAATGTATGTTTCGGTAAATAATGTAGTAATTGAGTAAAAATATTAGTGTTTGTACTTTTAATGAAGGATGACTTGCATGCATTTATTTGTTTATTGCGTAGACTAGCTCAGGGCTGATGCAAAACGGTTCTTAAATTCTTCAAGGACTAATTTTTTAAAGTGCACAAAACATGAATTTAATTTATTCTTTATCGCGAATTGTTCATTTTGTATTGAAAACAATTCAATAAGTAAACAAAATTAATAAAAATGGGGACTATTCATTTAAAAAAAAAACATAGATCCACTTAAATGGCCATTTGGCATAGAGTTAAAAATACAAATAATTAAAAAAAGAATACCCAACGTACATATATGTGCCAATGTCATTGAAGATGTTAAGATGTCACTATTGTAAGATGGTAACTATACTGAAACCTTAAAACTCATATCTCAAGGAGGCTGGCACATTTACGTTGTAGATATCTATGGGCTCCAGTGACCACTTAACACCAGGTGGGCTGTGAGCTCGCCCACCCATCTAAGCAATAAAAAAAGGCTCTCCCACACTTTAGAATGCTGCCTTGTGCTAAAGATAGGCAGTATAACGCTACCTATCTATACTGACCTACCATACATACAAAAAGTAACCCCGGAATAGCTGTTGTACTATAACGTACATGGTACCTTGACTATGGCTAGTTCGTGTCAAAGTTGTAAGACAAAGCCTACCTGTTTTGCTATCCACTGAGTTTCTCGCCGGATCTTGTCAGTGGGTTGCGATTCCGATCTGGTAGTAGATTCAGCAAAGCACTGTTCTAGCTAGGGCTAGTGTTAGCAACTCTCTCTAGGCTACCAACGATAAAGTAGGAAAAAATTACCAATTTCTACTGAAAGACTAGCAGACCCGGCAGACTTCTTAGTGCCTCAATCGAGAAATAAAAGACCTAAATATTTCCGTAAAACAAGCAAAACGAATCCGTCCGACGGGGGGGGGGGACACATCAAAGGAAAAACAAAATTATTATTTTTATTTAATTCCGTTCTAAGTTCATATTTATCTACGCTTTAAGCCTCTGGACTTCCACAAATAATTCAAGACCAAAATTAGCCAAATCGGTCCAGCCGTTTCCGAGTTTTAGCGAGACTAACGAACCGCAATTCATTTTTATATATACCTATATAATAGATAATAGATAATCAACATTATCATTAAAATGGAACTATCCAAAAGAACGCGGTCATTTGTAAGCCACACAGAGAGCGAAACCGTTGTCTAATTGAAGGTCATGAAAGTTTGGTTAATTGACACTTTATTCTCACATATCAGAGCGGTAACCTCTTCATAACAGGTGCTCTCTACCGAGTAATAACAAGACATGTCTAATGTTTTGTCCAAATACTGTTTGCGGGTGCAAAGATCAGTTCGAAGAGTTGCAAGGGCAGATCGCAAAGTGACATTGCAAGGATGAGTAGTATTAAGTTTTAGACACAACGAGGGTAAGCCTTAAATGCAATAAAATTAATGTTATTATCTTCATCGCTAATAATACAAAGGTAATAAAACCATGCTTAGAATTTGAAAAACGAACGTCTGTTCTGTTGGCTGTTTTAGGATAGTTCTTTTTTAAACTTAATTTTTATTCTTTTTTGAATATTGTGGTTTTTTAATATTGTCCTCTTCTTCCTTGAATGCTACTTCTTGCATTAAGATATGATGGATCTTCCAAAATATAATATCATTGTATGAAATATCAACAGTATCTCTCATCTGATAAGGCAGAGCCAAATATTGCTGGAACTAGAGCTAAGCATTGACGTTAGCGACTTTAGGTTGGTACATGTAGCAATAAAAAGTATTAGATTGTTTCGTAAAACAATACGAATATACTGTGAGCTCCTTAAATTATCACGTCTATGATATTAAAAGTACTTGAGACATTTGTTTTTTTTAGGTCTGAGGGATTACTGGTGGCCTGGAGGCCTTTCCAGCTTTACCAGGATAGGTGGGCGAGCAAAGGCTCAGTCAGGAGGGGTGGGATTTACTAACAGCTGCCCGAGCGCCTCCGAAAGAGACTTAATAACTCAAGAGCAGCTGCTTCGCGAATGAATCTACTACCGGATCGGAATTGCATCTCGCTTAGAAGATCTGGCGAGAACCTCAGCGGGCTGATGTTTATGTTAGGTTGAGAGGTCGAACTCTTTGTCGAGCTTGACGAGTAAGTGTATTGTGCGACAAGAGTCACTCTTATTTATAGTATAAAAGTAGGGATAGTTTATTTATTCATGAATGTACTTGAATACCGTCTTAAGCAATTGCTTACATTCGTTAGACTTATGATAGTCAACCAACGATTTCAACATTAAGGATACAGTTATCTTTAGCTAATTTTAGTTCAGTAAATAGTGTTGTGTCGATATAGAAATTACAAAATCTGAAAATATTACTAGCTCTCAATGTGCCTCAAGTTTTATGTTCCAATAATAAAATGTGAAGGACCTGTAGAACACTGACCCACGGTCCGGATCCAAATTATACGATCACTAAACTAGGGACAGCAAACTGTCTGGCAGTGGGCGATGTTGATCAATTTGTCACTTGCATTGCATGTTCAATTAATTCACACCTCCTCGACTCAAATTCAAAACTATCTTTACAATTTATATTTATTTTTATTTATATATATGTTACCGGAAATGTATGAAATCAAGGAATTGTATACAAATCCTAGGAAATGTGTACAATTCCGATACTATTTAGGAAATGTATAAAATATTGTTTAAAAAACTATTTAATGCATAGATATCCTAGGAAATGTATAAATTTCCTCGGAATTGTATATAATTCCAATATCGTATTAGGAAATGTATAAAGTAAATGCTTTCTGTAATAAAACACGTTGTTAATAATATATTTTTATTATAACACTTATGGAGACAATCGGGTAACAGTCATACCGTAAAATAATATTTTTTTATTTTTTTTATTGCTTAGATAATATATTTATATTATCTTACTAATTAAAACTTCTAAAATCAACTATCTATTAACTTTTAACGTATCACAAAATCAACTTATACTTATTCTTATAAAATCAAATTTTCATTTAGCAAGTAATCAGTCTGATAATTAAGTAATTATAAATGTCAAAGTATAAAAGTAAATCTTTATATTATAGGTATAATACTTTGTCAGTCCATATAGCTATTTATTTTTGCAGGGTAAGCTCGAATGGCATTTGGAAGTACATAATACTTTATTTTTAAAACACAGACATCTTGCTGTAGCACAGTTTTTCTTGCAAAGGCACTTCTTAAATCCCTGGCCGGTTCCAGTGGATTGCAAGTTGGCAACTGACCGTAGTGCAAGACTCGTCCCGCTGTCCCCGCGTACCCACCAATATCTTAAATGTTTTACATTTCCGATTGCTATTTAGGAAATGTATAGATTTCCTAGGAAATGTGTAATGTGTAAGTATAATATAATTTATTTCACACATTTCCGTGCGATTTTAGGAATTACATACATTTCCTAGGAATTGTATACAATGACGGATTACATACATTTCCGTTAACATATATACATATTAATACATAAAGCAAAAACTTTGTATCCCTTTTTACGAAAATTGCGCGGACGGAGGTGTATGAAATTTTCCACACTTATAATTTGTTATTGCTTAGTCTGTGGTCAAATTGAGAATAGATTAATATTGTTTGTCTTTAATATTATTTATCTATACTTTTGGTGAAATCTGTGATTTTAATATAGAAGTATAATAGTGTTTTACAATAGAACCATAATAATGTTAATTAATTATAGTCGAATTTCGACTACTGCGGGACCACTACTTTGTTAAAGTTATTGAAAGTAAAAATATTCACGCGGTCCCAAGGTCCTAAGTATACTAGGCATACAAACTCGGACGGGGTGTGTATCTGGAGATATTTTTACCCACTTAAAAAAAAATGAAGTTCTATGTTGTTTGGCTGTTTGTATATATTATATGTTCGATTTTATTGTTATTATTAATACGGATTCATAATGGGATACGGGAAAAAAAATTCCAATAAAAGAACCAATTTGGGAGTGAAGAGCTATTTGTTTTGAGCGCCATTTCGCGATAATCCTTTTTGTAACTAAAGATCGGTTTTATTTAGTATTAGCCTCAACAATTCGATGGTTTTAGATGAACTTCAATTACGTTCACCCCATTCAATATCTAAAGAAGCTTGTTTGTCATGATGTTTTTTCCAAAACTTTAAATGGCTTTCGTGTAAAGTTGCAAAAATGTATAGCCCACTGAGTTTCTCGCCGGTTTTTCTCAGTGGGTCGCGTTTCCGATCCGGTGGCAGATTATAGCCTCTCAAGGCTACCAGCGAAGGTGGGAAAGAAAGAAAAAAAAAAAGTCGCTTATACCAAATAGCCTAGCAACCCTCGTAATATTTTTTGGGTACTAGTTAACTACGTGATGCAATTCAATTGTTACAATATTAATTAGTCACTGACAGTCAGTTGTTGAGTGAATTAATTGAAATTAGGTCATTCAACAGATTCTCTGAATACAATTTCAGTTCGTTACATTTTTTTCCCCAAATGCACTAATTGTTCATTTACAAATAGTCCTTTGTCTTATATGAGCTCACACTTACACGGAAATATAAATTTACCTTTGAGGTTTGGTTTTCCTAATTGTGTTTTTATACGATTTGTCATACCAAGCTTTTCTATACTTACCCATTAAAGATCATCAGGTAATTTGTTGCTAGGTTAAATGACTTATTAATATTTCACTATAATATTACTACAGTAAAATATACCATAATTAAATAAACTAGAGGACCCGCAGAAGTCGAAATTCGACTATAATTAATTGGAATTGTATAATAAGTTTGTACACTATTATGATTGTATTTTATACTTCTATAACCACGAATTTCGGGCTACACTATAAAAAAATATAAATAAAGACAAACAATTTTTAATCTATTCTCAATTTGACAACAGACGTCAAGAACAAAAGTTTGACAATAAATAGTATGCATGCGTGTGTGCGTCAAATACATGGTATGTAGTGTGTGTAATGTTTTCTTTATTGATTTAATGTATCTTTTATGCATTACTTTAAAAAAAAATATTAGCATTGTGCACTTCTTCTCTATATTCTCTATAAGTGTGGAAAATTTCATACTCCTCCGTCCGCGCAATTTTCGTAAAAAGGGATACAAAGTTTTTGCTTCACGTTTAAATGTAATGCCTAAATTTATATGCCGATGTTTTGTTCTTGTAAGATTTAATGATTCTTGCAAACTAATTTTCATTTTTTTTATTGCTTAGTTGGGTGGACGAGCTCACAGTCCACCTGGTGTTAAGTGGTAACTGGAGCCCATAGACATCTACAAAGTAAATGCGCCACCCACCTTGAGCTACAAGTTCTAAGGTCGCAAGTATAGTTACAACGGCTGCTTCACCCTTCAAATCGAAACGCATTACTGTTTCACGGCAGAAGTAGGCAGGGTGGTGGTACCTACCCGCGCGGACTCACAAGAGGTCCTACCACCAGTAATTCCGCAAGTTATAATTTTGCGGATTTGATTTTTATTACACGATGTTAGTCCTTCACGCATTTCATTAGAAAAATTTAGGAACCCGCCTGCGGGATTCGAACACCGGTGCATCGCTCAACACGAATGCACCCGACGTCGTATCCTTTAGGCCACGACGACTTCGAGTTGGCATTTACTGAGGCATGGATTTAAGTATCTATTTGAAGTACGTTAATGGTTTTTTTTTATTCTCAAACTTTATTCAAGCCAAACTACTAACATTAATAAGTTCTGGAAGGTTCTCTGCGTTGTAGAATTTCTGGTAAATTCGGAATTCGAGTGATTCATCCTATAGCGATTTCCGTTGCGTTCTGTGTTCTAATAATAAATACGAACCCCTTTACATGGTATACAGGCGACGCACGCGTCCGAACTTACAGCACAGGGGGGTGGATTGTGACCGAGAAAGACTATGTGAATTCAGTCGATTTATTGATATCTATATATTAATACGTGAGGCAAAAACTTTGTATCCCTATTTACGAAAACTGCGCGGACGGAGGAGTATGAAATTTTCCACACTTATAGAGAATATAGAGAAGCAGTGCACAATGTTAATATTTTTTTTAAATATGCATAAAAGGTAAATTAAATCAATAAAGAAAATATTACACATACTACCATTGTATTTAACACATACACGCATGCATACTATTTGCTTATTGTCAAACTTTGTTATTGCTTAAAGTCTGTAGTCAAATTGAGAATAGGTTAATATTGTTTATCTTTAATATTATTTGTCTATAGTGTAGTTTTAGCAAAATCTGTGATCATAGAAGTATTATTAGTCTTTGACAATAGATATAATTTCAATTAATTATAGTCGAATTTCGACTACTCCGGGACCACTAGTTAAGATAAGTTTGTATATGTATATCTGTTTTATTCTGATAATAATTTTTTTTATCTACAATATAACTGGGTAGCAGATTGGCTGTGCTCCCAACATTAGTGATGTCCAGGAATGTCGGTGATCACTCTCGACCAGGTGGATCGTCTACCAGCCCAACGATACGATAGCAAAACCAGAGTGTCCCAACATAGCTTCTGTTTAATTTCAATACCCGTGCGTTGCGACCCGATTTAGCTTTGGAATTCTTATTCAAGCACACACCATACAATGGTGCGAAGAACACTATGAAATTCCAATACGAGACTCATTGTTTGTGGTTTTAACAGGACCAAAACGTACCAATTTTTCTAATGAAACACGTACTCAACAAATGTTCACGATTGACTTCCACGGTGAAGAAATAACATCGTGCAATAAAAATCAAACCCGCAAAATTATAGTTTGCGTAATTACTGGTGGTAGGACCTCTTGTGAGTCCGCGCGGGTAGGCAACACCACCCTGCTTATTTCTGCCGTGAAGCAGTAATGCGTTCCGATTTGAAGGGTGGCGCAGCCGTTGTAACTACTTATACTTGCGACCTTAGAACTTGTAGCTCAAGGTGGGTGGCGCATTTACGTTGTTGATGTCTATGGGCTCCAGTAACCACTTAATACCAGGTGGGCTGTGAGCTCGTCCACCCATCTAAGAAATAAAAATAAAAAAAATTACACTCATGACGTTGAATGTGTATTTGAGCAACACTAAGTGATAGTTAGGGGCTAGTGATGCCAAGGGCCTCCCACTAATTCCGCCCCTTCGTGTTTTTATTATTTTAGTGCTTCACATCCGACAGTCCTGGTGGCCGAGACGGAACAAGATTGATTGCTATTATAGCCGACAAACGACAAAAATCAAGGGAAGTATATCTTAAAAATCTTTTAACGTAATACAAAAGACTTTTGTTACGTATTTAGAATCCTCTGGTGTGCGTTGACAAGTTTCATTTTCAAGTTTTTCAGTCATTATTGAAATGTTTCATTTTCATTTATTGAAACGCCATTTTACGACCAATTTAGCTCGTTTCCAATGAGATATCCAACCCACTTAGAATTCTACTATTCAAATTAGCGTAGTGCGTATATTAATTTTACTTAACCTCGGATAAAATTTATTTCGTCTCTTCTTTCAATATTAATAATGCTTCTAGATATCTTTACGCAGAATTGCCCATACCATAAGTTCTCCTCGTTAGAACACATGACTTGAAATATTGCTTTAAAGAAAGGGAAATGATTGATTCTATGGGATGTCTTTTTGCCGGACAAATTTAGTTTATGCATTTTGTGTTTCTCTGGATGTGTCGTCAGCTGAAGATTCTCTTTGGATAAGATATTCTTCTGCATATTGTTTTAAATCACCGATGGCGCATAGTAATTTTGAACTTGAATTTTAATTCGTCATCTATTTAGTTTTTAGTAACATTATAATTATAGTTTCTACAACATTATAGTTTCTATTGAACCGGGGTATGAGAAACTAGTATAAAATAATGTAAATTTTGACTACTTTAATCTTCCAAAAACGAAATTTAAAGTCAGCGAAAGTAATTTACATGCCAAAGCCTTTACCTATTTCTTGAAGACAAATGATTGTGTCAATTTTTTCATTTTGATTACTTTGGTCACATTAGTATGTTAGTATTTTCTTTGGTTTTTGTGATTAGTAGATATAATTAATTTTTAGGAACGGCAAACACCTTAGTCGTCCATGACCACGAAATAATTAAAGCTATTCGAAACTTCAGTAATACTCGTAATATAATAACTACAAAAAAGACGAACTCTCAGATACAGCCCACTGAGTTTCTCGCCGGATCTTCTCAGTGGGTCGCGTTTCCGATCCGGTGGTAGATTTTGCGAAGCACGGCTCTTGCTAGGGTTAGTGTTAGCATCGTCGTCAGGTTTGAGCCCCGTGAGCTCACCTACTAGCCACGGTTACGCTGAAATAGCCTCCCAAGGCAAGCTTAGGTAGGAAAAAAAAAAGACGAGATTTAAGTATAAAAGCAGCTTACATTATTGTCAGTTGCTATTGGTTATGCATTAATTTATTATACGGAATTGAGAAAATATCTTTAAAAAAAAAGGATTTTATTGATGAAATACACATTTAAAGATTTTACGACGACAATGACGGCAACCGTGCCGTGTGGAATTAGGAATAGGACTGACTGACTGGGGAGGGGATTGTTCTCTAATAAAGGATCATAAGTGCTGATGCTATTCGGGAAAGGTGATGATGAAAGCAAAGCTAGGAAACCAGAGGGTATCATAACAGACGATTATATTCTGGTCTACTTTTTTACTTGCCAAAACATCTACGATCCTTTAATGTTTTCGAATGTTTTTTAATTGTCTACAGCGTAATCTATATTTATTGTGGGACTATTGTACTACTGCTATTTTCATATTCGCTCAGAGCAATCCGGAAGGGCGGCATTAACTCGTTTCCATTGCTCAAACAAACTTAATATCTTTTTTCAACATAACCGTGGCCCTGAATCAGTCGATGCCATTTTAAAGTAGCCTTGAACGCCGCGAGCTTTCCTTTCCCTTAGGCCGAGCTTCGGTATTTTAAGCTTCGGGTTTTTTTTTTACATATACATCTGCATTACGGTCTTGCCGTTTCGTCTCACAGCCTATTTGGATCTTACGCTTTGGCTGTGTGGTGTTGGTCTAGACTAGCCCTACCCCAACTCAGAGCACATTTGGGTCTTACACTTTGGCTGTGTGATGTTGGTCTAGACTAGCCCTATCCCAACTCACAGCCAATTTGGGTCTTACACTTTGGCTGTATTATGTTGGTCAAGACTAGCCCTACCCCAACTCACAGCCCATCTAGGTCTTACGCTTTGGCTGTGTGGTGCCGATCAAGACTAGCCCTACCCCAACTAACAGCCCAATTGAGTCTTACGCTTTGGCTATGTGGTGTCTAGAATAGTCTTACCATAACTTTTCCCTATACGGCGAATAAGAATTTCAACAAAGAATGGGTAGCAGCGTTCTTTGAGTATTATACCGTGGCATTCCGATCGCAAGCCAGAATAGTCCAGTCCACGCAGGTACCTATCACCTTTATTTGGCTTTGACTAACTCGGTGGTGTACTGACTGTTGTGCCGAGGGTCGTGGGTTCGATTTCCATATTGGGAAAACATTCGTGTAATGAGCAGGTTTGGTTGTTCTTTGGGATTTTATTATCTATATATTTAAATGTATATAAATACGTATATAGTTATATATCAGTCTCTGGTACTCATACTCATAACACAAGGGAAGCTAATTTGGGGCCGGATTATCGTGCGTGATTTGTTTCTAGTTATTTGTTATTAGTTAATATTTGATATTCTTCCTATTGCCGTAATGCTATTGAGACTTCGAACCCACGTCTCAGGGTGGGTGGCAGCATTTGCGTTTTGATATCTATGAGCTCCGGTATTAACAACTTCGCTAACATTGAATCACAAAGTCACGTATCTCGATTATCTATGTATTTTAAGAAAATGTATTTTAAGTTAGGTACCTTTGCTTCGACTGTTGTCATCTGAAATAAAATATAACGACGGCAATTTCAAATGAAACTGGACGTTGTAGCTTACAACTTAAATATCGTTTTTGAAATACGACAGTGTGAACAAAGACGGATTGTATTGTAAGGACAGTGATTTTTGACAAGCCATTACCAATGATTACATTGATAATTATAATTTGTTTTATAGATGTTTTTTTCTTTTTTAATTTTTTTTTAATTGTTTTGTTGTTAGGACGATCTCCTAATATTATAATTACTAGTTTTCTTTTTTGTTAATTTCTTGATACTTTTAGTCTTTAACTCTTAGAATAAATGGTAATCTATACTAATATACAAATCTACAATGGTTTTTACAGATGTTCCATTATAACTACTGAACCATGCATCCGAATGACTTGAAACTTGGTATCCATGTAGAAAATACATGTACTTAATGGATAGGCTAATATTTATATGAGTGTTGGACTCCCTAATAATGATGACAATAAATAATAATGCTAATTTTAAATGCCCAGCGAAGCCAGCGAGTACGGATAGTAGTAATATAAAAAAACCTCCATCTTTAACTATGATCCATTAATTTTTTTTTATTAATCACACACATCCGACGTTTTGTTTCTGATTCGGGTAAATAAGAAAATAAATGCAGTTCTCCTTCGTGTTTTGCTGTTGCATCGAACAAAAGCAAGATGGCGACTTGCCTGTCCGTGAACTCGACGCCGCTAAATTTACACACGCCGCGCGTCATCCGGTGCGTGCATACAGATTAAATGCAGACGGTGCAAATAGTCTTAATAAACGCCTATTTATATCGTCCTCCCCCCGATCCACTAACGGTGCTTTTAGGTACCTCAAGCACCGGTCATCGTTCTCGTCGAACCCGTCCCTTGCGACGAAGGGCACGGCGAGTAAATTAACCCATAGACAAAGCCCACAGAGTTTCTCGCCGGATCTTCTCAGTGGGTCGCGTTTCCGATCCGACGGTAGATTCTGCGAAGCACTGCTCTTGCTAGGGCTAGTGTTAGCAACGTCGTCAGGCTTGAGCCCCGTGTGCTCACCTACTAATTCGGTGAATCTAGTATAACCCCTAGAGGTTACTAGAATAGGAGGGAAAAAAGAAACATTTGGACCCATCGGTCTACCGAGCAATATCACCCGCTCGGTGGAAGATCTTTTCTTTCGTCGTAAACCTCCACAAACGCCTATTTATATCGTCTTAATCTTGGATTTCGATTATAAGACCTTTTTATTTTCCGATCAGGGGGCTGATCCTCCTACTAGTTGTCCGCACCTTCTATGTGGTATCTGACGGTATGGGAGTAAACCACGGGTCGATTGGAAGGTCTACCTGATATTAAGCTTCTTAACAATAGCGTCCCTTCTAATAATTAGAACTAATAGACGTCATAAACCTAACGAAAATTTACCTTGAGCCATTCCATCTGACGTCTTCTATATATTGCATATTTAAGCAATAAAAATCACAGTTATGTAGTACAACGACTGCTCCCATCCTTCAAATCTGAACACTTTACTGCCTCGTGGGTAAAATAGGTAAGGTGGTGGTGGTACCTACGCGTGAGGGCTCACCAGACACCCTACCACCAGTAAGTAAAGTCTTCATTTGTATTGTTCCATAGCCGAGCGCAATATTTTAAATGTTTATCATACCATTCAATCCCTTAACTGACTAAGAACAGAGATATTTAATCTGCCTGTATATTAACCTATAATATATTTATTTTATTTATGATGACGATGACGCGAAAAGCCCAGCAAGATAGTTTTCGAACTAAGCCATGGAAAATTATGTTTAATTAATTTATAACTGGCAACAAATCACACACGATCGTCCGGTCCCAATTTAGGATTTCATGTGTTATGGATACCAGAGGCTGATAGAAATACTTATATACATTTAAATTGAAACATATATAGGTAACAAGCGCTCAGACAAAGAGCAAGCAAACCTGTTCACCACACGAACGTTTGCCCGAGGCGGGAATGGAACCTACGACCCTCGCCGCAACAGCTAAGGGCGCTGATTACTACACCACCGAGTCAGTATAAGCCTTACAATAGATATTAAACTGGTGGTAGGACCACTTGTGAGTCCGCGCGGGTAGGTACCACCACCCTGCCTATTTCTGCCGTGAAGCAATCTAAGCAATAAAAAAAGTTTTTACAGTACAACAGCTGGCCTACTCTTTAAGCCGAAACGCATTACTGCTTCACGACAGAAACAGGCAGGGTGGTGGCACTTCTCCGTGTGAGCCCACAAGATGCCTTACCATGCCAGTAATTACACATAAATTATGTTATTCCTTCACCATTGAAGTTATTCGTGAGCATAAGCATTCATTTCATCTAAGCAAAAAAAAAAAAAAGTGTGGTACGGGAACTGCCGCGGTAAAGCTATTGCATAGCATTTTTTATCAACTTATGCAATTATAATTAGACAATGATAATTTAATATTAAAACAATAATAAAACAAGATATATTAAACATTATTATATTAAACATTAATAAAAAAATAAATATTAAACATTAATTATTAAACATTATATTAATAAAAGCAAAACCTTAACTGTCCCCTTCACACACATAAGCTAGACCGCGCGAGAGAGAGATGGGCAGACTTTTCATGATGCTCATGCAGTGTGACGTCACGCCACGCGCTTATTCACAAACACTACACAAGCGCAACGTGTGAATGTGTTGAACGCGAGCTACATGGTAGGCGGAGTGAGGGGTGTTAGGTTTTTTTCATTACGGAATTTCATGATTCGGTCGCCGCGCTCAAGGCCCGCGATAGAATCTATGCAATAGCTTTAAAAAAAAATTAACTTTCGTAGAAGTCAAAACCCTGTCCCTTCTGTAACTGAACTAGTGTTTGACCAAAAAGGATGAAGCAGTGCGAAGGTCGGCGCACTGCTGACTCGGAGTCGAGTTTACATAAATATAACATTTATTTTACTGTGCGTGTATAATGATACCGAAACATCGCTGCTTTTAAACATAATGAATATATTAAAGAGTTATGCGCATTTGCATTCGGCGAGTGTGTTTCGGTATGCACATACATTTCGTTGGTAATGCACCTCGTGTTTTGTTGCAAATAAATCTTATGAGTCTTTTTGTTTCATAATTTCTGGGATTACTTACGGCTTTGTTCCGTCGCTTTGAGATCCGCATCCTTCTTAATGACACAAAGACGAAAAAGTTCTATTGTGTTTTGAGCTGTTTCCTCAGGTTTACGGCTCAAATGTTGACCAGTATAGAAATAGTTACCCGGCTCTTCTGACGAAGGGCTCGACGAGCGAATTAACCCATACACACAGCCCACTGAGTTTCTTGCCGGATCTTCTCAGTGGGTCGCGTTTCCGATCCGGTGGTAGATTCTGCGAAGCACTGCTCTTGCTAGGGGCAGTGTTAACAACACTCCGGTTTGAGCCCTGTGAGCTTACCTACACGTTAGGGCGAAGCTGATATAGCCTCTCAAGGCTATCAGCATAGGTAGAAGGAAAATGAAAATGTTGACCTGTATAGAAATAGCAGGGCCACAGGCAAGCCTACTGTTGAGAACACTCATAAGTTTGCTTTAAAAAATTCTCAGTTAATGTGTTATGTTTCGGAAAATTCACTTTGGATTTCTACTTAATATGATCAATAAGAAGTTTTATAGCTCACGATGACGGACTAGCATTAGTGACACGCTATACTTTTTTTTTTTATTGCACAAACGAACAAGCTCAAGGCTTACCAGGCGTTAGATGATCACCGGAGCCTTTTTTTTACGCTGGGGTATCCATACCCGGTCGAGGGGGGTAGCATACATACATTACATTATGTTCATGATATGATACAGTATGTAAGAGGTAGACCAAGGCCCCTCTCCTCCTCCATTTCATCCCAAGATACCACGCCTTGAAAAAGGCACGCAATGTACCCGCTCCGCAAAACCAACAACTGACTAAACCTCATTGAGATCCACCACGCCGGCAAGACGAAACCTACCACATAGGAGTAGTCTGCGCTGAGGAGTCGTAAGGGGATCCCACTCCCTTTCGCTCTCCTCAGCATCACGAAGCGCCATGACCAGATCGCGAAACCCGTCGCCTCCGACCAACTCCGGTCTTCTACCATACGGGTGACGACAGCTCGCAAGGAGAGGTCCTACCCTAGCACCGCGACGCGTGTTCCAAACGTGAGCACGCTTCAAGCGCATGCTCTGATCACCGGAGCTTAAAGATGTTATTACAGAGTGAATACCACCCAAAATCTTGCGACTTGAGATCTGCGTCTCAATCGTATATAGCATAATCGGTTAACATGTGTGATCCCAATAAAGATGCGATCCAAGCGCTTGTGAACATTGCTGATTATATATAATCTAACTCGAGTGGAAGGATATAGAGGAAGAGGTAGACCTAAGAAGAAATGGATGGATTGCGTAAAAGACGATATGGGTAAGAAGGGAGTGAGCGAAGAAATGGTATATGATAGAAGAGTATGGAAGAAGAAAACATGTTGCGCCGACCCCAGGTGACTGTGACAAGGGCAGGATAATGATGATGATGATACAATCTAACTCGAAAAATCACATTTTAATATTAACAACGGTCGTATAAACAAATTTTACTGTCCAGTTTTACGTCATCTCCGTATTACGAAGATTTCGACCTTCGCAAGACGACTTCCCTTATCGTTTGTCATAATAACATTTATTATAATATTTCTGGATATAAAAGTAGTTGAGAGTAGAATGGAAAGGAATTATTGTCGTTGAAATTCCATTATGCGTCTTGATCTTTTATACTGATTTTAAGAGCGCGAACTCCTTGCGATATATTTTTGACGGATTTTTCATTCACTTCACCTGTATCTGTGTGACTCCTTGGAGGAGGCCTTTACTCAGGGAGAGGTTCTTGCAAGTGGGAATAGTACCTAATATTATCCAACAAACATATTCTTGTTAGTTAACTAACCACATAGATCCGATTTTGTTTTTATTAGTTACTTGCACGAAACATAAGCCTTAATCTGTGTAACGGAAACTATCAACGTCACTTTCATTGACTCCAACACGTCCGATTAACTTGACTTCTTGATGATTTCACAAAGAGCGACGAAGGCCTTTCCAAGGATACGACCTTCAGCAATGAAGTATGCGGCTAAGAAGAAATACTAAAAGCGGTGTCATCCGTCCATGGGAGCCCAGTGTATCTGCCATAAGTATAACTTCAGTTTGAAGAGTTTGTAGCACCACATATTTTTTGAATTGTTCTTTTGACATGGTCCCCTTAGGATTGTTCTGCAAGTTCCTTGAATTATGCATCGGTGGTAGGATTATTGTATGGCTCACATAAAATGGTTCAGGGATAGGGCGCCTTGAGATACCACATATAGGTAGGTACCACCTCGTACTGGACGTCGTAACGTGGGCAGATAACCAATGGGGTGGACCGATGATCTGATAAAAATAGCTGATAGGGACTGGATGCGAAAGGAAAGAGACCGAAAAGAATGGAGTACCTATGAAGAGACCTACACTTAACTTTAATTGGACATGAATTCAGGAGGAGATTTATGTCGTTAACGTCTATGTGCTCTGGTAACCACTTAACAAGACGTGGTCCGAGAGATCGTCTACCAGTACCACCAGCCTGCCCATTTCTGCTGCAAAGCTGTCATGGATTTTAACCGAATAGCAACTTCTAGGGTCTAAAGTTTTACACCCGTTTAACCAATTCAAAATGTCAATGTCACTTCATATGTAGATCACAACAGTCATGACATTTTTAATCCTTTGACCCCTTCGAGACTCCTGGTACAATGTGCGTACCAAGGTTTTACCAGACTAAATGGTTTAAATCAGGTTTAATTTGGTCCAAAACGATACCACATAGTCCTATAGTGTGTTAACAAAACGCCATTGCGCCAGCTTCTGTCGCGTTCCAGTGGTACTAATTCAAATTTGTAACACCACTTTCCTAATTTAAAAGATACGATTAACATTTTATATCAAAAAATAGTCATAAAGAGTTTTTATTTTCAGCACGTAAAAGAAACCTTTGCAAATTAAGACATGTTACAGAAAGAATTACATATTTTTGAAGAATATGTTCATTCTTGGCTCCTTACAAATGCTTTTGTTCGCCAACTTTAATACAAAGAAGGAATTTGCAGAGGACGCCAACGAAAAACGTGTAATTCGGTAAATAATAATATGTAATGAATAATATCGATTATTATGTTCAAGCTTAAACGTATTTCCATTACATATAGTAATGTAATACTTATATTCATATTACGATTGATTTAAATAACAATGTACTTGCATGTAATTACGTTATTATTCGCATGTCCAAGGTCGATTGGCGACATTCAAAACGGTTGACGCACTCCGGTGCAATCGTATGAGTTTTTTTTTTTTTAATGTACATCGCATTGAAAGGTCAACAATTACAAATTTATAGGGCTGCCATCAGCTATTTGAGGACTTAAAAATTTTACTACTTACTTACTTTTCGGTAAGTCTTACGGGTAGAGCATGTACGAAGAATCAGCTGGTATTTTTAGGCAGCGGCGGGGCTCTATATCAAATTTGCAGAAGCACCCATTCTCCATCAGGAGGCCAGCACGCGCCATTAATGGCTGATGTATTCAAAAAGGCCCGGTAGTACTGAAAATGGTAAGGTAAAAGGAAGAAAAGGATATTAAGAAAATCGTCGTTTCCTATTCCTATGGGTCCAAAATTGTAGCCAATGTCAGACTTTTGGCTAAGCTTAGGGTAACTAAGATACGTAATCGAAAGAAGGCTTCAAAAAAGCATAAATAACATTTATTGTATCGTAGGCTCAAATGCCCAGCCCTGACACAATGCATATTTGTGCATAAACCAGGATCCTCAACGAACTGGATTGCATTGAAGAGTTCGTTGGTATTACATGCACTTCCTGGCGGGCCGAGGTCGCGACGCCATCTTGCATTTTTTGACGTTTATTTTTTGGCGCGCTTCTGTTTTGTTTTCATAGACAATTAAGAACTCTGCAAATACTTATTATTTATATATGTATTTTCATATATCCTCCTAATCTTCCTTTCCGAATCCGACCCTATTTTTTTTTATTACGTAATTTTCCAAACTTTTAACTTGCTCTGTGGCAAATGCTCAAGCCGCGCGAGCCAAAAATCAAACAGAAGAAGAAGAATCTTAATGTAAACAGCTAATTCTTGTGATCTCTTGATATTTGTCTGACAAACGCCAATACCACTGGCTAATGATTTTTTTTATTAGATTGGTGGACGAGTTCAGGATTTGTCTGGTACTATACTTCAAAAACGACACAAAGTAAATTGCGTTCTTAAAACACGACGCTGAAGTCTCATTTGCTTTAAAATGTAATAAAGTGATGGATATTGAAAAAAATATTTTTTTTATTTCGTTATGTTGGCCCTCCGTCGTGTCATATTTCTGTCTGTCACTCACACGATCCATGCAGTTTAATCAACTTCTGCTACCTATTTATGTAGTAATTATATATTAGAAAAATCGATTTTTTTATAAAAACTCGGTACTATCTCGGTACTGCCTCAAAATATATCGATATGTATCACAAACAATCATTTAGCTACCGCAATAACAATATATGTTTTCTTCTGTACCACAATTTCAGTAGAAATATAAAATATATATATACAACGACAACGATACTATAATTTATTTTCGGTCAAAAACGTTTCAGTTCTCTGATTGCAATTATTTGAAATTTCAAACCGAGCTATACGATAAATTACCAGTTTTTAAATATTATTTACATAAAACGAAAAACAATGATTCAGTACAATGTTGTATACGTCGGTTCCATGAAGTGAGATCTTTCTCGGGCTATAACTACAATATGTACACGATATGTGTACGCGACCTACGGCAATGCGCTCGCGCTCAAGGGCGCACGCAAGATCTATGGAGTGGACTTTATATATATAGAGTCGTTTATAAATTTTTAGATATAAAAATAAATTACCTTAATGCATTTTTCATTCGTTTTTTTTTCTACCTAAGCTGATAGCCTTGAGAGGCTATTTCAGCGTAACCTAAGCTAGTAGGTGAGCCCACGGGACTCCAACCGGAGTGATGCTATCACTGACCCTAGCAAGAGCAGTGCTTCGCAGAATCTACAACCGGATCGGAAACGCGACCCACTGAGAAGATCCGGCGAGATACTCAGTGGGCTGTATCTATGGGGATCATTCGCTAAAATATGTATATGAGATCACGTGTTGTTCTACGGTTATTACAGGTCATACTCACAACAAGATCAAGGAAGCTAGCTACCTAGGCACCTACTAGTTACCTTGACATAAAGGATTGATGTTACAATAGGATTGATAAACAATAGGTAGTATAGATTTTAGGCTCAGCTAGTGAATTATTAAAAGTTCTTCATAATCCTATTTATTACATTTAAATTTCATCGTTGTAATAGTTGGTGCAGCACAGTAATTTACTAACGGATTGCTATTACTAACAGTACTACTATAGTACTTATTAAGAACTGACTGTGATATATGTACATGTCTATAACTATGTTTGTGGCTCAATAATAACCCTGCAATAAGAAAGTACGATATTTCAGCATACATATATAGAAAGAATAACGTTACTTGATGTTTATCGCTTGACCACATGACTTTGTACCACAGTCGTATCCGACACGAACCAATCATACATTCACTGGTGGTAAGACCTCTTGAGAGTCCGCGCGGGTAAGTACCACCCTGCTTATTTCTTAGAACTTATGTTTCAAGGTGGGTGGCTTATTTACGTTGTAGATGTCTATGGGCTCCAGTAACCACTTAACACCAGATGGGCTGTGAGCTCATCCAATCAACTAAGCAAAAAAAAACTGGCACAAAAGGAACAGCTATTAATAAAATAGTAAATGAAAAATTATTATTTTTCTATCGAATTGCGGCTCCACCCCACTCCGTGTCCGTGTCACGAGAAGCGAATAACAATGATCGGAGTTAACGAATTGGACTTCAAGGCCAGACAGACGTCGTGTCCGCGAGTGGCCTGCTGGTAAGTCCTTTGTTCCCAGTTCATACTATACGGTATTGCTTGCAAATTCTTAATTTAAAACATTAAAAACAACTTATTTATTGCCAACGTTTACTTGTAAACGCACTGAGTTTCTCGTCGGATCTTCTTAGTTGGCCGCGACTTGGATCCGGTGGTAGATTCTGCGAAGCACTGCTCTTGCTAGGTCATCATCATCATCATAGTCGATTACTCTTGGAAGAGCAGTCGTGGTCATGTGGAATTCTTGTTTATTAAGGCCTTGACAGATGTTCTCCATTGTTTGCCAACTGAAGTTTGGCGCATGCACTCGTTTAGTGGGTTTTTAGTAAGGTCAGTTGCTAGGGCTAGTGATAGCAAATTCTCTCAGGTTGAGCCCGTGAGCTCACCTACCCGTCTGAGGGTAGCTGCAATAGCCCCTCAGGCTACCAGCGAATTGGTAGGAAAAAGAAAAAAAATTGGATGATCTCTTTAACAACTAGTATTAATGATTTTTTTTAAATCGGAATTTAATGAAATTAACTAGTGAAATCTGGTAAATTTTGGTTTTGAAATTATCCCCTGAAAATGTTATCGAAATCGGCCCAGCCCTTTCGAAGTCTATAGGGAACATTCATATACTTAGTATAAGTATACACACATAGACTTCTATTAAATTATAAAATAGTTAAACGATTAAAGCTTCTAGATGAAATGGTAATTTTAAGGGAAATAATACTAAATCGTAATAGTTTAGTTAAGGTATATATTCCCTTGCAATATTTCATTGTTACAACTCTTGCCGCTGTAATGTGTGAAGTGGCGCTATCTGTTGTCAGGAAGATGAATTATTTTAAATCTAGTGATACATTGCGACCTGCGATATATATAATAGTAACCTGGCTTCCCATAGCCAGGGACTGAGATAAAAAAAACGTCATTCTTAGACTGAAATTGCCTGGCTGGTCTAAAAGTCAGCAAGGCTGGTGGTAGGACCTCTTGTGAGTCGGCACGGGTAGGTACCACCAATTCATTTTTATATATATGTATAAGATATATAAGATGTCCATCTATTAGACAGACACAAATTCAAATATATTGTTCAAAAACATGTTTCTTCAAAGAAAACGTATGTTCTTTACGCAACGCTTCCGTTCTAAGAAAAAGTCAATTTTCGCACGCGACGTTACGAAATTTGTTAATAAGCTCACATATTGTGTCCTCCGCCCACGCCTTTTGAAGGTTAAAAATTGTGCAGTTTATTCACACCGCACTCGAAGATCGAAGTTTATTTTGTTTTTTGATGTTTGCACGATGTTTTTAAGAGTTTTTGCGATGTTTTTTGATCAGAGTTGAGGCATCCGAGTCTTCAGTATACGCATATCGATTGATTCAGTCAACATGAACATTATTATCAATATATAATTTTTAATAAGCACGTACCTGATCATTATTATTATTGGTGGTAGGACCTCTTGTGAGTCTGCGCGGGTAGGTACCACAACCCTGCCTATATCTGCCGTGAAGCAGTAATAAATTTTCGATTTGAAGCCATTGTGCTATAAAAGTGGCGGCATTTACGCTGTAAATGTATATGGGCTCCGGTAACCACTTAATATCGGGTGGGATCGTCCTCCCAACTAAGCAATAAATAAAACTAACATCCCACAGATTGTTCGCATAAGATACAATATAAAACGGATCTCGCAACTAATGAATTCCCGAACAAACAAGAGACTTTCTGTACTGGGGGACCACACACCACTCATACACTTTTGAATTCATATTTATTATGCAAAATAACTTGATTTATTATACAAGCATCTAATGTTTACTATTGACGTACTGAAGCTTACTGAGCCTAGGTTTCATACTTCAGTGACTAAGCCGTGACGCATTGACAGACGCCATGACACTAACAGCGTTTTAGCGCGAAAAAGAAACTTTAAATTTAAATTTCATTTTATTGGATAAAAACCTTTATTTTCTACAGAAATATGATATATTTTTGATTTAATAGATACTTCTGAATATCATAAGTATAGATTTTGAAAATTAGTCATCATGCCTGTTTCGGTGCGCGGTAAAGCAGAATCGATTTGAAATAGACCATCTCAAATAAAACACTATCGACCGCTTCCTTACCGCGTTCTAAATAACAAAACGCTATTAAAGTAATAATTTCAAAACGAAAACTAATAAACACGTTACGAATAATTTATTTCTAGTGAAACAATCATGGGAGCGATTTTTAGGTCTAAGGTCGTTGACACGATGTGTTTCAGTAATCTGTGAAAGTATGTTATGGAGGCGATGACCCGACCTCGTGGAGGGTTAAGTGAATTTCTTCGGTTGCTATGGCAACGGAATTGCGTAACACGACCCTTCGAAGGGAATCGGGAAACCGAACCTAAGGGCATAGAGCAATTTCCTATTCTATATTACATTTAAATCACTTTTTCGGGGACTATGAATTTGATAAATTTAGCATTCTCCACTTCAACTAAAGCCCAATTTTATAGCACGTAGAATGTTCACTTTACTTTACTTTACTGGTGGTGGGACCTCTTGAGTCCGCACGGGTAGGTACCACCGCTCTGCCCATTTCTGCCGTGAAGCAGTAATGCGTTTCGGTTTGAAGGTTGGGGCAGCCGTTGTAGCTGAGACCTTAGAACTTATATCTCAAAGTGGGTGGTACATTTACGTTGTAGATGTCTATGGGCTACATTAACCACTTAACACCAGGTGGGCTGTGAGCTCATCCACTCATCTAAGCAATAATTTTCTTTTAAAGCATCATAATTATCATTGCTGTTACACTAATATATTAGAAAAAATATACGTGAATCTACATGGGTAATGACGTCAATAGACAGAGATAGCGATATATTTAATCTAAACTAACTACTTACTGATAAACCTTTGGGACATGAAGTGAAAAATAAATTTTAGGGATAAAATGAAAAATACATTAAAAGTACATATTTGTTTGCGCTGGTTGTTAAGAAAAAAATACTTTCCAAGATACTCCTGAAAAGATGGGCGGAAAGATTAATTATAATGAAACACTATTTCATTGTTAAATCCATTTAGTACCTAAGCTTTATGCTATAGCACTATATGCCTTCGTAGGGTGCTGGAATTCTTCGGACATATTGCTCGTAAAGAGGGTCACAATCTAAAACAGCTGATGGTGACAGGAAAGGTAGATGGCAAACGTCCCAGAAGACGCAGTCCCACGAGATGGTCGGACCAAATACGATCTTCTTTAAACATCAACTTCCACAATGCCCTTCATGAAGCTAAGGATCGCAGCAGATGGAGGGAAATCGTACGGGAGAAACTGATGCAACGGGGTAGTCACGACCCTCAGTAATGAGGAAAACGACGCGAGGAGGACATAAGCTTTAAGCTTAAGTGACGTAATCTGGGCAAGTTGCGATTAACGAATAGTAATTTAAATCTGTTGTTCATAACGGGAATATCGGCAGATGCCCAGAGCTGCAATTAAGATAAAACAAACAAGGTCATTAATATTTAAGAAGACAGCGAATGTCATGGATCATAATGTCGGAGCGCTTACGTAAGCCATCGTGACGTCACGTGGCGCTTTCCTCGCTTCCGGTCGCTTTCCCGGGGCCAGTGACCGCGAGGTCAACAGAACAGTTTCTCCAGCACCGCATGCTAGATCAACAATAGATTTCTCAAAATAAAAACGCGAAAAATTAACAAAACATCATTCATGCGGAGATTGAGATTTTCATGTGGTTCATTCTTTTCATGGTCCAGCGTAAAGATTGCCGCTTGAGATAATTGAAATCGAATCACAACTGCTTATAATGTCTATTTTATAGTTTACTAGCGGCCCGCTTCGGCTCCGCTCGGGTCTTTAACAAAAATTTCAACGATATTTGATGTTGTTTTATTTTTTAAAATAAAAGAACACTTAGTGCAGCATAACCATAATAGTTAGACATATGCTGTCGCGACACTTTTTGTAAATAATAATGTGTTCTACAAAGTCGTAGTACATTATTTTATTCTATCATCAATAGTTTTCGCAGGGCACGCGATGTAAAGAATATTTTAGGTAATTTTTTTTTACACCTTGGGTTACATTATTGGAGTTTTAGTAAGGATCCCTAATTTTTTTCAAAAAATAAATAAAGCCTACCTCACTCGGGAATAGTCTAAGTGTAGCTTCCAAACAGTGAAAGATTTTTTCAAATCGGTTCAGTAGTTTCGGAGCCTATTCAATACAAACAAACAAACAAACCTTTCCTCTTGATAATGATAATAATAACTAGCTGACCCGGCAGACTTCGTAGTGCCTCAATCGATAAATAAAAGACACATCAAAGGAAAAACAAAATTGTTTGTTTTTATATAATTTTATATTTTTTATTTAGAGCTTTTTTTATATTTTCTCACCTTTTAAACCTTCTCTAGACTTCCGCGAATAATTCAAGACCAAAATTAGCCAAATCGGTCCAGCCGTTCTCAAGTTTTAGCGAGACTAACGAACAGCAATTCATTTTTATATATAGAGATTAAGATTATAATATTAGTCTATGTCTTGTTATAAAAAAAATTCTGCAAAATTTATGATTTTTGAATTTCGTTTGAGCGCCCGGATGACGTTTCTAATTCGATTTCCGATTCAAGTTCCCGATTCGAATTCATCAACACAGTAATCAGTAACCGGTTTTATGTTCTGGAGATTGTCTGAAAGCGTGACGTCACAAAACGTTTTCCACGCGCCTCCGATCATTTTCCCGGGGGCATGGACCTCGGAGTTCAACGACACGCGATTTTAGGACACCACACGCTATAGCCATAGAGATACGTCGTGCACAATTTTGGAAATTAACCGCTTTACAACGCACGCTAATAAAATAATAGGCATATTTATAGTTCGCGTTTTAGTCGTCGTTTGATTGTCGCCACTGGGGGCAAGGCGTGGAAATACTTACGTATTTATCAATCGTTCACGATTGACTTCCACGGTGAGGGTTTTTTTCTATTCTATTAGCCCACCGACGTCCACTACTAGACATATAGGCCTCCACCAATCCTCGCCATAAATATCGGTCCAGCGCTACCTACATCCTGCGGATCCCGGCGAACCTTAATAGGTCGTCGGTCATCTTGTGGGAGACGTACCCACGCTATGTCTTTCGGTACGCGGTCGCCACTCAAGAGCCTTCCGGAAGGAGGTGTGTGTACAAGTGAAAGAATAACATCGTGTAATCAAAATCAAATCCGTACAATTATAATTTGCGGTATTGCTGGTGGTAGGACGCCTAATGAGCCCGCACGCGTGTGTACCAGAGCCTTGTCTGTTTCTGCCGTGAAGCAGTAATGGGTTTGGGTTTGAAGGGTAGGGCAGCCATTGTACTATAAAATTGAGACTTAGAACTCATATTTCAAGTTGGTTGACGGCATTTACATTGTTGATGTGATTGGGCACCGGTAACCTTAACACCAGGTGGGCCGTAAGCTCGTTCATCTGATTCAGAAATAGAAAAACATTACCATTCTGGACTCTAAATACGCTATATGGAACTAAACTTTCGTAATAATATAGTTCATAGATTAGTTTGTATGTTTGATAGCGTTGTATGTGGTTGCGCTGTGTCGACAAGCGCGGGAGCTTACACTGAAAACAGCAATTGACAGGTCAGATTTCGTCTTGTCAAGCTGTACCAGACAACTGTAGGCACAAGCTTTGGCTGTGCCCTGGCGTTGATGATATCCATGAGCAACGCTGATCACTCGCCTTAAAATGGGATGTATCTTCTGCCTACGAAGATAATGCCAATAAAACAACAGATATAATCTTGGTGAAGGCTTCACTTGAAGATGAGTAACGTGCGAGTAATATAACGAAAGCGTGTGTATGGTCAAACGAAAAATTCAAAAAAAAAAAAATGTTTTCGATAATTAACTCGTCGCCCCTAAAAATTCTGTCTACAACCAACGGTCCACCCTCGTAAAAAAATCTTATGTGACATTAAAAAAAAAACCAAGCGCAATCTCTCCAGGCGTCTTAATGTTTCAATTAAAGACAATAAAACTAAGACTTTTCAAAGAACAACGTGTAATAATTCATTAATCATAATGAAACGAGACGTTAAACGAGGTCACAAAACAATCAGACACTCAATCAATTAATAAAAGTAAAAAAAAAACAGAGTCAAAAAATGTACATTAAGGTGTATTCACCTTATGATCCAATGGCGGCTCTATAAATCAGGTCTCTTCTTTAAATGGGCACGCGTTGAAACGCGATAATGATTTAATATAAATTGATCCGTGTTGATACGTTAAATTAATTATGAATAAGTTAGAAGCTTTTGAATACACAGTGGTAAATGCTAAGTAGGTGCTTAATAATGAAAATGGTTCAAATAGTGACTGCAATATTATAATTATATCCTGCGGTGTGGAGTTTAAATAGCTGCGCTATGAATGTAGCATAAAAATGTTTATTATGTTGTTTCAGAAGGCCCGTTTATTTTGGTGGCACGTAAATTAGAAAACACGTGACTGGTGAAGACATCAATAGGTCCTCTCCAGCGGTAGGGTTTTTTGATGTTTTTTTTTTGAAAGAGAACAGGCGGCGAACATTACACTATGCGGTGAAACGGTGCGATAGCGGTGAAAATAATTTGATGGATTGCGTTGCATGCTGTGCGTTTAGAAGCAAGAATTCGAATGATGTTCGCTTTTATTTTTATTTTTTTCTTAGATGGCTGGACGAGCTCACAGCCCACCTGTTGTTAAGTGGTTACTGGAGCACATAGACACCTACAACGTAAATGCGCCACCCACCCTGAGATATAAGTTCTAAGGTCTTAAGTACCTATATAGTTACAACGGCTGCCCCACCCTTCAAACCGAAACGCATTACTGCTTCACGGCAGAAATAGGCAGGGTGGTGGCACCTACCCGCGCGGACTCACAAGAGGTCCTATCACCAGTAATTAATTGTCGATTTAATGACTTTAGTTATTGATTTTTGTAATTGTTGTGCTTCGAGGGGTATTCGTTGGAGCTTAGACAAATTCAAAACTGTGTTTTGGGTAAGGAAACGTTCATCTGTTTAAATACTTCATTATTTTGTAAGGAAACAATATAGTAACATCTACGTGTTTTTGTAAATGCTTGAATTCGCTGCCTCAGCGACAGAATCCTCATTCCGAAACGGTATTAAACCTACAACTACTTAAAAGTACCTGGAAAAGTCTATTCGAATAATTTGACTATGACCGTCGCTGCCATAGCTAGAGTAAATTAAACACAAAAACTTTACTGGTGGTAGGACCTCTTGTGAGTCCGCGCGGGTAGGTACCACCAGCCTGCCTATTTCTGCCGTGAAGCAGTAATGCGTTTCGGTCTGAAGGGTAGGGCAGCCGTTATAACTAAACTGAGATCTTAGAACTTATATCTCAAGGTGGTCGACGCGTTTACGTTATAGGTGTCTATGGGCTCCGGTAACCACTTAACACCAGGTGGGCACCAGGGAGGCTCGTTCACCCATCTAAGGAATAAATAAAATAAAAAAATGCAAAAAAAAACTGTCGTTTTTCATTACACTTTTATCGGTCTAACCTTTTACCCGGCAAACAAATCTAAACGGTAACGCGAAATGAGGAAAATATATTTTAGAAGAAAAAAAACGCTGCGTTAGAAAGCTGCCAATGTGAGTGCGGCTTTAGAACGCCCGCGCCACTCGAGCCGCCCAGTCATCGAAACATTTGTGGGGCGGTTCTTTAACCTGGGCCCATGATGTCATACGGTTAAATGTAGCGTGCTAGACTGCCCATCTGTACGTTATGACGAATGACGTCTGAAATGTTATAGAAGGTTTTTGTACTAAAAAAAAATTGCGTCGTATTTGCTCGGATGTAGAAATGACAGGGTGGTTGTATAACATTTTTGATTTTTTTATTATTATTTTTACCGCTTAGATGGGTGGATGAGCCCACAGCCCACCTGGTCCACCACTACCAGTTTGGATAATATAATACATAACAAAACAAACACCTTCATTGTGGGATTACAATGTTTTTTATAATATATAATTATAATAAATATAATATTCACGACACCCAGTTTCTTTGGTGACTAATAAACGTGAAAATTACAGTGAATTTCAAACAAAAAAACTGGGTCACGCGGTATGATGATAACATCACAGTACTGTTTGAATTTTAAAGATGACGTAATCACCCACGTAGTGCCTACAATTTCTTTTTACATAATTTAATTTTCCGGTTAAATTTAGAAGCTTACCAAGAAACGATACGCGGTAATGCCATTGTACGGAAAATAATGGATATTTATTTTATCCATTATCCATGTACCTAACATTTGCTTGTATGACGACTGACTTGCAGATCGACGGCGCCCAAAACACGTCATTACGGATCCTCCCGATCCATTAACGGTGCTTTTACGTACCACAAGCACCGGTCACTGTCCTCGTCGAACCCGTCGCTTAGAACGAAGGGCTGGACGAGCGAATTAACCCATAGACACAGCCCACTGAGTTTCTTGCCGGATCTTCTTAATGGGTCGCGTTTCCGATCCGGTGGTAGATTCTGCGAAGCGCTACTCTTGCTAAGTAGGGTAAGTGTTAGCAACGTCATCAGGTTTGAGCCCCGTGAGCTCACCTACACGTCAAGGAGAAGCTGATATAGCCTCTCAAGGCTATCAGCATATGTAGGAAAAAAAAGACTTGCAGAGTAGAGAATAAACTTTGTGTAATAAAATCAAAACCGTATAAGGACACCTGATTAATTCAAAGTTTCTCATATTTTTGTTGTCCCAATGCCATTTCTGTTAATTCTTTGTTTATTTATAACATTTAACACATGTATCTTTTCTGATTGCGACAATTTATCCATTGGCACTTTTATAGGCACATGCTGGACTTATAAGGAAATAAAGATGGTGAATGATGCGCTAAAAACCATCAGAATTTGTGTCGGTTTCCAAACAGTAGGATTGAAGATTAAAGCAGGATTGAAGGAGGTTGCTTGGCGACAAAACAATAAAGGAAAAATACATGGTGTTCGACTTTATTTGCAGCTTTTTCTGCAACCAGTATGCAAAATAAGGGTTAAGAGGTTTGATAGAAAATAGATAGTGTGGACCAATGATACATGTTTTATAGAATGACACCGTCTTATGATAGATCATCGGATAAATTGTATCATTAAAATACATTTGAACACACTCTGTTTGCAATTTTTTTTTAAACCTAAGCTGATGCCCTTGAGAGTCTATTTCAGCGTGACCTTGGCTAGTAGGTGAGCTCACGGGGCTTAAGCCGGAATGATGCTAACACTGATAACAAGAGCAGTGCTTCGCAGAATCTACCACCGGATCGGAAAAGCGACCCACTGAGAAGATCCGGCGAGAAACTCAGTGGGCTATGTCTATGGGTTAATTCGCTCGTCGAGCCCTTCGTCGCAAACGACGGGTTCGACGAAGACGATGACCGGTACTTGTGGTACCTAAAAGCACCGTTAATGGATTGGGAGTATCCGTAATGACGTGTTAGGTTAGATAGCGTGATAGCACTATAGAAATACTCTAAATAAATAAATTAATAAATGGGACTAAGGCTGTACTGGCGGCGTTATCGTTAAAGCCTTGAACGACAGTAGGACGTAAGCGACAGTGTGACGCGCCTATACCATTTCACTTCTTAAATGTTAGCCAAAATAAACGTTAGCGATTTTTAGTAGCAGCTATATTTGCACGTAAAATCAGGCTTATTATAGTGCAAATAGGCCTAGTTTTCGTGCACGTTTTTCCGGGTTCAATTCCCGGTTAGCACAGTTACGGGTGGGGGGTCAATGTTCCGCTGAAACACGTAAAGTTTAATGTTGAGTGAAGCTGAAATGCCTTTTATTACAAAACTTTTAGTTTTTGGAGCGATGACCTCGGGGCTGATTGAGGATGTACAGGGACAGATTTGGGCGTATTATTTATATTAGATATTATAATATCATCGAAATAAAATATATTTAAACGGTCGTGTGGTTCCAGGTTAAAGCGGAGTGACCTCATTTCTTTCCGTTAGACGCTATGGGCAAATTGTTGTAGAATCAAGCGAAAACTGGAGGACAGCACAATGTTCAATAATTTGACAATCGATATAATAGTGTCATAAAAAAGTCGTCGCGGCCTAAATGATAAGACGTCCGGTGCATTCATATCAGGCGATGCGACTGATCCGGTGTTCGAATCCCGCAGGCAGGTAATATTTTTTCTAATGAAATACGTACTTAATAAACATTCACGATTGACTTCCACGATGAAAGAATAACATTGCGTAACAAAAATCAAACCCGAAAAATTTTAATTTGCGTAATTGCCGGAGGTAGTACATCTTGTGAGTTCCTACGGGTAGGTACCAGAATCCTACGTATTTCTGCCGTGAAGCAGTAATGCGGTTCTGCTTAAAAAGCGGGCAGTCATAGTACTGTAAAGACTGAGAATTAGAAAACATGTCACAAGGTGGGTGGCTGCATTTAAGTTGTTGATGTCATTGGGCATTGGTAACCATAGCAACAGGTGGGCCGTGAGCTCATCCACCCCTCTGAGCAATAAAAAATGCTAGCAACAACCTACTTACTTGGTACTATTCAATCGCGACCCAGTTTAATAGGGATTAAATTAGTAACTAGAAGAAATTCTTCCGCAACTTACACACACGCTCGGAGAAAAAAAGTTTATAATTAGAACTGCTTTATAGTTTAAAAATCTCGCCCTCATTATTTTTGTTATATTTCGTCTGATGTTTCAAAAGTTTTACAGTTCTTATAGTGATGGGTGACTAACATTGTCGATGTTCGAATATTGTGACAGCTACCGTCAAATTTTCTATGAAATAAAAGTTTATTCAAACGCGTGTTATTAAATACGTATCGTAAAAGTAGTTATTATTTTTGTTTAAAGAAAAAATTACTAAAAATGTTCATACTAGAAAATATTTAAATTAGGACCAGGTCGTAGGCCTTAAATTAGGTATCAATGGTATGACTTCAATGTGGATGGATTGCGTGAGGGACGATATGGGTAAGAGGGGAGTGAGCGAAGAAATGGTATATGATGGAAGAGTATGGAAGGAAAAAACATGTGCGCCGACCCCAGGTGACTGGGAGAAGGGCAGGATAATGATGATGGTATGACTTCAATGTGCGCAGAGATGCTTTCAGTCAGATGTATATACAGAGAGCTTCTATGAGTTTACTTCCAAAAATATTTTTCCAGTGCCCTGAATATTTCAGCCTATCACCAGTTTCTGGGGCATGTGTCTATGCCTATTGCTTGAACGAGCGCAATTGAATCACGATGCGCTGCAAAAAGTTTTTTTAGCCACGTGTACCACCAACACCATCTGGAATGAAGAATCTCCCCGATGTTTCCCCAACGATATGACACGTGTCTTCTCCAACAATGAATGTATTTTTTTTTAATGCTTAGATGGGTGGACGAGCTCACAACCCACCTGGTGTTAAGTGGTTACTGGAGTACATAGACATCTACAACGTAAATGCGGCACCCACCTTGATATATCAGTTCTAAGGTCTCAGTATAGTTACAACGGCTACCTCAACCTTCAAACCGACACGTTGCTGCTTCACAGCAGAAATAGGTGGGGTGGTGGTACCTACCCGTGCGGACTCACAAAAGGTCCTACCGCCATTAACGGTAAGTAGTTTTTGGTACGGCTCGTTCATATAAAATACTTATATAGTAAATTGCCTAAATGCGACCCTGTATAATAGGTTCGATGTACGTAATATTGACACAAAACAGTTCTGTTGCTACGCCATAAGGAAATTCGTTCGGCAAATATTATATTTACAGCTACGAAGAAACAACATCACTTGTTGCCGTCTCCCTGAAAATTCCTATAAAAGTAATATTTTGTTTCTCGATGATCTGTAAACAGTTTATCGGTTTCGGAGGCAATTCGTCTTTTTTTGTTTTCCCTCACCTATGCTGATAGCCTTGAGAGGCTATTTCAGCTTTACCTTGACGTAAGCTCACGGGGCTCAAACCGGGAGTGTTGTTAACACTGGCCCTAGCAAGAGCCGTGATTCGCAGAATCTACCACCGGATCGGAAACGCGACCCACTGAGAAAATCCGGCAATGCGTCCATGGCCTAATATGGTTTAGTTAATATACCGTGGTTTTGATTTTTGTTTTTTAAAATTCCATTTATTGGTACTGAGGATAGAGTTTGTGGTATCATTTAATTAAGGGTACATTTTCTTTCCATCAACATAAATACAATGCCCCTTTTGAGTATTTCTGCACTCAATACTTAATGTTTTAAATCCAGAAATATGTAGGATCTCGAGCCGTTAATTGCTAATGTGCAACTGATTCCCACTTAAAAGTTGAATCAAATATTTGTATTTTTGGGCACAAAGATAATATATACCTAAAGTGTGTTACTTATAATATTTTGCATTCAAGCTTAACAATATTTGCTATGTGTATGTGCATTACTATAATTCTCATGTTGTATTTGTTATTTTAGCTGTTCTACACACACTCATCACTTTTCAAATTCAAATTCAATTCAATTATTATTATCATAATCCTCTCGCAAGGTCTGCTGGAAGAGATTTCTTAAAGAAATAAGCAGTGCCTTTGTACATAATTTTCCTATTACTCTGTACTATGTCTTCTTTTTTGTGTGTACATAAATAAATAAATAAAAGTGCGTGCGTACAAAGTACACTTGTCAGAAGTGAAACTTTTTTGGCGAACTAATTTATGAGTCTTGCTTATATTTATACAAATCTAAAACTTTAGATTTCCGAGACTTAGAGGAAGGGAAAAAGGAAGATATGTTCCCGCCACAAGTCTCTCAAATGTCAATCTCAAACCTCAGTGTTGACAGTCACATTATGTTTAGATTTCTAAATTGTAAATGACTAATATTTTGCCAATTGAATTGACTAATTTAATTTCATGCTATTTGATTAATGTTCCAAATTCTTTTCATTTCATTTCAATTCCTATTAACATTTTTCACAAAAAAAATTATAAAATATTAGGCTGTATGGTATGATACATCTGCCTTTCCAGTTGGAAAAATACAACAACTACTACTACTGACATTTGACAAGTACTTAATTTCAATAGTAGTTTGACATGACTTCCGTTGCATACCTGCGTGACGTTCTGTAAAAATTTTACCCTCATGCGCCTAAAGAAGTTTCACTTCAATAAATAATATTTATGCTCAACCATATAAGGCACGCAACATTTTAATAGTTGAGAGTTTAAAAAAAACCTTTACTATATTTACGCAACAAATCACAAACATAATAACACCACGGACGTTAGTCAACACGCGGTATCAAAATACAAATCAAACAATATTTTTATGAATAATTGTTTTAAAATTATTTTTAATTGTTTTTGATGTCACCATGGACGGATTCATTCGTATCGAGCGATGCAAATGTGTCAGTGCTGGAATCCCGCAGGCTGGTACCAATTTTTCAAATGAAATACATCTCCAAAAACTTTTTTTTATTGCCTCGGTGAGTTGACGAGCTCACGGCCCACCTGGTGTTAAGTGGTTATCAGAGCCCATAGACATCTACAACGTAAATGCCGCCACCCAGCCTGATATGTGAGTTTTAAGGTCTCAGTATAGTCACAACGGTTGCCCCACCCTTCAAACATAAATGCATTACGGCTTCAAGGCTGAAATAGGCAGGGTGGTATTACCTAAACGTGCGGACTCACAAGACGTCCTAACACGAGTAATTGCGCAAATTATAATTTTTAGGGTTTGATTTTTATTACACGATTTTATTCCTTCACCGTGGAAGTCAATCATGAAGATTTTGTACGTATTTCATTACAAAAATTGGTATCCACCTACGGGATTCGAACACCGGTGCATCGCTAGATACGAATGCACCGGACGTCTTATCCTTTAGGCCACGATGACTTCAAAGATTAAAGAGTAACATCGTGTAATAAAAATCATACGTTTAAAATTTATAATTCTCGTCATTACTAGTGTAAGGCAGGCTCTTGTGAGCCCGCAGGGGTAGGTACTACCGCCTGCCTATCTACATATATGCCGCAACGCAGTCATTCTTTCCGATATGAAGGATTGAGTAGTTGTTTATTGTGCAGTGTCCTAGTACAGACTTGCAAGCTTAAAAGGAGACTCCAATCATTTTAAAATATTATTTTAAGTCGCTTTTGAAAATAAAGTATTTTTGTTTTTTTTTTGTATTTCTTCAAATTGAACTTTCAACCTCATATCTCAAGGTGCTCAACGGAGGTCATAATAAACACGTTTAAAAAAAAAAAAAAAATACTTCAATTATTATTAATCAACTTTTTAGAATTAAAAACTTTTGCTTTATCGATTTAATTTAGGAGGGTCTCGTGTTTACCTCAGCCGCTCGGCCCTCCTAAATTGCACTCCGCGATGTCAAATGTCAGAGGTGAAAGACCGCCCTTTTTAGGTTCAATCGTTCACTTCGCCCTAGAGAAGTCACTGAAAAACATAATTATTCAGTAATCATATTAGACAAAATTACAAAGTCTGAAACCTTTTTGTAATGTTTTATCTCTTTAGACATATTAATAGATATTATATATCATTAACACAGTATCGGATAACTATTGCGATCTTAGAATTCAACTATTCTCTTTACAAGTAATCTGATCCAACTAATAAACTTTTTACTAGTGATTGGACCTCTTGTGTGTCCGCACGGGTAGGTACCACCGCCCTGCCTATTTCTGCCGTGAAGCAGTAATGCGTTTCGGTTTGAAGGGTGTTGGCAGCCGTTGTAACTATACTGAGACTTTATAACTTACATATCGAGGTGGGTGGCGGCATTTACGTTGTAGATGTCTTTGGGCTCAACCACTTAACACCAGGTGGGCTGTGAGCTCGTCCACCCATTAAAAAAATAGATTTACCTAAGTAGTAGTGACATAATATTAACTCACACACGCACGAATCCGATCAATCTATGTTTTGATCGGGACGATGACGCAGGTCGTCGACCTCGCGGACGCCGACCTTGTTCCCGCGACCTTGCCGCCAGTTCACCGAACCCCGTATTTTCGGGCGTTTTTCTTTAAGGAAAATTTGCTGACGTCCACGACCAAAGATCTCCCGCGCCCCCCTTTCTACTAACACGTTGGATGAGCACGGGAATATTCTTAGAGACACGAGAGGTCGAATTGACTGGTCAATCCGGGGCCAATGGTAAACGTTCTTCACACCTACGCCATTCTTTTTTTTTTTTTGTAGCGAAATCCGTTTCGAGAACATTCTATTTGTTTTTACGGACGCCATGAGTTATTGACGCTTAAACATTTTAGCTACTGACCTATTTCATTTACGTTTAATCGTTCAGTTAATGCTTACGTGAATTTCTATGCTTGTTTTTGAGGCTTTTTCTACGTTAAGCTGTTTTTGAATTCCGCTAATTGTTTATGTAATTAAAATTATGAAGTCGTCGTGGCCTAAAGGATAAGACGTCCGGTGCATTCGTATGTAGCGATGCACCGGTGTTCGAATCCCGCAGGCGGGTACCAATTTCTCTAATGAAATACGTACTCAACAAATGTTCACGATTGACTTCCACGGTGAAGGAATAATATCGTGTAATAAAAATCAAACCCGCAAAAATTATAATTTGCGTAATTACTGGTGGTAGGACCTCTTGTGAGTCCGCACGGGTAGATACCACCTCCCTGCCTATTTCAGCCGTGAAGCAGTAATGCGTTTCGGTTTGAAGGGCGGGGCAGCCGTTGTAACTGTACTGAGACCTTAGAACTTGTATCTCAAGATGAGTGGCGCATTTACGTTGTAAATGTCTATGGGCTCCAGTAACCACTTAACACCAGGTGGACTGTGAGCTCGTCCACTCATCTAAGCAATAAAAAAAAAATGACACGATTGTTTTTTCTCAAAAAAAAAATATTTTTAGAATAGATATATTTAGGTAGAAACGCTAGCCGACCTGCCAATAAAATTACCAAATTGCGAACTATAAACACAAGCATGTTTGTCTTTAAGTATAGCAATCAGGTTTCCCCTTTAGTTTCGATATATAATTAAAAATAAAATTCCCCAAAGAAAACCAAGTCATTTTGCATATAGTAAGGTGGGTGGCGTATTTAAGTTGTCAAGGTGGGTGGCGCATTTACGTTGTAGATGTCTATGGGCTCCAGTAACCACTTAACACCAGGTGGGCTGTGAGCTCGTCCACCCATCAAAGAAACAAAAAAAAAAATCCAATTATGTTCGTACCGATCTTAAGTCTTGCAATATCTTTTCGGCCACACAAACGTTTGATGGTAGATCGTAAAATGAAACATCTCAAATGGATTACAATCGTTTAGGATTTCACAAAAGCATTACGAAAAGTTCTTTGAGCGCTTCGGAACGGCGACAGAGACCGACTCAAGGTCGTTTTTGTGCAATGCGCGAGATTGCGCAACAACGGTTGCGTTGAATAAATTAACCGTAAGATGAGACAATTATTTCACAGTTGAGTAATTTAGTTTTATCCGTTTTCTATACTAATATATTATTATAAATCTATAGTGGTTTTTACGGAAAGTGGCGGATGAAAGGCGATTGCATGCAGCAGAGATGCGAATGTTGCGATGGATGTGTGGAGTAACGAGAATTGATAGAATACGGAACGAATATGTTAGAGGAAGCCTGAAAGTGGCACCTATCACAGAGAAGCTGAGGAGTACACGTTTGGGATGGTATGGACATGTGATGAGACGAAATGAAAATGAGGTTGTTAAGAGAGTGTTAACTATGAATGTGGAAGGATTTAGAGGAAGAGGTAGACCTAAGAAGAAATTGATGCATTGTGTGAAAGACGATATGGGTAGGAGGGGAGTGAGCGAAGAAATGGTATATGATAGAAGAGTATGGAAGGAGAAAACATGTTGCGCCGACCCCAGGTGACAGGGAGAAGGGCAGGATAATGATGAGTGGTTTTTACGGATGTTCCGTTATGACTACTGAACCATGCATCCGATTGACTTGAAACTTGGTATCCATGTAGAAAATACATGTACTTAATGGATAGGCTAATATTTATATGAGTGTTGGACTCCCTAATAATAATGACAATAAATAATAATGTTAATTTTAAATGCCCAGCGAAGCGGGCGAGTACGGCTAGTCTATACTATTATACTATCTATACTAATATTATAAAGAGGAAAGATTTGTTTGTTTGTTTGTTTCGAATAGGCTCCGAAACTACTGGACCGATTTGAAAAATTCTTTTTCCATTAGAAGCCGACATTATCCCTGATGAACATAGGCGACTTTTTTTTTAAAAAAAATTATTTTATTTTTTTTGTTTCATGTGTGTTTTAATGTTTCCGAAGCGAAGCGAGGGCGGGTCGCTAGTAATATTATAAAGATGAAAGATTTGTTTGTTTGTATTGAATAGGCTCCGAAACTACTAAACCGATTTGAAAAATTCTTTCACTGTTTGGAAGCTACACTATTCCCCAGCGACATAGGCTTTAATCTTTTTGAAAAAAAATAGGGATCCTTACTAAAGCTCCAATAATGTAACCCTAGGTGTAAAAAATTACCTAAAATATTCTTTAGATCGCGTGCCCTGCAAAAACTATTGATGATCGAATAAAATAATGTACTACGACTTTGTAGAACACATTATTATTTACAAAAAGTGTCGCGACAGCGTATGTCTAAATATTACAGTTATGCCGCAATAAGTGTTCTTTTGTTTAAAAAAATAAAACAACGTCAAAAATAACGTTGAAATTTTTGTTAAAAACCCGAGCGGAGCCGGAGCGGGTCGCTAGTCATTTATATATCGGCTAGCGACCCGCCCTCGCTTCGCTTCGGAAACTGTCTTATTATTGACTAGCGACCCGCCCTCGCTTCGCTTCGGAAACATTAAAATACACATAAAACCAAAAAAAATAAATAAAAAAAATAACAAAAAAGTAGCCTATGTTCATCAGGGACAATGTCGGCTTCTAATGGAAAAAGAATTTTTCAAATCGGTCCAGTAGTTTCGGAGCCTATTCGAAACAAACAAACAAACAAATCTTTCCTCTTTATAATATTAGTATAGATTTCTCCACTATTTAATGGATGTTATTATACATATAAACCTTCCTCTTCAATCACTCTATCTATTAAAAAAAACCGCATCAAAATCCGTTGCGTAGTTTTAAAGATTTAAGAATACATAGGGACAGACAGATATAGGGACAGAGAAAGCGACTTTGTTTTATACTATGTAGTGATTCACAGCTTAGTAACAACAGCGTATTTGGATATAGACACCAGCGGAATTATGTCGTCGGACTGTTCACATGAGATGGCGATTGGTGTAGTTGTTGTTTTTGAACAGTTATCGAAGCTCATATAACTGTTCTCTGACAGCTGTAGCGGATCTCAATTTTGCGCCAAGGGTCGCGGGTTCGATTCCCATATTGGACTAACATTGCGTGATGAACAGGTGTGTTGCTCTTATTTGGGTGTTTATTGTGTATATATTTAAACATATCTAAGTATAATTATCAGTATCTAGTACCTATAATACAAGGAATCTTAAATTGGGACCGAATGAGCGTGCGTGATTTGTTCCCAGCTATTTTAAGCAAAAAAATATCTCGACCATTTTTTTTTATTGCTTAGTGAACGAGCTCACAGCCCACCTGGTGTTAAGTGTTTACTCGAGCCCATAGACATTTACAACGTAAATGCGCCACCCACTTTGAGATATAACTTCTAAGGTCTCAGTACAGTTACAACGGCTGCCCCACCCTTCAAACCGAAACGCATTACTGCTTCACGGCTGATAGAGATAGGGTGGTGGTATCTACCCGTGCGGACTCACAAGAGGTCCTACCACCAGTAATAATTATAAATAGTAATAATTTACCAGTAATTATTTTAAACGAAGACACAGAATGGTTGCTCAGTATGGCACGTTATATTTTTTTTTTATTGCCCTTGTAGGCAGACGAGCATACGGCCCACCTGATGGTGAGTGGTTACCGTTGTCCATGGACTTCAGCAATGCCAGGGGCAGAGCCAAGCCGCTGCCTACCGCTTAATACTCTCCACAAGCCTCGTTTGAAGAAAGACATGTCATAGCGCTCAGGAAACACCGTGGAGGAGAGCTCATTCCATAGCCGGATGGTACGTGGCAAAAAATACCTCTGGAAACGCACTGTGGATGACCGCAGTGGCTCCAGGTAGTACGGATGAACTCTACTCCGGTGGCGGGCGGTGCGATGGTAAAAGCGAGATGCCGGTATCATCTCGAACAATTCCTCAGAGCACTCCCCATGGAACATACGGTACAAAATACAGAGGGAACCGAAGTCCCTCCGCAGACCCAGAGGTTCCAAACGATCCGTGAGAATGGGATTATCGACAATCCGATAATCCCATTCTCACTGATCCACATCCGATGGATATGCTACTTGAGATATAACTCATGGAAGATTGACAGCACGCAGACGGTCGGTCGTAAAACTCGGGCCAGTCCCTATGAAGCATTATAAGATATGTTGCGACAACCCTACTTAATGTGGGATACGGACAAAAATTAGAAAAACAGCAAGAAGAATTGCGTAATACCGTCCAGAACAGTGACCTGTCGTAGGGTCCATTACTCCTCCCACCCCTCTATACTAAATAGGTACAAAACAGATATAATCTTATCATAAACTAGCTTTTGCCCGCGGCTCCGTCCGCGTGGAATAGTTACTTTGGCATAACGCTAAATTTTACCCCCCCACTTCATTTATGTAGAAAGTGAAATTATTTTTGAATTATAGAATGTTAAGGAGCTATTTAAACCCATATTTTGAAACATTCTTTATTGGTGCTCCACTTGTATTGGTCTTACGGTGATGTTATATAAGCCTTCCTCAATAAATGAGCTATCTAACACTGAAAGAATTTTTCAAATCGGACCAGTACTTCCTGAGATTAGCGCGTTCAAACAAACCAACTCTTCAGCTTTATATTATTATAAGTATAGATATATTCATCCATTAACTATGCGTGTGTTAGGGCTTCCGTTGTTAACGGAGGTCAGGTACCTGCAATCAGTGATAAGGGGTCAACGACACGAATGTACTTTCATGGTTCATTAACACCGCGATTTATTCGGGTGGGATGTACCTACCCAATTATAGGGTTCACAGCGCAGCGTTTAATAGCCAAGCTGTTTTTTTTTATGTCCTTGAGAGGATATATTTTGTTAACATTGATTCTTGATGCGTGCCTTATTGGGTGGTTAAGTGAACTCACGGACTATCTGGTGTAATTTGGATACAGGAATCTGGACATCAATACAGCTGTGAGTTTGATGTCACGTCTCAAGGTACCCACGCAGTCATGTTTATTGGCTCCAGCGACAACTTAATACCAAGTGAACCGAAAGCCCAGCGAACACTACACACGTGGTTAGCTAAAGCTCCGTGACCGAAGTCAGATCTGTTTTCCAGAATCGTGCGTAATAATAATAATAATAATAATAATAATGGTTTCTCTCCCAATAGTCCCTAACGCTCCGGCCGATTGTTGCCCACCTCGCCGGAGTGTGTCCTGCCGTCTTCCCAGGCGTGGCAGTGTTAAATACACATAATAATAATAATAACCCATTTATTCTAGCTTTTACAAAGTTTAAAAAAAATTATAAATATAAATGTATGTATTAGTATTTAGGATGCAAAAGAGAGTTTTGTAATGAAACAGTAAAATTTTGTTATCAAGAACCCCGGATTGGGTAAAGGCCTAATCCAATCGTGCATACTAATTCATTAATATTAGCACTACAATTGTATTAATTTTTTTTTTATTACTTAGATGAGTGGACGAGCTCACAGCCCACCTGGCGTTAAGTGGTTACTGGAGCCCATAGACATCTACAACGTAAATGCGCCACCCACCTTGAGATATAAGTTCTAAGGTCTCAATTATAGTTACAACGGCTGCCCCACCCTTCAAACCGAAACGCATTACTGCTTCACGGCAGAAATAGGCAGGGTGGTGGTACCTACCCGTGCGGACTCACAAGAGGTCCTACCACCAGTAATTACGCAAATTATAATTTTGCGGGTTTGACCTTTTCCGGTTGATTGACATTTGACATTTTCCGGTAAATGTGCACATTTACCGGAAAATGTGTACATTTTTTATTTATTTTTATTGCTTAGATGAGTGGACGAGCTCACAGCCCACCTGGTGTTAAGTGGTTACTGGAGCCCATAGACATCTACAACGTAAATGCGCCACCCACCTTGAGATATAAGTTCTAAGGTCTCAATTATAGTTACAACGGCTGCCCCACCCTTCAAACCGAAACGCATTACTGCTTCACGGCAGAAATAGGCAGGGTGGTGGTACCTACCCGTGCGGACTCACAAGAGGTCCTACCACCAGTAAAAACTACAATTGTATAATACCTATTTTAATTTTTCAACCTATCTATTTAAATTATATAAAATATGAAATTTATTAATGTTATATTATCATAAATATATAAATAAAACATAGCGTCTAGGCAGAGTGGTAGTAATTATGCCCGTAATTCTGCAAACTATAATTTTTGTTGGTTTAATCTTTATTACACGATATTATGTCTTCAGTGTGGAAATCATTCATTAAGTACGTGTTCTATTTTTAAAAAAATTGTGCCTGTCTGTGAGATTCGAACACCGGTTCACTCGCATCGCTACGTTCGAATTTACCGGGCACCTTATTCTTTAGGCCACGACGACTTCAAAAAGTCTTTTGTTTTGTAGGCGCGAAAAAAATCAATGCATGAGATCATGAGCAGACCAAATTTATTTTTATCAAATCTATTATCCTTTTTTTTTAATTAAACGTAATTATTATAATCGATATTACTTAACTAATAATGATTGCCTTATCGATTTTTATTATAATCTATTTCAATATCCTAACAGCTATCGGAATAAATAAAAATTGTGCAATATTGTCTAGTGCCGAATTTCATCGGTCGACGACCTTAACTCACACAGAGACGTGGCGTCGCGACGCGTCTATCTAGATACAAACTGACACAGACGTCACCCTGTACGGATAGGTGAAATAGAGTTGATGTGTGCGTCGATGTAATGAATAAGGACACAGAGTACATTATACTCTTTGACTACGAGAACGTTTGAGAACATTGCAGAAAAAGTGTTTTGAAAAAGAAGAAAAAAAATAACGAATTTAGCACGTGTTTTTTTTATTGCTCATATGAGTGGACGAGCTCACTTGGTGTTAAGAGTCCATGGACATCAACAACGTAAATATCGCCATCCACCTTGAGACATGAGTTTTAAGGTTTCAGTATAGTTACAACGGCTGCCTCGTCCTTCAAACCGAAACGCATTACTGCTTCGCGATAGAAATAGTCAGGTGATGATACTTACTCGTGTCAAGTAAATAGTAAGTCAATAAAGAAGAGTGCATTTTCAATTCTCTGCTATTTATGGTAAATGTTTCGATGCCTTTCTTCGAAAGAGCCTTAGCGAGATTGTTGAACTTAAGCCATGACCTGTAGCAGTAATGACTACGGCGACCCGTATCGTCGCTATCCGAGTTAAGGGTAAGACACTATTAATTATCCGGCTTCAGAAATGCACACGTAACGCGCTGTATAGTATTAGTGGTCGATGCATATACGTAATTTTTTTAATTAACAGATAACAGGGAACAGGTAATTCCAATTTTTTTTATTGCTGCGCAACTTTATGCCTTATTGCTTGTGACGTCATTCGAGGCTAAACTAAGCAGCGATCTTATTATAATATGTTGATAATAATAATGAATTGGTGTTCGTTAGTCTCGCTAAAACTCGAGAACGGCTGGATCGATTGGCTAATTTTGGTCTTGAATTATTTGTGGATAAGATAAGGTTTAAAAGGCAGATAAATATGAAAATGCTGGGAAATAAATAAAAATAACAATTTTGTTTTCCCTTTGATGTGTCTCCCGTCGGACCGATTCCTTTTCTTTGTTTTATGTTTGTTTTATACAAAAGTATAGGCCTTTTATTTATCGATTGAGGCACTACGAAGTCTGCCCGGTCATCTAGTATGTTGATAATTATGGTGCATTTCGTGCCGATTTTTGCTTCTTACTGAGTTGATCCTCACTAAAAACTCCTGCCGCTCACAGCCGGCGCCCTACCCCGGACCGGGCGGGAACCGAGTCGGAGCCATTGAGACGGCGGGACAGGGCTTACGCAGAGCATATTACATACATCCATCCCGCCGTTCTTTCTGCTGATATATTGTTACTGCGTGCAAAACACTTTAAAATATACAAAAAATAGCCACATCGTCTTCTCGCGTTAAAACTGTATAATCTCAAATGTTACTAATATTACAGGAGAGTGTTTTAAAGGTGTAACATGTGATATTTTTAATATTAATCATCTTTGCAACATTTATTTTTTATTTTTTACCAGTTATATTTGGTTACATTACAATTTTGTTATAGTAGTAAAAATGTAGGTAAACAAAAAAAAAAAACTAAAACTAAATTACACTCTTTTGACAGTATTTATAAGAAAAATACTGGTGATACCAGATGATTTATTATTAACTCATTTTATTAACTCAATTTCGAATATTTTTGGAAATTTTACACTTTTAGTGCGAAAAGACGACATGTGACGTCACGGGTTGCAACAGCTGTTCCCTCCTTGTCGTTTTAATATGCGATTTAAAAATCCAATTAACATAATACAAAAATAGTGATGTAACAATGATCTTGTTGAATTATTTAGCATGCCTCGTTGTTAATTTTTAGATTGTTTTGTTGTTAGTTGTATTTTATCTTGCAATTTGTTGAATTGGTTGTCCTCTATATGTTTCGCGTCAATGACCTGATGACGTAAGATGCTCAATACACTTATCGATTCACGTTATATTTTTTCGCAGCTTAAGTGCAATGAGATAATTTTATTGTTTTCGCAAAAATAGAATTATATGTATTGCGCAATCGAATATTCGACTGTGCTCTCGATAATCTTTAGCGACGTACCACTGTATCGATCTATTGATGGATAATCTTCTACGCGACGTCCATCAATGATTTCTAGCCGGTATTAGTATTTGAGGAATTTTCTTTCGCGTGTTTTTTTTTGTATTATATGCTACAACACTATGTCTTATCTATACTTTATCATTGATATATTCACATCAGGGACACTAAAGCTAAGTGTAGTAATTTCTAGTTCTGTGTCAATAAATTTGCAGAGTTAGAAATTTCTTAGTAATAAAACGCATTATGGTTATTACAAAAACATTACATATTAAACGATTTCAAAAATGTAATATTCTGAATAAGATAGGCAAGGTGAGATTGAATCACAGCAACACTATCTAAAACAACAACAACAACAATAAAAATAGTTTCTTAGGTTTTTGTTTCTTTGTGGTTCTTTTTATTGTTTAGATAGGTGGACAAGCTCACGGCCCACCTGGTGTTAAGCGGTTACCGGAGCCCATAGACATCTACAACGTAAATTTCGCCACCCACCTCGAGACATGAATTGTAAGATCTCAGTTTTTATAGTACAAAAGCTGCCTCAGCCTTCAGACCGAAACGCATTACTGATTCACGGCAGAAATATGCACGGTGGTGCTACCTACCCTTGCGGACTCACAAGACTTCCTAACACCAGTAAAATGTGTATGTTTCTAGAATGTTAATTTTGTAATATACATAAACGACATACATTTTACTTTATTGCGGCCCAAAACAAGTTCAAACTATTACTCATTACAATTCGCTTAATATTGTTATCCGACGACATATGTCCGCTTTCTCCTTCTTTGTCTCCACCTTATCCCACTAGGTGGGGTCGCACAGCCAATTTTTCTCTTTCATTCTCTTCTATCAGCCGTCATCTCAACACTCACTCCTCTCTCTCTCATATCGTCATTCACACACTCCATCCATGTCTTCTTCGGTCGACCTCTTCCCCACTCTACCTTGCACTACCATTTTCCATACATCTCCTAGTCAGATGCATCTTCTCTCTACGCATCACATGTCCATACCACGCTAACCGTCCGCTCTTTAATTTTTAGTAGTTAATAACTTTTTTTATTGCCTTTGTAGGCAGACGAGCATACGGCCCACCTGATGGTAAGTGGTCACCGTCGCTCATAGACGTCAGGGGCAGAGCCAAGCCGCTACCTACCATAATTTGTTGTTTTTGTAACGTATAAGCGGCTTCGCACTTTGAAAACAACAAAATCATTATCGCGCGCTTTAACAATGATTCAATTATCAACTACATTGATATAACATTGAATAACCCGATGATATTGGCACAAGTGATAATGACCGCGTCCGGTTCGCGAATTTTTCCAATAGTTCAAAGGCGTAAATGTGTCACGCCAGCAAGGTCGTTCAACTCAATGGCGAACGCGAGAGATCAACGAACCCGAATCAAAATAAAAACGGTTATGTTTACGTAACGATTAACGCTAAAAACACAGTCGGGCTAATATTTATTTACTACAATGTGGGCGTGACACCAATTAAAAAGCTACAAGATTATAACAAAAAATCTATACAAGTTACCGTCGACGTCCTAGACACGTCCTTACGGATCCATCAGATCCAATGCATTAAACGCCTTCAGCTCTAACGCTAGGAGCAGGGTTAGGGACCCCGGTAACCGTACTTGTCGAACCCGTCAAAGAGTTCGACGTGCAACCTAACCCATGCATCAGCCTGCTGAGTTTCTCGGCGGATCTTCTCGCAATTCCGATCCTGTAGTAGATTTATTCGCGAAGCAGGTGCTCTTGAATTGTTGAATTGTCTACCAACCAGTACCTGACGAGTCATGTTCAAATTTGTCGCAACGTACCTGTTGTACTTCTTCTCAAAGATGAACTTGTGGCGGTAGCCATCATGCAACACAAAATAATTGACTGGGCGACGGTAACCATCTACGGTGTGAGCGATAACTTTTACCTATGGCAAATAACTTTTTAATATGATTTTGATGTTTTAATTTTAGGTAATAATAATCAAAATTCCACAAAACTGTGATGACTGTGAATCCGGATAATCACTAGAACCTGTTTTTTTTTGTACATGCTACAATTTGTTCATCTTGTTGCAAAGCTTTTTTGTAGCCCTCGTAACAACAATGTCCATCAGGACGGTAGTAACACACCACCTGGGCTGATCTGAAAAACGTGAATTCCCTGCTTACGCCTTAAGAATTCAGTCGTGAATATAAAAATCATTTGAGGTCATTCAACTGTATGTTTAATATTATGATCATCTCGCACGTACACATTACAATAGTTAACATTTAAAATAACCATTGTATTACGATTCACTTGTAATAGCAATAAAATGTTTGTCTTTTGCTAATGCTTAATATTGTATGGTTTAATTGTTTTGTTAATTACAGAACAAGGCTCTAGTATAAGAAGGTGTACGAACAGTAGTAGTAGGTTATGTAATATGTGTCCGTGTGGCTAAGCAACGTGGGTGCGCTTCCATTATTATATANATCATGCATATTCAGAGTTGTTTTGTGAACTTTCAACATTCTACTATTAAACTACAAAAAATGGAAGATTTTGCAACGAATATAAAACTTATATTGAGCGTCGAAAGATTTTCCCGGTTTTTTCCCGATTCGCCTCTCAATCCCTAATCGCCCCATTTTACCGGTACTTAAATCTATGAAAGTACTGATCAGTACTGACAACTTTGAGCTCGCATATCCGGGTTCTTCTCAAATCCGCATTCTTCTCAATCGTACTCTGGAATTTTAAAGGTCGTCACTCTTCTTAAATTCAAATTTAATTTTTAATAGAAGAAGGTCTTCTTTGAAATTAGACATTCATTTGTTTTTGTATCGTTCGATCGTGTTCAGTTGTATTCGCGATTAGAGAAAAGTAAAAATATCGTTATCTATTTTAGTATCTGTGTCCGTTGAATTGGTACAACGATTCTCGCGCCCTCCAAACCGGGCGCTTACTTCGACGCGAACACGCAACGTGTTGCGGATCGCCAAAAATTAGAAGGGTCCTACTTAAGAACCTAGGACAATGAGACTAAATTTTACTACGGACTGATGAAATATGATAATACAATCATGCTAGATGGACAGGGAGGCGTTGCCTTTTCGGCGCACACTGCGGTACCGTAAGTTTCGTGTAGTCGGTGTGGTGGAGCTCGATGGGGCTTAGTCGGTAGTCGGTTCTGCGGAGCAAGTGTCTCGCGCGCCTTTTCAAGGCGTAGTCTCTTGTGAGAAATTGGGGGAGGTAGAGGACCTTGGTCCTTCTCTTCTCCCCTTCTTCCTCTCAGGAGGCGCCAGAGTCCAACATAAACCGGGCTATTACCCCTTTCGACCGGGTATACGTAAATGGATTCGCCAGCGTTAAAAAAAAAGGTTAGGCGTTGCCTTACGCAAAACAAAAACTAGAGAATCCAGCACCACTTATTGGGTCCGATTGGAAATCTAAATCATTTAGGAGTCAAAAGCACAAAAGGATTTATAAAAAATGGTCCAACTATTTCCAGGATGTTCAGTGGCAAGCACGCGTATATAAGATGTAACAATGAAAGAGCACACATTATTTTCCTGCCATATTTCGTAACTAACTAAAGCGCCAAAACGTCGAGAGTAAATCGTGCTTCACAAGCGCGTAATGAAAGAAACCACTGACCTTGGATCTGCGCAAACGGAATGCCTACGTCAAAAATATCCACGTTTGTTCATTGAACTACGAAGATGATTCCACAGAAACACGACCTTCGGTTACCTCAAACGTTAGGGCCGTTGCCTTCGAGATCACACCCTCACCGCACCTCGCGGGTTACTCACCCGCTCACGTCAGTGGATTTCCATTAATTTTTCCAATACGGCCCGTCGAGTGCGCAATTTTGTTGTTTCATTGTGTTGTCTTGTGTGCTATTCATATCTCAGTCTATATGTTTATGAAGTAAACAAAATATGATTCAAAAATGGAACGACGACTCCCGAACTTGGATTGACTTCCACGGTGAAGGAATAGCATCGTGTAATCAAAATCAAACCCGCAAAATTATAATTTGCGTAATTACTGGTGGCAGGACCTCTTGTGAGTCCGCACGGGTGGGTACCACCACCCCTATTTCTGCCGTGAAGCAGTAATGCGTTTCGGTTTCAAGGGTGGGATAACCGTTGTAACTATACTGAGACCTTAGAACTTATACTTTAACATGGGTGGCGCATTTACGTTGTAGATGTCTATGGGCTCCAGTAACCACTTAACACCACGTGAGCTGTGAGCTCGTCCACCCATCTGAGCAATAAGAAAATAAAATAAAAAAACTGTATGAATGTCTTATTTGAATCTCTTGTTTCTGTTCTTCATTGTTTGGGGCTGCACAAACAGTATCCCAACTCTTCGATCCTTGGGATAAGTTGTATCGAATTAGCTGTTAAAGCGTCTGGTAAACCAGGGTTCAAATTTCGAAGGCATCTAACAATTTTCATTTGGATATTCGTGATTACGAGACACGAGTTCGTTCACCTAGGTCAACTAGATCAATAAAAATAAACTACGCTATTGAACAAAAAAAAAAACATTTGTCAGGGATACGAATTTATGTAGTGGGTTTTAAAAATATAAATTTTCCTTTTTTAAATTCTTGCTTTCTAATTTTCAACAGCATCTAATTTAGAATTGCAGTTGACAATGTTTTAAGTGGGGTTTATTATGATATATCGTTCACCAAATTAAGATTTTTGTTGCTTTAGATAGACTGACCATATCCTATTACATCTGAAGTTGAATTAAAACAGGAGTTTATAATAATCACAAAGGCAATGGTCTCGCCCAGCTTGATATAGGAGAGCTCTTAAATCTGAAAATATCAATAATTCTTAACGGCAGTAATAAGAAACAATTTAGTGGTAAAACGTCTTGTCAGCGCACACTAGAAGGTACCACAGCCGCCCTTTTTTCTACCGCGAAGCAGTAATGTGTTCCAGTTTCAAGGGTGGGGTTGTCCCGGCATAGCTACCACGACGCCTTTGAATTCATTGGAGTTGAATCGACAGCTAAGTAAACTTTAGTTCCAGAAACAATAGAATTTTCTTCGAAAAAAACATCGTCATTATATTGGCCGATTGATTAAAAAACAAACAATGACCTATGCAAATGGTCGATCATCGTTCGCGTGTGCTCTCATCAAATTTAACAGAATAGGAAACGTTGGCCTAATAGCACTATTTCCCTAAGCAATTAAGGAACAACACGTATGTGTTCCTGCAGCCAATAATTTGCGTAAAACTATTTCTTAGAATGTAACGTTGACAGAAAAACGTTGGTCTGTTATTTTGTTTGCAAACTATTCTAGATGTTTCCATTGAAGTTCGAAAACTGTTGACGGCTATTCGGAAGTGATCGTTTTTTTTATTTTTTATTGCTTAGATGGTTGGACGAGCTCACAGTCAACCGGTGTTAAGTGGTGACCGGAGCCCATAGACATCTACAACGTAAATGCGCCACCCACCTTGAGATATGAGTTAGATATAAATTCTAAGGTCTCAGTATACTCGTAGTAACAACGGCTGTCCGACCCTTCAAACCGAAACGCATTACCGCTTCACGGCAGAAAAAGGCACCTACCCGTGCGGACTCACAAGAGGTCCTACCACCAGTAATTACGCAAATTATAATTTGTTGTAAATATAATAAATAGTACCTTCACGTGTTTGAGGAACTTACCCGGAATACCCGCAATCTCAAACGTTGCAGAGAAATATAATGTATACAAAAAGAATCGCGAGAGAAGCCGCAGCAAAAGGTTATATAGACCACGGGTCGGTCGATGCGTAAGTTCTAGGACGACCGCACTGACATTTCAAATGAAGTAATCACGTAATAAAATGTGACTTAATTAGGAAACTTTTCGCATGGAATAATTATTACTCGAGGTCCCGCAGTAGTCGAACTATAATTAATTGGAATTGTAAGTCTGTACACTATTATGATTGTATTTTATACTTCTATAATCACAAATTTCGCCAAGACTAAACTATAAAAAATATTAACAAAGACAAACAATGTTTAATCTCAATTTGACAACAGACGTCAAGAACAAAAGTTTGACAATAAATAGTATGCATGCGTGTGTGCGTCAAATACACGGTATGTAGTGTGTGTAATGTTTTATTTATTGATTTAATGTATCTTTTAAGCATTATTTTAAAAAAATATTAGCATTGTGCACTTCTCCTCTATATTCTCTATAAGTGTGAAAAATTTCATACGTCCGCGCAATTTTCGTAAAAAGGGATACAAAGTTTTTGCTTCACGTATTAATATATAGATATGGCAGAAATGAACGGAAAATGCCATTGTTTAAATTAAATTGCCATAGTAATACTTTTTTTATTACCCTTGTAGGCAGACAAGCATACGGCTCACCTGATGGAGAGTTGTTACCGTCGCCCATGGACATCAGCAAAGCCAGGGGCGGAGCCAATCAACGATATTCTCCAAGACAAACATAAATAGTTTCTCGCCGGATCTTCTCAGTGGATCGCGGTTCCGATCCGGTGGTTGATTCTGCGAAGCACGGCTCTTGCTAGGGTTCGTGTTAGCAACGTCGTCAGGTTTGAGCCCCATGAGCTCACCTACTAGTTAAGGTTACGCTGAAATAGCCTCTCAAGGCTCTCAGTTTGGGTAGAAAAAAAAGAAAAAAGAAAAAAAAACCTACCCATGCCAGCTCGACGAATCTTATCGCTAAAAGCGATCTCTTCCAGACAACCGTGTCAATTTTATCAAATCTTAAAACTAGATACTTTATAACAAAATAAAGTACCAGGGCATTATAAGCGGCGACAATTCGCGCGTCAAATGATTCAAACGATTGCGTAATAGGTCATTGAACCGTCGACCTTTGGCGGACACGTGCGCTCGCGCATAGCGATTCCGATGATCATAAAGAATAGTAATCGCGTGAGTTTTGTGTGTTTAAAGGGAGAAGATAACAAATTATCAGGTATATAACATTTTTTTTTTAATATGAATTGGCAGGATTTCAGAATAAAACACTTAAAACCAATTTTTTTTCCCTTCCTAAGCTGATGGTCTAGAGAGACCATATCAGCGTAATCTTAACTAGTAGGTGAGCTTACAGGAATCAAACCTGACTGTAAAACTAAAGATATAAGAGTAAAACTTCGGTTCCCTCTGTATTTTGTACTGTATTATGTTCTATGGGGAGTGCTCTGAGGAATTATTTGAGATGATACCATCATCTCGTTTTTACCATCGTACCGGAGAGCTCATCCATACTACCACTACGTTCATCCACAGTGCGTTTCCAGAGATCTTTTTTGCCCTGTATCATCCGGCTTTGGAATGAGCTCCCCTCCACGGTGTTTCCCGAGCGCTATGACATGTCCTTCTTCAAACGAGGCTTGTGGAGAGTGCTTAACGGTTGGCAGCGGCTTGGCTCTGCTCCTGGCATTACTTAAGTCCATGGGCAACGGTAACCACTCACCATCAGGTGGGCCGTATGCTCGTCTACCTACAAGAGCAATAAAAAGAAGATAAAAAAAAACTATGCAATTACACAGTGAGACAAATTGCGTATTTTTATATACCTGTGACCTTAGCTATAATAGAACTTAAGATATTTGATAGATGCCTGAAACTCGCTAACGACATTTTCAAGGGAAATTTTCATATACAAGCTTAACATTCCGACACGCGGTATACCAAGCAAATTCAACTACTTGAAGCTGAAAGATCTTCCCTTTGTCTTTTCCTGCGAAACCTCAAACCAGGTTTCAAAAAATGAAACCCGCAAAATTATAATTTGCGTAATTACTGGTGGTAGGAACTCTTGTGAGTCCGCACGGATAGGTACCACCACCCCGCTTATTTCTGCCGTGAAGCAGTAATGCGTTTCGGTTTGAAAGGTGGGACAGCCGTTGTAACCATACTTGAGACCTTAGACCTTATATCTCAAGGTGGGTGGCGCATTTACGTTGTAGATGTCTATGGGCATCAGAAACACTTAACGCCAGGTGGGCTGTGAGCTCGTCCACCTATCTGAGCAATAAAAAAAAATAAAAAAAACCCATCACTTACTTAAAAATAAATCAGTTGTTCTGAAAATAGAAACATTTTAAGGTCTCTTTTTATCTTATTCTTTCAGAGGCTCTCGCTAATCTAGTATCAGTTGTCAACTGCAGTGCTGGATTAGTTTTCACTTCAAAGGGTTGAGATACCTTCATCATTTCTGAAAAGGTTTCTGAAAAGGTCATTCCTAACTCACCTTGACCTTGCACTCAAAGCTATCTATAGACACAGCTTACGTTAGGTTATAGGAAAGGCAAGCATGTCATGTAATTTATATATTAATACGTGAAGCAAAAACTTTGTATCTCTTTTTACGAAAATTGCGCGGACGGAGGACCATGCAATTTTCCACACTTATAGAGAATATAGAGAAGAAGTGCACAATGCTAATATTTTTTTTAAATAATGCATAAAAGATACATTAAATCAATAAAGAAAACATTACACACACTACATACCATGCATTTGACGCACACACGCATGCATACTATTTATTGTCAAATTTTTGTTCTTGACGTCTGTTGTCAAATTGAGAATAGATTAAGTATTCTTTGTCTTTGTTAACATTTTTTATAGTGTAGTCTTGGCGAAAACTGTGATTATAGAAGTATAAAATACAATCATAATAGTGTACAAACTTACAATTCCAATTAATTATAGTCGAATTTCGACTACTGCGGGGCCTCTAGTCTAAGTAAATTGACAAACTGTATTTTTTACGAAAATTTTATATACATACATGCATTCATATTTTTTTAAAAAATCCACTCATGTGTTTGATACACTCTCGTAAATAATGTTCGTTGTAGATTATGTAAATATAGATAGTGTGCCAAATTTAATAGTGCGATAAAATATTTTTGTTAGAAACATACATAATATATTACATATCCGAAGTATTTTATCGTGGACTGTTTAAATTTATCTGAGTCGTGCGAACCCGGGTCGAAATGGTTTCAAACGTTTCTAACGTGACTTTGATTAAGACAATGTATTATACAATTTAGATAGGTAAGAATTGAAGTAATATGTTTAGACTATCACTGGTGGTAGGACCTCTTGGGAGTCCGCACGGGTGTACCACCACCCCGCCTATTTTCCGCCGTGAAGCAGTAATGCGTTTCGGTTCGAAGGGTGGGGTAGCCGTTGTAACTATACTCAGATCTTAGAACTTATATCTCGAGGTGGGTGGCGCATTTACGTTGTAGATGTCTATGGGCTCCAGTAACCACTTAACACCAGGTGGGCTGTGAGCTCGTCCATAAAATAATACGTAAATGAGACATTAAATATATGTTTATAGGATTATATTGCATACTAGCTGTTACAGGCGGATTCGCTTGTGTTATTATACATTACAACCTCCGGTACTATTTCTTGATGAAAATATCCCATGTCCTTTTACGTATGTACTCTTAAAAGATCCTTTTTTATTTGGGCAGGGCGCCGAATCTCCTACGAGATGTCCTCGCCTAGGGGGCGATCGGGGTATGTGAGGCTTGAAGGTCTGCAGATGTTGAGAGCTGATCGCAGGCCCAAAGATGTTTTAGGGCCCTACCCACCAAATGACTCTCCTTGTACTTTTTACCCTACCTCTGATCTCCACCCGAGGTCAGAAAACTCTCAAAAAATCGTGGGTATAATAATGACAGCAAGGATCGTCCTAAAAATACTTGTGTAAGACTGTGTGCAAGAGGATATGCGAGAGATGTATTTGAGTGCAGAGATCAGGCCGGAATGACATAAACGGATTTTCCGCGCCGATTCCACATAATCTTTGATCTGTATTGTATGAACAAGAAGTCATTTTCGGTATTCCTGACAGCGTGTTGGGAAAATCTCATGACGTCTGATCGACTTTCGCATATAAATTTAGTAGGTATGTAGTAATACGCCCCGATGATTGATAACCGATTCTCAACGAGAAATAAGAATCGTTAAACTCTTCGAAGCAAAGTAATGTATTTATAAAATCTATTTAAATAATACGTGAAGCAAAAACTTTGTATACATTTTTACGAAAATTGCGTGGACGGAGAAGTATAAAATTTTCCAGACTTATAGAATATAGAGAAGAAGTGCACAATGCCAAATGTTTTTTAAAATAATGCATAAAAGATACATTAAATCGATAAAGAAAACATTACACACACTACATACCATGTATTTGACGCACACACGCATGCATACTATTTATTGTCAAACTTTTGTTCTTGACGTCTGTTGTCAAATTGAGAATAAAGTAAATATTATTTGTTGTCTTTATTATTATTTTTATAGTGTAGTCTTGGCGAAATTTGTGATTATAGAAGTATAAAATACAATCATAATAGTGTACAAACTGACGATTCCTATTAGTTATAGTCGAATTTCGACTACTGCGGGACCACTAGTCTATTTAAATACACGCGTAATTACAATGAAAATTTACATTGTTACAGCGGTCTATGACTTCACAGGTCATGCACCCGACGTTTTTGTACATTATACGAATATGTAGATATAGATATATATAAAAAAAAAACGAAACGTCATGTTAACAAGCGGTTTCTATCGGATAACGGTTTAAATGGTTTTTATTTACCTATAGAATTGCTCAGTCATATTTAAAAAACGGCCGTCTGGTGTAGTGGTAAGTGACATGGTCACTACACAAGGGGGTCGCGGGTTCGAATCCCGCCAAGGAAGGATATTTGTATGATAAATATAAGATGTCTTTTCCAGGGTTATGGATGTATATTAAATATATGTATGTGTATAATAAAAATCTTACATTTATATCCGTTATCTGGTACCTGTAACACAAGTTCTTTACGAACTTATCACGGGACCAGTTAACGTGGCGTGATTGTTAGTAAATATTTATTTATTTATTATTTATTGCATCAGATAGTCATAGGAGCTGTCAGCTGAGCTGCCGTAAAGTGGTACTGTTTAAGCTGAACATGATGTGAGTGCTAACATGAGACTTAAAACATGAGATCGGAGTATGTTGTATAGTATGACGGCTGCCCCACCCTTCAAGCCGCAACGCATTACTGCTTTACGGCAGAAATAGGTGTGTTTGAATTCGGAACGTCAAAAGATTCTCTCAAGAATACATCTCGTGGTTGCAACAAAAATCTAAATGGTGTAAAACATCTGCAGAGCCTTTGAAAGTGGGCGATCTAGTCATCGTAAAGGAACCATCATCATCTCCGCTACTGTGGCCACTTGGACGTATACTTCAGCTGTACAGTGGTAGCGACGATATTGGAAGAGTTGCAGACATCTACCGCCCTACCGGTACCACCGCCCTGCCTATTTCTGCTGTGAAGCAGTAATGCGTTTCGGTTTGAAGGGTGGAGCAGCCGTTGTAACTATACTGAGATCTTAGAACTTATATCTCAAGGTGGGTGGCACAGTTACGTTGTAGATGTCCATGGGCTCCAGTAACCACTTAACACCAGGTGAGCTGTGAGATCGTCCACCCACCTAAGCAATAAAAAAAAACATCTACACACGACGAGGTGTCATTCGTCGCGCTTTCAAGACTATCTGCCTACTTCCCATCAATTATTGAAGACACTTCAACCGGGGAGTATGTTTGAATTCGGAACGTCAAAAGTGTCAACGAGCGATGTGCGCCATGACACTTGTCCCCCTTTTCAATTCCAGCCGCCAAGGACGACACAACGTTTTTATATTTCATATATTCATATATCATGAATTTGACACTTATGTACTAATAAATACAGTCCACTCTCATTCACCACAACGCAACAAGGTGGGATGGTGGTACCTGCCCGTGCGGACTCACAAGATATCCTACAACCAGTAAAAATAAACGAATGTTCGTTTAATATCTACACAAACAAAAAACAATGATACCTCTCTAAAAACCAAAAAATGCAGAGCACGTGTTCCTAAAGTAGGGATGAATCCTGCTTTAGTAGCTGATAATACGTTAATGACCTTTTAATATTTCAGTTTTGAACTACAACAGACCTGGTCGGTATCTCAGAGCCTAAAAAAAATTATTTTCATCTTTTAGGTTGAATTAAATTAATTAATATCAAAAATAAATATGAGATAATGAAAATGTCTTATTTTCCTGTATTATATGTAGATACTTTAATAATTAAATTCCAAGTAGTCATTAATGTTAAAATGTTATTTAAAGTATTTCGGATTATGCGTAATTCATATTTTGGGGTTTTCGTTACATATTTAATATAATAGCATTGAAAAATATATAGAGGAAGAACGTTTATGTAAAATAAACGGTATATATAATATAGTGTAAGTATTAAAATTATTTATGTATTTTTTTATTACCAAATGTTTTTAAACTCGCACTAGGCGGATTGTCAAAAAAAAAAAAATTTGAGCTCACGGACCACCATTAAGTGGTCCATGGACATCATCAAGGTGTTTACCTTGATGATACCGCCACCCAACTTGAAACATGTGTTCTAAGTCTCAGTTTTATAGTACAAGGGCTGCTTCCCGTTCAAACCGAAACACATTACTCCTCCACGAGAGTAATAGCCGAAATGGCCAGGGTGGTGGTACCTACAAGACGTCCTACCACTAGTAATTTGTATTAGCGAAGGCCATTTTGCGAGGAAGGGAATTCGGGTGCCATGCCTGATGTAACTGCTTAATATTAGATGATCCGTAACTTCATTTACCGATCGAAAGAAATAAATACTTTTATTATTGTAAGCTAGGTAAAGTGAGAGGATTATTTATTTAAGGGTAGGACGGTCATTGTGAGCGCTTTACTCCGAGCAGACAGTAGATCGTCTGACAATAGAAGAAAAACGGGTCAAAGAAAAGGACTACCTCCATCTTGCTTTAAGGCATAAATAGGCAAAGGATGACACGGTCCAAATTGTAAAAGGAAAGGTAGATCAAGGGGGAAGCAAGTCATCGTGGCCTAAAGGATAAGACGTCGGGTGCATATGTGTTGAGCGATGCACCGGTGTTCGAGCATCGGTCTCAGGCGGGTACCAATTTTTCTAATAAAATACGTACTCAACAAATGTTCACGATTTACTTCCACGGTGAAGAAATAACATATAAAATCAAACCCGGAAAATTATAATTTGCGTAATTACTGGTGGTAGGACCTCTTGTGAGTCCGCACGGGTAGGTACCACTACCCTGCCTATTTCTGCCGTGAAGCAGTAATGCGTTTCGGTTTGAACGGCGGTGCAGCCGTTGCAATACTTAACACCAGGTGGGCAGTGAGATCGTCCACCCATCTAAGACTCTTCATAACTACGAACGCTGAAAAGACTCAGAAGAAAGCCGACTTTGAAAAAGAGATGACAAGCACAGTCTTAGTAATTTGTGCTTCTTAGAAATGTCGGTTTCGCAATGACGTCACCAAAGAAAGTATCGCGCATCACCGCGAACTCTGCGTGAGTCATATACCAGTCAGTGGAAGCAGTGAGGAGTTATGGGAGTGATGAAAATTAATTTTAACTGTGTTTTTTTAAAATTGGCTACATAGAGAGGCGGAGTTCACGACCCACCGGGTGTCAAGTGGATACCAGAGCTCACATGTTTGAACAAAGTAAAAACTGCCTTGAGACATGAGTCTCAGTTTTGCATTACGACTGCTCACTAAAACCCGTTATTGCTTCACGGCAGAACCAGACAGGGCGATGGTACCCATACGGTTCGTTTAAGAAAAATCACTGCCCGTCTGCGAGATTCGAACACCGGCACGATGGCTTCGGTCGATACGAATGCACCGGGCGTCTTATCTTTTAGGACACGATGACTTAAATAAGGAATTGTTGAAAATTTGCGTATGTGCCGTTTTGAAAATTACACTTCAATGGGCCGATGAGCTTTCGACCGGATACTAAGTGATCACCGCAGCTAACTAATATCAATACGTGGTATTTCGGTCTACACTAATTAGGTGAATAAGCTTAATAGTGTTACGCAGTTGCTATTCGCCTGTTGACAACGAAATTTAATACCGTCACCGACCTTGACGCATACGGTCTATGCTTCAGTTATAACATCAGTATTTCTGACTCTAAAGCCGTGACTGATTCTCCTCTGTGGCAGGATCTTATTGCTCATCCGGGCACAGAATACCTTCTACCACACACGGAAAATAGCATTACCACATTGTCAAGTGATTACACGTAATTACGTAGAATTACACACCGCATGCGCAGTGGGCGGTAGCGGTGTTTTCCTGATTCGTTTCCGAGGTTCAAGGCCCGGCAACCGGTAATTACGGACGATTACGCGATAATACTTCCTATCGGCATTACTGGATACGGAACATACGAAGTAATCTGTTCAAACGGGTCAGCTGTGGCGCTATTAAGACCATTGTTTTTTTTGAGAAAATTCATCGGTTTGAAATGGGTATTTGGAGCTTGGGATAAGAGTTTTTGGTCTCTGGGCGAAACTTCATTCGAAAGACATAGCAGTTTCCTCCGGTGTGCTTGGTACCAGAAAGGGACATACGAATCAAAAACCGGTACATATAGAACAATGCCAAAAAACCAATAAAGGAAAATGAAGCACTAAGTTCTAGCTCAAGGAGAAATTCTGCAGGATATTCCACGTCGACCACTGTTGATCTCTATGGGACCCCGATGCTCGATCCCAGATTCTAGTCGCGTTCGACTTTCGTCACATTGCGCATGCGCAGTGCGCCCCCTCGCTCAGTGAAACCGCGAACGGCTGGCGAACTTTCCGACCGGATACGGATGCGTCCGACAAATTATTTAACTTGAACGCTAGTTAAGTAATGATGTCGATGAACTTATGACTGTTGTTTAACTGTTGCGGATATTAGATTTAAATTGTATAAGCTCATTTTGAACAAACCCACAGAGATGGAGAGTCAGACCACGAATAACCATTGCTCACTAATGCGTCAGACTACACAAATCTCACGTAAAGTAAACTCACTCAAAATCGACAACTACAGAGAAGATGGGATTTGTACTTAAAACGTTCAATTGAATGAATGTAGAGTTAAAACAAGACAACCCTAATAAGTTAAATATTCAAGAGAAAACTGGAGTTGTCTAGTATCAATACAGCCCAGGGTTGAACCAACATAATATACTTGCACAACTAGTCAACAGAGCAAAGTGGTGTCAGAATGCAAATTTCCACCTTGAGACATAAGGACACTGTCTCAACTGATTACATAAAGCCTGTCCACCATTTGGATGCATGGTTTGAAGAGAGCAATAAGCAAAATTACGGTATCGGCACGTGATAGCGTCCTACCACCAGTGCGATCAATGGGTTGGCAACATCAAAACTTTGACTTCAAGAGATAATTTTACAACAGACCAGTCACCAGACTGGTGGTAGGACCTCTAGTGAGTCCGCACGAGTAGGTAGCACCACCCAGCCTATTTCTGCCGTGAAGCAGTAATGCGTTTCGGTTTGAAGGGTGGGGTAGCCGTTGTAACTATACTGAGACCTTAGAACTTATATCTCAAGGTGGGTGGCGCATTTACGTTGTAGATGTCTATGGGCTCCAGTAACCACTGAACAGCAGGTGGGCTGTGAGCTCGTTCAACCAACTAAGCAATAAAAAAAAAAAAGAGCTCTAGAGTGACCTTCCCGCGGTAACATCTGAGCGCTACGACATGTCCTTTTTCAGATCAGATTACAAAAGAGTCCTCTATGCAGTCGCCTCGAAGCAATAGAAGAAGAAAAAAACTGTAATATTTAGTATCTTCATGAAACAATAAGCTGTATTTTTAAACACTGATGTAATAATACTGGAAGCGATACGAGCCGGGTCGCTGACCGGTGACGTAAGGCGCGATTCATATGTGTAATTTGCAGTGGGCTCTCTCACTTTCTTCGGATAACGGTGCCCTGTCGCTAACCGTGGCGTGTTCGTTTGGTATCGCAGAAGCGCGTGCTTAGTAACAGGTATAACCATTCTGCCTATTTCTGCCATAGTAAAGGGACTAAGTGTTTTTGTTGCCATATATTAACAGATGGGGAGTAAGGGGAGATCGGAATGCTACCTTCACCGGCCCTATTGTCAACCCCACCTGCACGCGCCGGATGGCGGCGGCGACCAACAGGTTGCCGTGGTGCTCCCTGCTAGAGAACGAACGGGGCAATGGCGACCGAGCAATGGCGGTATAACCATACACACCCGTCACGACAACCTGTACGGAAGAGGCGTCAGAAACCTTGGGGATCAAATACCCCTAAAATGCTGGTGCAGAAGGCAACGGGAAACCACTGCACTAATTTCCCTTGAGAGTCATGAGCAGGTCGTATCCGACTGATGCATGACCACGACCACTCTGTCAAGAGTGTACGAATAGGAAGAATATTAACAGATAAGCTGGAGTGAACGAAGAAATGGTATATGATAGAGGAGTTTGGAAGGAGAAAGCATGTTGCGTCGACTCCTGGAGACTGGGAAAAGGGCAGAAGCATTAGAAGGCAGAGTTGGATATTTTTACTTGTAGGTTAGTTACGTTTAGAAAAATGTTCAAGGGCATCCTCCACGTTAGTAATAGGTAGGTTAATGTAATTGTTTAATGTATTATATTGTGAATTTTTTTTCCCTTACATTATAAGTTAGATTGGTTTTCTTTATCGTGTTGTTTTGTCGTAAATGTAAGGAACGTTGTACATATTCAGCACTATGTCTTGTTTTGTCGTGCGCACATAACCTATGTTGCAAGCCAGATTTTGTTTCTTTTTACTTGTGTTTTTTATGTATCTTAGCTTGTGATGTGTATTGTGAGCCTAATAAATAAATAAAAATAAAAATTATCAGATAAGCTCATGGTCCGTCTCATATTAAGTGGTTGTCGGAGCCCATCAGCACTAACACGTGCCTCAATATTCTATACTGATTGCTCGGAATACAGCTCAGAAACATCAGAAAAATAAAATTTTTGACTGTCATCATTTTTGAATACGCATCGGATGTATAAAGATCGCAGTCCCCACTCAATAATGCTTAATCCTTACCGAATAAATAAATATGTTTATTTCGTTATTTTACTGGTGGTAGGACCTCTTGTGAGTCCGCGCGGGTAGGTACCACCGCCCTGCCTATTTCTGCCGTGAAGCAGTAATGCGTTTCGGTCTGAAGGGTAGCGCAGGCGTTGTAACTATACTGAGATCTTAGAGCTTATATCTCGAGGTGGGTGGCGCATTTACGTTGTGGATGTCTATGGGCTCCAGTAACCACTTAACACCAGGTGGGCTGTGAGCTCGTCCACCCATCTAAGCAATAAAAAAATAAAAAAAATCGTGAATCTCAGCACAGACATAGCGCGAGGTATTATAAATTTTTACCTCAATGGAAATTTACTTTAAAATTTAATACACTATATTTTTATGTTTATTAATACAGTACAATATTTACAAAATGAAAAGTTTTCATCTTATCTTATCTTATCTTATACGATTTTCATAAAATTTAGTATACAGGGGATTTCGGGAGCGATAAATCGATCTAGCTACGATTTATTTTCAGAAAATGTTGTTTCGTTCGTGTTTTCAATAATCAACTTTATCGATAATCACCATTTTGACTCTTCCCGACATCTATTGGCGAATAATAATACTATTTTTCTTAATTGAGAGCAACTAACTGCTTTAAAGACACAACAAGATGGCATTATAAAAAAAAACCGGTCGTCTTCTAGATTTACTGAAACTCCAAGTCATCATTTTTTAATACGAACCCAACCATTATCATATTGTTCGTTTGTAAAACTAACTATTGTAGATCGTAGTATACTAGTGCATGATATTTTTACTCATTGAAGTATAGAAAAAAATCTCAATAAATGACCACCATTTACCGAGATTATATTTCATCCCATATCATCTCATCTCATTTCATTTCATCCCAGTTGATTAATGTCTCAAATTTATTGGTAGTAGGACCTCTTGTAAGTCCGCACGGGTAGGTACCACCAACCTGCCTATTTCTGCCGTGAAGCAGTAATGCGTTTCGGTTTGAAGGGTAGGGAAGCCGTTGTAACAATACTGAGACCTTAGAACTGATATCTCAAGGTGGGTGGCGCATTTACGTTGTAGATGTCTATGGGCTCCAGTAACCACTTAACATCAGGTGGGCTGTGAGTTCGTCCATGCTTGTAAGCACTAAAAAAAAAGACACAATCACAGATTTCACCAAGAATACACTATAGACAAATAACATTAAAGACAAACAATGTTGATTCTATTTTGTTAAGGGATTTTATGACCTGGCTTCCTTCTTCAAACGAGGCTTGCGGAGAGTACTTTACGGTAGGCAGCGGCTTGGCTCTGGCCCTGGCATTGATGACGTCCATGAGCGACGGTGACCACTTACCATCAGGTGGGCCGCATGCTCGTCTGCCTAGAAAGGCAATAAAAAAAACCTGGTAACTCAGACCTTTAGGTCTTGTCTTATTTTAATTTATATTCTTATTTTTTATGAAAAATAGTTTGCTCGGCAGACCAAAGTGCTATGGTCTGAATTTGACAATAGAACCATAATAATTTTCCAACTTATTATTTCAATTAATTATAGTCGAATTTCGTGAACTGGGAGGTCCCCAGTTGTCGAAATTGAAATCGAAAAACTAGTATAAAATAAATAAGTAATTCAAATATTATTTTACTAATTACTTAATGCACACGCGTTAAACTAAATGCTGTACACGTTTTTCTGGGTATTAACAAATTACACAGAGCATAAGCAAATCTAGAAATTTAAAGACTTAAGTAGATATAACCAATCCATCACATTGTCAAATGGAAAATTAATATTAAACTTAACAATCTTTAATTGATTCTTGAAAGTATTTGTTGGGTATTTCTAGTAATCTACTAAGCAGTGTTTTAACTTGTGGCTTAGGTATAGGGCCCATCATAGGAGGTAGACAGCTTCGCGCATGGTCATCAGCAATGCTAATGGCACAGCTAGGCCCTTATCTACTGAATATAGGTTCGCTATGAACCCTGTACCTGATATTTAGATTGTTGATAAAAAATTCGCAACTCAATCCTTCTAGCGCGTATGTAATTAAGTTATTTATTTAGTTAAGGATTACCGACAGGGTTTACAGTTAGACATAAAATAACATTGACATGTATAGAGCAATTGATAACTGCAACTCTAATTAGAGGCAGTCACAGCATGCATTATATTAATATATCAATAGAGATTTAACAATACTATTAATAATAATAAAAAATTAAAAACAAAAGAAAGACAACAAGGACAGTAATACCCGATTTAATAAATAATAATATTTATTTATTGCTTAGATAGGTGGATGAGATCACGGCCCAACTAGTGTTAAGTTGTTACCGGAGCCTATAAACATCAAAGTGAATATCGCTGCCTCGAGACATGAGTTCTAAATTTTTGTTTTATAGTACAAAGTCTATAGTAGAAATGCTTTGATTCAAATGGTCTCGCAAGACGCACTACCACTAACCAATAAACTTCAACTTAATACCTACGTAGCTACCGTTAAATACCGTTTTAAAATTTAGTACCGTAAAAAAACTCGGTAGAACAAGAGAGGACTTTGAAACGGTAAAATGTACTTTTTTGTAATATTGAAAGGTTACTGGTGGCCCGGAGGCCTTTCCCGTTTCACCAGGACAGGTGGGCGAGCAAAGCTCAGCCAGGAGGGGTGGGATTTGCTAACAACTCCAAAGCCTCCAAAAGAGACCTAACAACTCAAGAGCTGCTGCTTCGCGAATGAATCTACTACCGGATCGGAATCGCGACCCGCTGAGAAGATCCGGTGAGAAACTCAGCGGGCTGATGCATAGGTTAGGTTGCACGTCGACCTCCTTGTCGAGTTCGACGAGTACGGTTACCGCGTAAAATGTACTGTCTAGACGTCAGGTTTTGGACATCATCAGATTTGTTGAAATCTAAATATTCTTAATTCTTAAACATGTATTAGGTTTAAAAAAAAATCGCTTAGTTTCAAACCCGCTATTTTGCTTGAGTTGTTTGCTGAATGAAAATCCATTACTCGATCGGGCCAATGTCTCATTTCGTTTGTCTAATAAGTCTTAAGTCTTCGGGGTTGTCTTATAAATAGCACGCTATTATTTAATGAGTTTTTACCACGATTTTCTCGGCACGATGACGGGCGGTCAGCCTATCCGCGATTAAGGCGATTGCAACAGCGGGATAATGGAGAAGTGTTAAAATGTAAAATCGTGGTAAGAACCTCTTAAATAAAATGAAATTAATATAAACTCACAATATGAAAACACACGCACAAGGTGAAAGGACAGAAAAGGATTTAACAGAATATTCAGGAATCTTTAACTTCATTGACCTGTTGATGCTCCTCCCAATTTGATGGGAAAATCCCTGCACAACTCGAAGATAAAAACGAAAAAAAAAACCCCACCCACACCAATTTCGATTCGTCCTCAACGCATTTACTTACATAACATGGAGTGTGTACTTGAAATGGCAGCTTATTAGCAGCGTATTGACATTGTTAATGGAATGACATACTCGGCCGGGCATGTAAATAAAATTCAGTTCACTGACCTTCGTTAATGTACGAACGTTTTGCGTAACAAATTCTGCATGGTGGTAGCGCGTTCGTTTATCATATTGATTTACTACCAACATTCAAATACTAATAGTTAAACCTTGTTTATTTTGTTGAAGTCATTGACCTTTGATTTTGTGAAATTCAAATATTTATTGGCATTAAGAAGTATTTGCAATTTTGGAGGGAATCTATTAAAGAATCGATCGGCGCCTGACAGCTGTCACCGCCATTTGCATTCCATCATAACCTATAAAAGTATATCTGCATCTGTGTAGTATTCTATCTGTATAATATTCTAAAAATATGACTTGAAGTCGATGGTGTAGTGAATATTATTAGTGGAAGTATTGTTTGCCAGCACGACTAAGTACCATCAAGTAATCTATTTCTGCAAGGAAGCAGTCGTGCGATCCAGTTTGGAGGGTGGGATAATCGCTATACTATTCAGACTTAGATTTCAGTGTGGCTATCAACATTTATTGAATAGTTAATTCACTTAGTCCACTTATTACATAATCAAGAAATAATACAAATATGTCACGATAAAGCAAAAGCTACTTCAGCAAAATGAAAATATCGTCAATATAGTCAAAGTCAATTGAATATGCATTATTAAGGATAGTATAAAACAACTGTTCAGATTTTTAAACCTAAATAAGACTACACGAGAAGCGTTAGTTTTCAAATTAGGTATCCTAAATATCGATTCACCTAGAAAAATAATAATATTCGAATTGAGAACTTCTTCATTGGTTGACGTAAAAAAAAACATTCGAAATGAGAACCTCTTCCTTTTTTAAATTGCTAAAAATAAACAATAAAACTATTGTATCTTTCTCTTTTCTTTTGCACCGTACTCTTCTTAACTAACGCAAAAGTCGTTCTTTTATTCAGTTTGATTAAAATCAAATGTACTCGTGTCGTACGTCATTTTCGGTACAAGATTAAAGAACGGTGCAATATAATTTCTACGCAAAGTTCGTCGACCCCTGATGTAAGCGAATACGTAACGCCACGAGCCTTGAACTGTTAAACATTCGCGTCTCATGCGAACTGCATGCATTCATAACTCGTCACCAACATAATCCTTATGTCATCGGCATAGAGCTTCCTTCTTGGACCGACTCGGTGGTACACTAGTTAGAGCCTCTGATTGTTGTGCCGAGGGTCGTGGGTTCGATTCCCACATTGGGCAAACATACGTGAGATGAAAGGTTTGTTTTCTCTTTGCCTAGATTTTTCTTAGGGAATAATTTAAACGTGTGATTTATTCCCAGTTTTTTATTTATTTCTTAGATGAGTGGACGAGTTCACTGCCCACCAGGTGTTAAGTGGTTACTGGAGCCCATAGACATCTACAAAGTAAATGCCGCCACCCACCTTGAGATACGAGTTGTAAGGTCTCAGTATAGTTACAACGGCTGCCCCGCCCTTCAAACCGAAACGCGTTACTGCTTCACGGCAAAAATAGGCAGGGTGGTGATATCTACCCGTGCGGACTCACAAGAGGTCTTACCACCGGTAATTATACAAATTATAATTTTGCGGGTTTGATTTTTATTACACAACTAGCTTTTGCCCACGACTCCGTCCGCGTGGAATAGTTACATTGGCATAACGCTAAACTTTACTCCCCACTTCATTTACGTAGAAAGTGAAAATCTTTTTGAATTGTAGAATGTTAAGGATCTATTGAAACCCTTATTTTGAAGCATTCTTTATTGGTGCTCCATTTGTATTGATCTTACCGTGATGTTATATAGCCTATCCTCGATAAATGGGCTATCTAACACTGAAAGAATTTTTAAAATCGGACCAGTAGTTTCTGAGATTAGCGCATTCAAACAAACAAACTCTTCAGCTTTATAATATAAGTATAGGTCCTTGACCGTAGAAGTCAACCGTGAACATTTGTTGAGTACGTATTTCATTAGAAAAACTCATGTCTCAAGGTAACCACTTAACAACAGCAGGCTGCGAGGGTTCACTCATTTATTCAATAAAAATAACTGAACAAATGCAATTAACAAACTTCCAATTACACAATCGAATGATTAGTAACGTAGTTAAAACGCTACAGCTTACCACGAATCATTTCTTGTTCCTGCCAGCGTTTCCTAGGTTCAAGGCCCCCTTACGTAAGCCCATTTCACTTTACGTAATACGTGAATACAATACTAATTATTATTACTTTATACGCGCACTCCACGGCGCGCGAGTGCAGCTCCATTGCTTTCTTCAAATCAAATCAAATCAAATCAAAAAAAAAATCTTCAACATAAATGAAAGTACATACTTGTTGAACGTCAAAAGAACTACCGCCAATTCACAAGAACTAGACTCCGTCCTTGAGAAGAATTGGCAAGAAACTCAGCGGGCATGTCAATTTTTTTAAATACTAGATAAAAAAAATATTAGATTTTTTTTAAATATTCATTTTCACAATGAGCATTATAACGTAACAATTATTACAATATTGAAATGCCCGGAGCGAGCAACTCAGTCAACTTCAATTGTAACTGTAGATGAGAGGCAATATGTACCTACCGATCGGCGCGTTAATAAAAGACAGCCAGGCGAAAATTTCAAGTGAAAAGGAAGATCCTAATCCTCAATCGCGTTTAATCTATATGTTAATACGTGAAGCAAAAACTTTGTACCCCCTTTTACGAAAATTGCGCGGACGGAGGAGTATGAAATTTCCCACACTCATAGAGAGTATAGACAAGGAGTGCAGAATGTTAATATTATTTTAAATTATACATAAAAAATACATTAAGTCAATAAAAAAACATTACACACACGCATGCATACTATTTGTTTATTGTCAAACTTTTATTATTGCATATAGTCGGTGGTGAAATTGAGAATATACCTATTAAATACCTACATATTGTTTGTCTTTATTAATATTTATCTAAAATTTATAGTCTTGGCGAAGTCTGTGATTATTGGAGTATAATTACAGTTATAGTCTTTGACAATAGAATCATAATAGTGTACAAACTTACAATTTCAATTAATTATAGTCGAATTTTGACTATCGGGGGACCACTAGTTGGAATTATAACAGCAGCATCAAGAGCACTAAGTATGTATCATACTAGGTACTAATACTAGGTACGGTTTTTAAATAACTCTCTTTAAACGAGGTGGGTTTTTTTCTAGGTCTTAAGATGAGGCAAGATCTTCTACCGAGTGTGTTATGTTTACTCGGCAGACCAAAGCGCTATGGTCTGAATGTTGTTCTTGAACTTGTAAGTTTTAGTGCGTGAGATTTCTCATCGAGTCATTGTTACAATAATTTAGTTTCTGCTAAAATATTATATTACATAATGAGTTTTGATTCGATAATTAAGATCTTCATAAAGCATTCTGACTTCATGGTTTGATCAATAAAAATGTAAACTAGAAAATTAAATATGTAGTGATGACCATAAACGTCATATTTATAATGGAGCGAAAAGGTTGCCATTTTTTTTTGTAATTTAATTGTAAAATTTGTCATCAAAACTTTATTAAGTAACTCATAATCTATTCTTTATTTAAATTCGAGTTTTTTTTTTAATTGTTTGAATACAGAATTAAAAAAAATTCAGTGACAATATTTATAAAAAGAAACGACAAATATTCAAACAGAACTTGTGATAAACAGAACTATTATGTTCAATGTACCGTAATACGCATATTAATTACTATAGAAAGTTATACGGAGTTCATTGATAAGTACGTAATTATAAAACGCCACCTACATTCCGTTGCGTACGCGCCATTTTCTTTCTTACGTAACAGGAAAAGCGGCGCCGGATGCAGTGAAAGTGGGGTCGTCGGCCCCACGCGGGTGCCTACCGCGAGAGGAGAACGCGGATTAGGACGTATCTTATATTATACGGACGGGATGATTATTTTAAACGCATAAACTTTTAAACTAGCTATTCATGCTCCCCAGCTTAGACAGCAGTGCGGAAGATACTTTGAAATTTGAAATTATAATTTGCGTAATTACTAGTGGTAGGACCTCTTGTGTGTCCGCACGGGTAGGTACCACCACCCCGCCTATTTATAAAAAAAAGACATGCCCGCTGAGTTTCTTGCCAGTTCTTCTCAGGACGGAGGCTAGTTTTTGTGAATTGGCGGTAGTTCTTTTTGACGTTCAACAGTATGTAATTTCATTTATGTTGAATTTTTGGAGTTTACTCCTTTAGAATCGATTTACATATATAGGCCCGGGGTATGAAAATTATGGGGACCAAAATCGTACTAGCATGTCACACGAAATGCGTTATGCGCCTGATTGGCTCCTGATTGCGTGATGCGTGCGCGCGCCAATCAGGAGCCAACGCGCGGCCGCGTTATCGCAGGTGACGCCGGGCTGCTGCNAATGAATCTGCTACCGGATCGGAATCGCGACCCGCTGAGAAGATCCGGCGAGAAACTCAGCGGGCTGATGCATGGGTTAAGTTGCACGTCGACCTCCTTGTCGAGTTCGACGAGTACGGTTACCGCGTAAAATGTGCTGTCTAGATGTCAGGTTTTGAACATCATCAGGTTTGTTGAGATCTAAATATTCTTAATTCTTAAACCTGTATTAGGTTTAAAAAAAAATCGCTTAGTTTGAAACCCGCTATTTCGCTTGAGTTGTTTGCTGAATGAAAATCCATTAGTCGATCGGGCCAATGTCTCATTTCGTTTGTCTAATAAGTCTTAAGTCTTCGGGGTTGTCTTATAAATAGCACGCTATTATTTAATGAGTTTTTACAACGATTTTCTCGGAATGATGACGGGCGATCAGCCTATCCGCGATTAAGGCGATTGCAACAGCAGCATAATGGAGAAGTGTTAAAATGTAAAATCGTGGTAAGAACCTCTTAAATAAAATGAAATTAATATAAACTCACAATATGAAAATACACGCACAATTCAGGAATCTTTAACTTCATTGACCTGTTGATGCTCCTCCCAATTTGATGGGAAAATCCCTGCACAACTCGAAGATAACAACGAAAAAAAAAACCCACCCACACCAATTTCGATTCGTCCTCAACGCATTTACTTACATAACATGAAGTGTGTACTTGAAATGGCAGCTTATTAGCAGCGTATTGACATTGTTAATGGAATGACATACTCGGCCGGGCATGTAAATAAAATTCAGTTCACTGACCTTCGTTAATGTACGAACGTTTTGCGTAACAAATTCTGCATGGTGGTAGCGCGTTCGTTTATCATATTGATTTACTACCAACATTCAAATATTAATAGTTAAACCTTGTTTATTTTGTTGAAGTCATTGACCTTTGATTTTGTGAAATTCAAATATTTATTGGCATTATGAAGTATTTGCAATTTTGGAGGGAATCTTTTGTAGAATCGATCGGCGCCTGACAGCTGTCACCGCCATTTGCATTCCATCATAACCTATAAAAGTATTGGTATCTGTATCTGTGTAGTATTATATCTGTATAATATTCTAAAAATATGACTTGAAGTCGATGGTGTAGTGAATATGAATGGTGGAAGTATTGTTTGCCAGCACGAGTAAGTACCATCAATTAACCTATTTCTGTCACGAAGCAGTCGTGCCTACCAGTTTGAAGGGTAGGATAATCGCTATACTATTCAGACTTAGATTTCAGTGTGGCTATCAACATTTATTGAATAGTTAATTCACTTAGTCCACTTATTACATAATTAAGAAATAATACAAATTTGTCACAATGAAGCAAAAGTTACTTCAGCAAAATGAGAATATCCTCAATATAGTCGAAATCAATTGAATATGCATTATTAAGGATAGTATAAAACAAATAGTCAGATTTTCAAACCTAAATAAGACTACACGAGAAGCGTCGGTTTTCAAATTAGGTATCTTAAAAATCGATTCACCTAGAAAAAAAAAATTCGAATTGAGAACTTCTTCATTGGTTGACGTAAAAAAAAAAACATTCGAAATGAGAACCTCTTACTTTTTTAAATTGCTAAAAATAAAAAATAAAACTATTGTATTTTTCTTTTTTCTTTTGCACCGTACTCTTCTTAACTAAAGCAAAAGTCCTTCTTTTATTCAGTTGCCGTTCTTTGATTAAAATAAAATGTACTCGTGTCGTACGTCATTTTCGGTACGAGATTAAAGAACGGTGCAATATAATTTCTACGCAAAGTTCGTCGACCCCTGATGTAAGCGAATACGTAACGCCACGAGCCTTGAACTGTTAAACATTCGCGTCTCATGCGAACTGCATGCATTCATAACTCGTCACCAACATAATCCTTATGTCATCGGTATAAAGCTTCCTTCTTGGACCGACTCGGTGGCACACTAGTTAGAGCCTCTGACTGTTGTGCCGAGGGTCGCGGGTTCGATTCCCACATCGGGCAAACATTCGTAAGATGAACAGGTTTGTTTTCTCTTTGCCTAGATTCTTCTTAGGGAATAATTTAAACGTGTGATTTATTCCCAGTATTTTTTTTAATTGCATATGTGGGTGGACGAGCTCACAGACCACCTGGTGTTAAATAGTTAACGGAGCCCATAGACATCTAGAAAGTAAATGCCGCCACCCACAATGAGATACGAGTTCTAAGGACTCACAAGAGGTCTTACCACCAGTAATTATACAAATTATAATTTTGCGGGTTTGATTTTTATTACACGACTAGCTTTTGCCCGCGACTCCGTCCGCGTGGAATAGTTACATTGGCATAACGCTAAACTTTACTCCCCACTTCATTTACGTAGAAAGTGAAAATATTTTTGAATTCTAGAATGTTAAGGATCTATTGAAACCCTTATTTTGAAACATTCTTTATTGGTGCCTATCCTCGATAAATAGGCTATCTAACCCTGAAAGAATTTTTAAAATCGGACCAGTAGTTTCTGAGATTAGCGCGCTCAAACAAAAAAATTCTTCAGCTTTATAATATTAGTATAGATGTGGTTCTCACTGGTGGTAGGACCTCTTGGGAGTCCGCACGGGTAGGTACCACCACCCCGCCTATTTCCGCCGTGAAGTAGTAATGCGTTTCGGTTCGAAGGGTGGGGTAGCCGTTGTAACTATACTGCGACCTTAGAACTTATATCTCAAGGTGGGTGGCGCATTTACGTTGTAGATGTATATGGGCTCCAGTAACCACTTAACACCAGGTGGGCTGTGAGCTCGTCCACCCTAGATGGGTGGGATGGCTAGCAATAAAAAATAATAAAAAAAGATGTTATTCCTTCACCGTGGAAGTCGATCGTGAACATTTGTTAAGGTACGTATTTCATTAGAAAAACTCATGCCTCAAGGTAACCACTTAACAACAGCATGCCGCGAGGGTTCACTCATTTAAGCAATAAAAATAACTGAACAAAAGCAATTTAACAAACTTCCAATCACACAATCGAATGATTAGTAACGTAATTAAAACGCTACAGCTTACCACGAATCATTTCTTGTTCCTGCCAACGTTTCCTAGGTTCAAGGCCCCCTTACGTAAGCCCATTTCACTTTACGTAATACGTGAATACAATACTAATTATTATTACTTTATACGCGCACTCCGCGGCGCTCGAATGCAATTCCATTGCTTTCTTCAAATCAAATCAAATGAAATAAATAAAAAATTATTCAGCATAAATGAAAGTACACTAGAGGTCCCGCAGTAGTCGAAATTCGACTATAATGAATTGGAATTGTAAATTTGTACACTGTTATGATTGTATTTTATACTTCTATAATCACAAATTTCGCCAAGACTACACTATAAAAAATATTAACAAAGACAAACAATATTTAATCTCAATTTGACAACAGACGTCAAGAACAAAAGTTTGACAATAAATAGTATGCATGCGTGTGTGCGTCAAATTCATGGTATGTAGTGTGTGTCATGTTTTCTTTATTGATTTAATGTATCTTTTATGCATTATTTTAAAAAAATATTAGCATTGTGCACTTCTTCTCTATATTCTCTATAAGTGTAGAAAATTTCATACTCCTCCGTCCGCGCAATTTTCGTAAAAAGGGATACAAAGTTTTTGCTTCACGTATTAATATATAGATACTTGTTGAACGTCAAAAGAACTACCGCCAATTCACAAGATCTAGACTCCGTCCTGAGAAGAATTGGCAAGAAACTCAGCGGGAATGTCTTTTTGTTTTTTTTTTTCATTTTTACAATGAGCATTAAAACGTAACAATTATTACAATATTGAAATGCCCGGAGCGAGCAATTCAGTCAACTTCAATTGTAACTGTAGATGAGAGGCAATATGTACCTACCGATCGGCGCGTTAATAAAAGACAGCCAGGCGAACATTTCAAGTGAAAGGGAATATCCTAATCCTCAATGGTGTTTAATCTATATGTTAATACGTGAAGCAAAAACTTTGTACCCCTTTTTACGAAAATTGCGCGGACGGAGGAGTATGAAATTTTCTACACTTATAGAGAATATAGAGAAGGAGTGCAGAATGTTAATATTATTTTAAATTATGTATAAAAAATACATTAAGTCAATAAAGAAACATTACACACACGCATGCATACTATTTTTTTATTGTCAAACTTTTTTTATTGCATATAGGCGGTGGTGAAATTGAGAATATATTAAATACCTACATATTGTTTCTCTTTATTAATATTTGTCTAAAATTTATAGTCTTGGCGAAGTCTGTGATTATTGGAGTATAATTACAGTTATAGTCTTTGACAATAGAATCATAATAGTGTACAAACTTACAATTTCAATTAATTATAGTCGAATTTCGACTATCATGGGACCACTAGTTGGAATTATAACAGCAGCATCAAGAGCACTAAGTATGTATCATACTAGGTACTAATACTAGGTACGTATTTTAGAATACCTCTCTTTAAACGAGGTTTTTTTTCTGGGTCTTAAAATGAGGCAAGATCTTCTACCGAGTGAGTCATGTTTGCTCGGCAGACCAAAGCGCTATCTATGGTCTGAATGTTGTTCTTGAACTTGTAAGTTTTAGTGCGTGAGATTTCTCATCGAGTCATTGTTATAATAGTTTAGTTTCTGCTAAAATATTATATTACATAATGAGTTTTGATTCGGTAATTAAGATCTTCATAATGCATTCTGACTTCATGGTTTGATCAATAAAAATATAAATTAAATTTTTTAATAGGGATGACCATAAACGTCATATTTATAATGGAGCGAAAAGGCCGCCATTTTGTAATTTAATTGCAAAATTTGTCATCAATACTTTATTATGTAACTCATAATCTATTCTTTATTTAAATACAAGTTTTTTTTTAATTGTTTGAATACAGAATTAAAAGAAATTCAGTGACAATATTTATAAAAAGAAACGACAAATATTCAAACAGAACTTGTGATAAACAGAACTATTATGTTCAATGTACCGTAATACGCATATTAATTACGATAGAAAGTTATACGGAGTTCATTGATAAGTACGTAATTATAAAACGCCACCTACATTCCGTTGCGTACGCGCCATTTTCTTTCTTACGTAACAGGAAAAGCGGCGCCGGATGCAGTGAAAGTGGGGTCGTCGGCCCCACGCGGGTGCCTACCGCGAGAGGGGAACGCGGATTAGGACGTATCTTATATTATACGGACGGGATGATTATTTTAAACGCATAAGCTGTTAAACTAGCCATTCAAGCTCTCCAGCATGCGGGAGATATCTTGAAATTTGAAATTATAATTTGTGTAATTACTGGTGGTAGGACCTCTTGTGAGTCCGCACGGATAGGTACCACCACCCCGCCTATTTCGGCCGTGAGGCAGTAACGCGTTTCGGTTTGAAGGGTAGTGCGGCCTTTGTAACTATACTGAGACCTTAGAACTTATATAGGTGGGTGGCGCATTTACGTTGTAGATGTCTATGGGCTCCAGTAACCACTTAACGTTCGCACAGCTCGTAACGTTCGACATAGTAAAAACCCTACGGTTTAGCCTCGCTGCGGCTACGATGGGGTGTTATCTGTCGACACATAATTAATGTTGTATAAAAATTGTTTGCGTTTCATTTCACGCAGCACGAGCTCGTCACGAAAATTATTCGGAACGTCGGAATAAAGATAAGAAAATATGAGTTTACACCGCAAAAATAGTTTCAATTACATCATGTCAGTTATGTAAAAAAAAATAAATAACTACAAACGAGTACATACGTCCATTGTTTAAAATCAAAATGGCCGGTGTTATTGCTATAAAATTTCGGTTTATCACTATTAAACTCGTAACTACAATTTCAAATAAATCGAACATCCTGTGACGTCAGCAGAGGAAGTAGTGAAAGCAAGGTCCCTGACCTGCCGCGAATGTCAATATGTAGGTACGTTGCGATGAAGTTGAAACAGGTTACGTGAATGCGTGCGTTGTTTTTTTAATTACTGTTCTTTCGCTAGTTCAGTAATGGCGTTGAACTTAAGGTATTTGGCATTTTTGGAAGTGATTTTGAATTTCGAATTAACATTCGGCTTCACGCTTTTAAATGACAAGCAAAGGAATTTAAATATGTGTTCTCTTTATGTCTACCACTAAATCCTTAATTGATTCATTTCAGAAATTTCATCATTTCGGTTCTTGTATACATCTCGTGTATGTATGTATGTACTTCCATTATCCATGACACAAATGCAAATCCAAAATAATTAAAAAACAGACGCTATTTGTTAATAAGAAGGTTAAAACTGTGCGTTAATAACAATTTTTTCTAAAAATTTTCAATTTATTTATCGTTTTTTATTTATAACAACGTGGCATGGTATTTCTATTCAGACTGCTGGTAGACTCGTTTGCCTGTTAAATTTAAAAAAGTAGTTCTGAAAACCACAGACTATATGTTGTCCAATCGAATGAAAATTAAGCGACCAACAGGTCGTCTTGACGGGAAAATGAAGTTTTATGAATCGTTAATAATTTTGTTAATTTTGTATTTTGTTTCGATTTATACATAATAATAATAGCGTCTTATTAACCGTATCATATCACCCCACTGTATCATATTACACATTTATATGACAAATGAATTCTTTTTTTAAACTCGTCACACTGAAATTGAAACACTGAAAAAATACGAAGAATGAACAGCTGATAATCGCATAAGCCCAAAACTAAACAATTAATGTCTCAATAACTCAATCGCTGTCCGTGCAAAATCGATTCCTTCGCAAAGTTCAATAAGTCGGTGAAATGTGTCAACTTTCTAATGCAATGCTCGGTGTTATAGCTATCGCTTCAATCACACACGGCGTTTAGTAAACTGGGTGACCGCAATGTCGCACCAACGAAATACAGGGTTGTGGGTACATCACTTGATAGCGTTGGTGCTGTTTGAAGGATGGGGCCGATTTGAATGAACCACGAGGACTTACAGTGAATTCTGGAAGCGCTGTTCTTGTTAAGGCAGCTTTTTGCAAATTCCCCTACCACGGTGAAGCCAGAGTGGCCATTCGACTCTACTGGCGCATAGGTTGGGAAAGAAGCAAAATAAAAGGTTTGCGCAAATGTCGGTAACCTGGCCAAATACAAATGTAACTTTCCTATTTTCATTTTATTTAACGATCGGTACGTGGTCCTTTATAAATAACGTGACAGTGAAAGATGTGTGAATGACAAGTAACGCTCGGAAAATGTAATACAAAGAAGCTTATTCCCGATTCTTAGAAACATAGATTCCTAGGGCGTACGATCGGAAGAATGTCTGGTTTAAGGTTTGACCTGGCGTTTTTCTATCTTTATCAGTGTGCTGCCAATAAATTATAATAATTGATTTTCGATAGCACTTGTCTTGAATAGTTACATTTTACGTTTCAGTATTGGAATAATGTTTTTACCTCGACATTCCGATCGGAGCAAGCAACAAAAAGTTGTGTTAACGGCAGAAGTAATTGCATACCCTACTCTTCTCTTCCAGACTAAATGTATTTTTAAATGAACTTTAGGTAAGTAAGTAGATTGACATCCACGACGGGTCGGAAAATATTTTCAATTACCTAAAAAAAATATATATATATATATATATATATATTTTGGATAATTTCTCCAATCGCCAGCCCTGACGTTGTCCGGTGAAATGAGAAAGCGACCTCGAATGCTTGTCTATGGACCAGACTAGAAGCACAACGGTATTTATATGCACACACCTAGTTCGGTATGGTATTGAATTTATATATTAGTTTTTATATTTTTATACGTGAGTCATTTTATGTTCGGTAATTTTTAAACAATTATTTACACACAATACTTTTTGACATTCTGAATATGGCGCGAACACCGAGCACACAGATTATACAAGTGGCACTATCCAATTTTGTCGATGGAATAACGAATACACCAGGAGGTTTTTGGCGGGAATTTGAGGAATAAAGTTGTGTGAACTGTTTCATTTGTTAATTTAGTGCTTCTTCAGATTTAAACGTGTAAGAACGCCGGCTTAATAACTGTTTAGCATCTGTGGAAGTTCACAAATTCGGGCAAAATGAAACAAAACCGCTGGACGTATAATCCGAGGTTACTTCAATAAGACCACAGAAAAAGTCTGAATAAAATAACCATTCTTTTACCAAGACTATATTTCATTTCATCTCATCTGTTTTCATATAATTACATCCCAATTGATTTAAGTACCAAATTAATCTACTACATACATATTACTACGCTAACACTACATACCTATCTAATTATCGAAGATTTTTATAAACTCAACACTGGCAACACTGGCGTCGCAAAAAGCCAATTGCCATACTGAAAAAGAGAAGTATATAAACTAATGTATGAATGAACATCCTTCTAATTGGAAAAGCGTGATTGTTTTAAGGTCTTTCCAGCTCTGTCGACTCATAAGAAAAACCTTTTACCTACCTATTCAAATTACATTTAAAAAAAAAACATTGAATAGACAACAAAAAAATTACTAATTATTTTCATAAGACAAAGTTAGAATCAGATTAAAATAATATAATCGTTACAATTAATTAAGAGGTGCCTTCGAGTTAATTATTTTGCGTCTTTAATTTTTAAGCACACGTTTCTTTTATTGTTATGAGTATTTTAAAATGGAGAAAACGTTAAATTAGATGCGACAATAGGGCTCTCATTTAGATGTTTGAGCCGGGGTCATTTCTAAATAACGCAGACGACTATAAACTATATTGTTAACTGGCCAAATGGACTTGACACATTAGAAAAGAATAAATCTTAATTGAAATGCATGAGTTGATTGAACGATAATTTCTATAGCGGACTCAAATGGTTTTTTCGTGGTAGTAATCCGCAGAAACCATAAGGACTCAATTTACTTTCTCAATTGCCATTCGATAAAGTGCTAGTGACGGTAAAAAGTATGCATCGGGATCTGAGTGGAATTCCTATCATCCCAGAAGTATACTTTCAAAACAAATATAAGCAATATACAGAGAAAACACTGAATTTATAAAATTTAGTTATTTATTTTTATTCAAAGTCACAGTCAAGAGCAAAACGTTATATCTTGAAGTAGCATCGCAATGACTATAGAACAACACTAATTATCCGAGATCAATTAATGCTTAGTAACCTAGACCTCTAATTGGCCGCCGTCGAGCGGGGGCCAGGGAGACGGATCTCGCTCAAGCCCTGGCCCTCTAAGTGTTTCGGATCCCTCTCACATGTCATGGTGAGGGGGGCCTAAGAAGACGACGCGCAAGCTGCTCTGCATGCGTTTTACGCAAGAGCATCCGGGTGATGGAAGGCCGGCTATCCTCGACCCACGCTTACGACATACGGCTTAAACCTGATGTATTAACAGATTTAAAAAAATCTAATAATTATTATGACGCTCTGTTTCGAATAAAGAATAATTCCTATTCACTCTTTAGTTTAATTTCGGCGTTTATTATAATAATTACTCCTCATTTTTACCTTAAGCTTTTCGGTGTAAGTCCGCACGTACGTACGTCTGAATTACTAATTTAATATAATAATCACTCCTCATTTTTCCCTTGTGCCTTTCGGTGTAAATCCGCACGTACGTTTAATGAGTAATGTATCTGCATATTATTAATACTTCCACATAAAAGACATTATGTCTTAAAAGAGGCTACGGCATTATCTTTGTGATATCAATGAGTTTCCTAACCTTGAACTTCAGGTCTCAATTAGGCTATGCACCGACTGCCCTAACTTTGAAATCAGAATTTGGGACTGCTCACGACAGACACAGGCAAGATACGGGTGCTTCCCGGGTGGGCTCATAATACACCATATTACAAGTATATAGGTTTTTTTTTTTTTTTATTGCTTAGATGGGTGGACGAGCTCACAGCCCAACTGGTGTTAAGTGGTTACTGGAGCCCATAGACATCCACAACGTAAATGCGCCACCCACCTTGAGATATAAGTTCTAAGGTCTCAGTATAGTGACAACGGCTACCCCACCCTTCGAACCGAAACGCATTACTGCTTCACGGCAGAAATAGGCGGGGTGGTGGTACCTACCCGTGCGGACTCCCAAGAGGTCCTACCACCAGTGATTACGCAAATTATAATTTTGCGGGTTTGATTTTTATTACACGATGTTATTCCTTCACCGTGGAAGGTAATCGTGAACATTTGTTGAGTACGTATTTCATTAGAAAAATTGGTACCCGCCTGCGGGATTCGAACACCGGTGCATCGCTACACACGAATGCACCGGACGTCTTATCCTTTAGGCCACGACGACTTTCAAAACGCCGTGTAATCTCACAATTTAGTATTAATTTTCAATAATTACATAGACCACAATACGTACTAATCCCGAAAGTTTTTAATTTTGTGTTATATTTTCTACGAAAAATGACTCTGCAATAGGAAATATTGAGTTCGTTTCATCGAAGTAAGCTTGAAAGGATATTGTAGTTTTATGAGCAGAGTGTGACCTCGTACTGCGCTTTGAGGCCAGATTTCCTACCTATTTCTTCTATAAATGACTCATGAGTACCACTCAATTGATTTATTAGCATTAAACCACACTTTAATGTAATTATTCAAGTGCAGTTTGCAAAAATAAGAATTCGTCAATACGCGATAAAAACTTCAGGGACTTATGTTAGAATATCGCGCCGAAGAAGCACTTAGAACAGTCCGAGGATCTTCCAAACTTCACAGTATGTAGGTCAAGTTACAATTTCTTCATAAAGCATGAGCTCACAGATATAACACAAAAGTGTGACAGTACGTAATGGTGGTAACGTCGACCTGGTTGCGGCGCCTTTCGCTGTACTTTCACCGCACTGGCACAGTTAAAGAATCGGCCGTGACCCTGACGTATTCCTTATTGGGATGTTTTTATTATGCACTGCTTTTAAGTAACGCTCGTGTGCTGTTGTCATTGTTTTTTTTTTCTAATCGAAAAAAGAGAAGGAAGTTATCAATTCGACTTTTTTTTTTGGGTGTGTTACATCAGAACTTTTTTCTAAGTGAAGCGATCTTGATGATTCTTCTTTTATTTGAAAGCCTGTGTGTCTCGCATTTTATAAACTATTAATTATCACTTGACACATCACATTGACTTAACCTTAATAGTACGTGTTTAATTGGCTTCGATTATTATACATTGATGATGTGCTCAGTTAACTTTGTCGGCTTAGTCGCTTTCCTCTTTTGTCGTTTTATAATAGTATTATTTATTAGTGTTCAAGAATAAAAGTATTTTATCATTGACAACAATAAGGCATGCTACTTAAAGTATTATGAAAAAAGTCTCTAATTATCCAGAAAAAAATTATAAACATTAAAAATTATAACACTTATGTTAACGTATGCTGCAATGTTTTATAAAAAAAAAAATCTAAATGGACGGGAAAATCTATTTAATTTATGACAGCTGATTTTCGCATTAATAAATAAATAAATGAAATCGCTTATATTGAATTCGTGTCCGTATAGTTATTACTATTATTTCTGGAGCTCATCTCTTCCAATTTGAAATAGACTGCTATGACGCTACAATGAGGATATCAAACTCGGACATCAAATCTGAGTATCATGACAGACAAATTAATCCTTTTAGGCTAAATTCTAAATTTCAAGAAATACAAACATGCTCCTTTTTTTCATTGCTGTTGTAGGCAGACAAGCATACAGCCGACCTGATGATGAGTGGTTACTGTCGCTCATGGACGTAAACAGAGCTAAAACGGTGCTTATCGTTAAGTACTCTCTACATCTTTTTTGTTGTTCACTAAATATCTTCTTCTAAGAACTATGGCGCCAAAATAGAAAGTACGATTGAAGTACATGAACAAAATATTGTATTTTGTTCATGTACTTCAAACTTCACTGCCATTAAATCCTTTTACCTGAAAACCTGAACAAAAAAAAACAACAAAATCCCGCCAACTGCACATGTTCGTGTTTCTCAAAACGCGCCAAAGCGACAAGCGTGTGGGAACAATAACTAGTGCCGGCGGATGTCCCAGTTCCGAGAGTCCCGTTACGGAGAAAGTGCGGACTCGGAGCTTCGTATGCATCGACTATGCAAATTACGCAATTAAACGACCGTTAGCATAAATACACTGTGCTGTCAACGGTTGTGCATTCTGTTTGTTTTGGATTATTGAATTCTATTCATTTAGAGTCTATTTTGTGGAACTCAATTATGTTGTTTGTTTGTTATTATATGACTTTTGTTTATGTTTACTTACGTTTTTTTTTTCCTACCTATGCTGATAGCCTTGAGAGGCTAATTCAGCTTCACCCTAACGTGTAGGTAGCTCACGGGGCTCAAACCGCTGGCTCTAGCAAGAGCATTGCTTCGCAGAATCTACCACGGGTCGGAACCGCGACCCACTGAGAAGATTCGCCGAGAAACTCAGTGGGCTGTGTCTATGGGTTAATTCGCTCGTCAAGCCCTTCGTCGCAAGCGACGGGTTCGACGAGGACGGTGACCTTACGTCATCGTTGATAGTAGCCTACAGTTTCTCGCTGGAACTTCTCAGTGGGTCGCGTTTTCGATCCGGTGACAGATTCTGCGAAGCACTGCTCTTGCTAGGGCCAGTGTTATCAACACTCCCGGCTTGAGCCCCGTGAGCTTACCTACACGTCAAGGAAAAGCTAAAATAGCCTCTCAATGCTATCAGCACAGGTAGGAAAAAAAAACTGGTAGTAGTTTGAACCCTAGACATAAATGAGCTTGTGGCGGTGGCTATCATACAACGCAAGATATTTGACAGATGCCTGAATTTCGCTTACGACATTTTCAAGATAAGCTTGCATAAATACATGTTCCGTACAACAACATTCGGACTGTCGGTCTACCGAGCAATATCAATCGCTCGGTGGAAAACCTTTCCTTTCGTCGTAAGCCTACAAGTTTATTTTCTATATTATACGTCCTAATACAGTCCCATACTGTTGAGATGTTAAATTAACGATTCAAGATTAATTGCTAATAGCTTGCTTAGTCGATTATCCATTCTGTTACAAAGATGTTTAAAAAATAACACCTATAACTCTATAGTTTAAATTTTTTTGTGTCATGCGAAGGTTAAATATGCTTTTGATATTATATATGTATATAAAAACTACATAAAAATGCCATCACGATGGTATTTATATTAAATAACTCATAAAAACACGTCGCTGTTAATGATTGAATACTTATAGGCAGTAAATAAAAAAAACAACCAAAAATCCATTTAACATTTTAATAATTTAATGAAGTAAACAGAAAAGAGGAAATATAATCAAAATACTACCTAATAACATTGAAAAGTTCAAAAATACTCAGCGGAATAATTAATTAAAAGATCTGCTATATATCAGTTACATCACTTCACCGCTGCGAGATACAGTTATGCGACTCGATTCCAAGAAGCGGAACACAGCTTTCGAACGTCTAACAAGAATGATCTAACGTGACAAAGCGAAAAATGATGCCACCCGCCATATTAGTGTAATGGCTGCCGCAGAAAAAAAAACTAACGGAATAAAATACCAAACAGCCGAGCGGGGAAAGGCTTTCGATTGCCCCACATAACAATACACAGGTAATAGTGCACGACAACAAAACGACACAACACCAGTCGCGCAATTACGAAATTAATTTCCAACCGTAAACCAATCGAGCAACTGTCAAAATGAAATGGCGGGAAAAATGGTGCGCGTCGCAATTCGAAACTTAAAATACGAAATGTTAAATCTCCAGTCGTCTTTGTCGGTTATTCGTTTTTGTTGTGCATCTGTCTCAGTTGCCGGCATTGAAAAAGAAAGCACCAGTTTTTTTTTTTTTTTTCTAAGAGAGTATGTCGAAGAAAGCAATGTAAATGCATGTGTGTAATATTAGAAAGGCGCGTTTTATGCCAGTTGCATCGCATTAGAGATGGTTGCATAAGAAAATTGCATTTCTCTGTTCCGTTCGAAGCGGCGGGAAAACATTTTCTCTATTGAACAAAGTAACGTAATTTACTATGAATGCACTCATTACATTTACTACAGTAGCCTTTAATAATCTGCACTAATACTTTTACTTATTTTGAATCGATACAAGTAAAACCTTCAGAGTTATATAATAACTTTTGCATGTCAATATCACAAATAAATATGATCTTGTCACAAAGAGATCACGTCAAAGTCTGTGAGTACGGATTATTAATAATAGTTGATTGAACAAGCGTGTTATAGACATTATTATTTCGGTAATGCAGGAAAAGTGCTGTATATGTAATTGAGATTCTAATTTTTAGTTAAATAAATAAAAATCTAAGTATCTACTCTCCTAGAAGGGTTGAAGAACCCTTTGCCCGGTAAGCCGTTTTCATTTGAATGGCCATAGAACTTGATCTTTTTTTTGTAATTAATTAGTGATATTCTAATATAAACTTCATTGTTCAAATTTTCCCTGAACGTTACGGATTACGAAAGTAATGAGATACGTTGATCATCTATAATTTAATTAGTCTATTTAATTGACGAACAAACCCGTTAATTAGAAGAATAATTTCAAGTGAAACAAGACGTTTCTGCTTCGTATAATAATTTGGTTGAATAAATTGATAGTCACTTACTTAAAATGTAATACTTTCTACGTTTACCTCAAGCTACCTCAAGCTGCCTACAGTATCGTAATTTGTAGTAGTAACTCCTTACTTCGTCAACATAGATTATACACTAGTCAATAACATTTTGAAAATGCAATTTCCTGAGGTTTTTGGCGGGAAAGCGAATGGCGATTATGTGTGAATTATTTCATTTTGTTCATTTAGTATTTCTGCAGTTAGTAACGGTGCTTTATTAGCCATTTAGCACCTGTAAAAGTGCATAAATGCTTGAAAATGAAAGTCGTCTGAAATCATTAAAAAAAACGGCAAATAATATTTATCTACAATGGGAAACAGAATTCTTTTTTTTTTTTAGTATAGCGATTGACTTCTTATTATGCCATTGCTGCCAACGTCGAGTCGAATAGGTACATTCATGCATACACATTCTGTTATATGAAAAATGATAATATGATATACGAAATGACATAAAGTTGATTTATTTATTACTGCAACTAAACTGAATAAATCGAGTCGAGCTGAGATGGGTGAATGAGCTCACAGTCCACCTGGTGTTAAGTGGTTACTGGAGCCCATAGACATCTACAATATAAATAACCACCCTCCTTGAGATATAAGTTCTAAGGTTTATGTATAGTTACAGCGGCTGCCCCGCCCTTCAAACCGAAACGCACTACTGCTTCACGGCAGAAATAGGCGAGATAGCGGTACCTACCCGTGCACACTTACAAGAGGTCCTACCACCAGTAATTACGCAAATTATAATTTTGCGGGTTTGACTTTTAGTACACGATTCTACTTCCTTCACCGTGGAAGTCAATCGTGAATATTTGTTAAGTACGTATTTCATTAGAAAAATAGGTACCCGCCTGGGGGATTCGAACACCGGTGCATCGCTAAATACAAATGCATCGGACGTCTTATCCTTTAGGCCACGACGACTTTTGTTGGAATAAAGTCTCAATAAAATCATCGTTATTTAATAAGACTTTAATAAACTTTTTGGAAAAACCCGAAAAGTCACCTCCAGTTGCTTTGTTACGTCACTTGTACGTTTTCGTGGAAGTCACCTCTATAACACGTTTAAATCTGTGGAAACACTAAATTAACAAAATAAAATAATTCACACGACTTCGCTCTTCGCATTCCCGCCAAAAATTCCAGTGAGCCAATCTCTACATTAAAAATATGACAGACCTTGTGAAGTTTGACAGTTGCTAAATGTCAGTCAGCCTGTTGATTTACTGTAGTCTGTGCCTTACAGTTTGAACTAAGCTGTGCAATATCTAGAGCGAGTTTTTGGGGCGCGTCACACTTACAAGTAACGGCACGTGCAGATGAAAGTTCTTTTACTTCGTGAACGGTGAAGCCTTAAACATTGTTTGTGTAAGTATATACAACATTATTTGGGTGTGGTCGCGCCTTAACTATGTTTGTACAGCAATCGTGGAAGTGTGTTTGAAGTCGTGAATGCGACACTCTGAATTGAAATTGAATGTATACATTAAAAACATTCCATTGCAATTAGTGAATGCTGTAGGTTTAGCGACGAAGATCTTCCACCGAGCGGGTGATATTACTCGGTAGACCGACGGTCCGAATGTTGTTGTTCGGAACTTGTATTTAAGCAAGCTTATCCTGAAAATGTCGTAAGTGAGATTCTGGCATTTGTCAAATATCTTATGTTGTATGATGGCTACCACTACAAATGCCATCATCATCTTGAGATTTAAATTCGAATTTTATTGTATAACGGGTGTCTCACAGTCCAAAGCGGGTCATATGACTACTTCGTGGCATAAATGGTCAGGATAGTGATAGGTGTCCCTGCGGATTTACGCTCAACTACAAGTGAATGTCAGTTAGCCATCTCGTTACCCTGGCGTAATATTCAGAGAACACCGAACCCCATTATCCATCCATTAATGCCCGTAAGTCGCATTTTACGACACCCAAAGGAATAGGTATATGGGCTGGTCCTATTCTAAACTATTACATAGATACAATATCTGATCGGTAAGTGGTTATTCATGAGCTCTGGCTATCCTACACTCCAAAAGGCATTTTTATTCCTTTGAAGGCAGCTTTGGGCTAACTTGGTTAATGAATGATTAGAACTACCTATGGACATGGGTAAACCTTCATTCAAGCAAGCGCTATTATAATATTGTTGGTGGTGTGATTGGTAATTACAATATTAAAACAAAATACTAATGGAACAACTAGGAAATTGAGGAAGATAGAGATAATAAACGAAAAGGACAGAAAATATTGTATTTTTTTTTATTGCCCTTGTAGGCAGACGAGCATACGGCCCACCTGATGGTGAGTAGTTATCGTCGCCCATAGACTTCAGCAATGCCAGGGGCAGAGCCAAGCCGCTGCCTACCGTTGAGTACTCTCCACAAGCCTCGTTTGAAGAAGGACAAGTCATAGTGCTCGGGAAAAACCGTGGAGGGATGCTCATTCCAAAGCCGGATGGTACGCGGCAAGAAGACCTCTGGAAACGCAGTGGCTCCAGGTAGTATGGATGAACTCTACTCCGGTGGCGGGCGATGCGATAGTAAAAACGAAATGATGGAATCATCTCAAATAATTCCTCAGAGCACTCCCCATGGAACATACCACAGCAATAATTTTTGGTTATAGGTGGGACTACGTAAGCACCTGAGGTTTTGTATATTATTACACTGTCACTAACTACTTTAGTCATTAAATATATTAAATTTCCTAACTCGGCATACCAGTTAACAACTGCTTAATTCATATCATACCCTGTGCCTATATTAGCGCCGTTCTGGAGGTTTTAGAATTGTTATTTAATACTGAAAGTGAGACACTTTTCCAATCTTCTCCCATATGAGACGGTTCTCCTTACCTCTACCCTCCATAATTAAAATATTACATCGGTAGGGCGTGCTATGGGTTTTGGGCAAGGATTATGCCTATTCTGCCACCTATTCCAGTTCGAAGAACAGAGCGGCTGTTAATACAAATCTCGTTTGCCTAACTACGTAAAAAAAAATGACCTCTAATTTATCGAATTACGTCAATTCAAGCAATATTAATAAACGAAAAACCGCATAATAAAAGTTAAATAAATTGCCACAACCTACGTAACAAGCGGTAAGTAGGTACGTGACTTTGAAACGGCGGACAGATAATTTCTCGTCTTAAAATCAGAAAGCGCGGCAAACTTACACCGGTAACATTCCACTGAGTAACGTATAGCGCATCGAAGTTCCACGTTTCCATTGCTGTTTTACTTTGAATTTGTGCCGAGGAAGTGCGATCGGGGCTAGCGATGAAAATAGAATTTAGAGAAATTGTCAACAAGGTTATGAAAACGTGTTTGGCGAAAATGTTGTTGAGTCAATGTAGGTCACTGCCGCGCATATAACGGCCTGCGCTCGATGCTCGCCCGCGTAACGTTACGTGTGGTGGGAAATTATTTGAATTTGGAACAGTTTTATTTCTCTTATAAAGTTGCCAGTTATTGCTTAGATCATTGTACCGGTATTGCCTGGCATATTGGTGGTATAAAAGATATATTTTGTGAACATAAATTAAGATTGTTTAATTTTTGATCGATTAATGAAATAGATTTTAAGATGATCCATATACTGTTGTGATTGATTGACTTTATGAAAGTGTCGAAATACTCTAAAAGAATTGAAGTCAAAACATGTTAACCGACTTATTAAAAAGAGGTGAACTATTTAAGGTTTAATCTTTATTTTTTTATAAACTTTAAAAAAGTTGGTAAATTTTATTTTCTGATAACCTACACCTGAGGAAAAACGAAATAAAAACCACTCCAATGTGGTTAAGCGTTAGCTTTACACGGTTATTGTTATAAATAATGCCATAATGTAAATTACATCGCACACCATGACGCTTCGCATTCGCTCGTCGAGCCCTTCGTCGCAAGCGACGAGTTCGACGAGGACGGAGACGGTGCTTATGGTACCTAAAAGCACTGTTAATGAATCGAGAGAATCTGTAATGACGTAGTATGCTGCATGGAAGCAATTTGTACGGAACTGCTATGGTAACACGTTGGTGGTGTGTCTGCTGTATAAAAAATATTATGCTAAACAACGCAAAAATTGCAAATTTCTAATAAAAAGGGAACAGAGCAGGAAGGTCGTCAGCTTTCAAATCAATAAGGAATCATAAAAATCAGTTCACCTAGAAAAAAGTTTTGTGGTATCACATAAAGAAAAGAAAAAAAAAGAAGATAACCTCCTTCTTTTTTTAACTCGGCTAAAACAGTTACAGAACTACGTAGTTTTACGATTTCTAACAACAAAATAATCAATAATTATTATAATTTAACCAAACCAACCTAACTAAGTAATTTTAAAGTAACAGGTTATTAACTAATATACGCTAATCCTAATATCCGACACTACTTATACCAGTGCTTACTTTGTAAACTAGTCTATGGTAACTTTCCCTGGTTTAAGATCTCTGTACCTAGTTGTGTTATTTGTTAGTATCACGCTCGTGTAGACTTGATACTTGTCTAGTGTTTAATAAAAAAATATATAAATATTTATTTGGTTCTAAGTTCTACAATTTTACGTTAGATTAAAAATCACATTACAGGATCAAAATAATGGATCTTCTTTATATTCAGGTCTGTAGGACCACACTTCGTAAATCGGTATAGTCGTCCGTTTCAAGATGTTGTGACTCTCAAATGCTCGCTGCTTTCGATTCGGAGTGAGCATTCTATACATGTGTCTAAATCTGAAGAGAACGCTCACACAGAAAGCTCATTCGCGAAGCGGCTACCCTTGAGCTTAGTTTTAGCTTATTAGGTCTCCTTCAGAGGCGAACGGGCAGCCGTTAGGAAAACCCTTCCCTCCTGGCTGAACTATTGCTCGCCCGCCTGTCGTGGTGAAGCTGGAAAGATCTCCAGCCATCAGTAATCCTTCCTACATAAAAAAACACAGAACGTATCATTAGACCTAGAGATAAATCTGAACCTAGATACGAAGATAGCCAGTTATCTTCTTCGACACCCGTATACAGTTTGATTTGATCTTCTTGGATTCGATGAACCTGATGCGTTATTTGTGTGGACGTATTTTAAATTAATGCAATTAAATTGAAAATAGGAGATTTTTTTCCCAAACACAGCTTTAACTTATATTAACAAAGGATACATTTCACGATGGTAAACTCGGTATGAACAGTGAATCCGAACAAGTTTGTTCGCGGTTTCGTAATTAAATGTAATAATGAATCTTCAAATCGACTGATAGCTTATGCACCAGACAGCTCAAGCAGCTCTTCATTCCCAGAAAGCGCAACATATTTCAGAATTAGAAATATTACGCGGATCAAACATCGAGGTTGATCTAGAAAATGTATAAAATTATATAACTGTGTTTTTGTGTAAAACCATTTTAAGAATAAGTAATATGTTAAAAATATAAATATAAGAACTAAAGTATAATAATAAATAATACTATAATAGTATAATTGTAATATATAACTGATAACTAGTTAATACCATATGTTCCAGGAGCTCGTTCACCCATCTATGTAATGGATAAAATAAAAACAAAAATAATATTCAAAGTATCAACACTAAATAATTACACTACGAAACAATGCAGTGCGCGCAGCTTTCACTGCAATACGAAAGCCAACCTCCTTGCAGTCTAGACTGGAACCCCCCAGTCTACAGTCTAGACTATTCGGTAATTGGTCAGTTTTCAATGTCTTTCTATACTATCATCATGACGCGTAGGCTTTTGAAATGTATAGTTTTATCCGCATAAGTTTCAATGCCTGTTGAAGAGGTTTTGGGGCAACCATAGACGTATGTAGGTACATGAGTCATGATCTACTCACACTTCAAATATGTACATAGTTATGAAACAGAGCACGCATCAGCGCCGGCAGTTTGAGACCCGAACTAATTTCCGTAGTAATAGATATTCCGTAGATATTATGTCATGCTCGATCATCAGACGTCAAGTTGAATACTAGCAAACCTGATGCTGGCATGTTGGAGCCATCAACCTGTCGTGTTATCAAAATGATTACCTACGCTTTTTTCTACCTAGGTTAGAAATACAACGGGACTAAGTCGTGCTAAAAACCTCAATCACAATGTTTGAAATTCAAACATGTGATATTTTTAAGTTGGGTGTAACTAATTCTTTAAAATAATAGAATCCAAAACGTACATAACAATATTCATGAATGAGAGCGTGCCACTTTTAAATACGAATTTAGCTACTTACCGATTAAACGGTTCTTTTAATAATGTTTTATTTAAAGCAACTAAATACCTAAGCAATTTTGGTAAAAAAAAAACTAATATTACACCTAGTATTTTTTTTAGTATTCAATAAAAATATCATTTATTTCATTCGATGCAAAAGTTAAAAATAACATTAGGAAAGAGCCACCGTTTCCTTCGTCCGCATTTTCCGGTCATGTAATGTTACCGTAAACAGTTTTACAAGCGTCTTCGGTTCTCGTAACTGGCATTGGCATTAGTTGCGTTTGCAAACGCAACACGCACACGTACGTAAGCAAGTATGTCAACATTGGACCTGTGATTGAGCGCGCCGCACTATTCACCCACACAGATAAGCTGAGCATAAACATAATGTGCATACACAACGTTTAACACACACACACACAAAAACGTATTATGAGCACAAGTTGTTTTAAATGTGTGCGTAAAGAAAGGTGTTTCGCTTGGTGAAATGGGCACATCGGTTGTTAGTTTAAGCGGGAAACCAATCATATTAAAACGAGTTTTTATATCGATTGCCTTATCGATCTGACAGTGCGGATTATAGAATCACCTTATTTATTTATTGACCTTTAGAAGAAGCAAAAAAAAAACAATTTTTTTTAATGAACTTAGTTACATATACACCTTATTTTCGCCACTGATTTATTAATTTATTTCATGAAGAATTTTAACTACGTATTTTTGGGATAAATTAGCCTGTGGGTCAGATCAAACAATTATCGTTTTTACAAAATGAAGCAAAATAACGGTTTAGTAATTTCAAATAGTAAATCTCGTAGGTACCTATGACAATATTCAAATGCCGAGAACTAACAGTTTAGTCGTCCGCGACCGCGCTAAACTATACAGAATTCTAATAATTGGAAATAATAAATTGAAAAATATCAAACGCGTTACTTTAATTACTATTAGTTAAACTGTAAAACTAGTTTTAATTGTGCCTGAAACGTCCATGGACATCAGTAATACCAAGGGGACAGCCAAGCCCCTACATAACGTATCCAAGCCGCTGCCTACCGGACTCGCGAAAACCGGATAAAATATTACCGTAGTAGTTATACATCGATAATTAGTTTCATTAGAACAGGTTTATTCCTTCAAAAGTTACGGACTTCCCGTTTAAGCTTTCAAACCAGAACTCTTTTCTCTTTCACTGACAAGATCCGACGAGTAATTCGGTTGGTGCAGCTAATTTTTTTTATTGCTTAGATGGGTGAACAAACTCACAGCCCACCTGGTGCTAAGTGGTTACTGGAGCCCATAGACATTTACAACGTAAATGCGCCACCCACCTTTAGATACAAGTTCTAAGGTCTCAGTATAGTTACAACGGCTGCCCCACTCTTCAAACCGAAACGCATTACTGCTTCACGGCAGAAACAGGCAGAGTGGTGGTGCCTAACCGTGCGGACTCACAAGAAGTCCTACCACCAGCTAATCCAATCTCTTATGAATACCAGTTTCTAAAACGCTAACACAGGTGCAGATTTTTTTGTTCAAACCAAAAGCAGATGTATGTATTTCCATGCTCCTTGCTAGTGGTGAAGTGCCTTCTTTAAGCCGCTATCTTCTGAAACGTGCCTCGAGAACTCGAGATTCTGAGGGACGAAAGGCCGTCCTATCATGAGGATCATCGGTGAGTACGGACTTTCGGCGCGCACTATGCGGTACCATAGGTTTCTTCTAGCCGCTGTGGTGGAGCTCGATGGGGCTTAAAGTCGTTCTGTGGAGGGGTCTTGCGTGCCTTTTACAAGGCATAATCTCCGGGGAGGGGACAACACTGTCTCCCTCTCCCAGAGGTGCCGGAGTCCGACATAGCCCGGTCTATTGCCTCCCTCGATCCGTAAATGGATTCTCGTTAACAACGTGTGGGCCGCAAGCTCGTTCACTTGTGTCAGAAAAAAAAGCGTTTCATTTTATGAATCTGAATTCTGAATTGTTGAGACATTCTATGGAAACAGAATGAAGACACTTACCAATGCCTTACCTAACCTAACGACTAAAGAAATAAAACAGTTTTTGACAGTGGTAATCAACTGAAATACCTATAAAGATTCAATTCTGGATATAATTCATGGATGATTATTAATTTATGAATAGCTAAGGGCTCGATCATTTATTACTGGTGGTAGGACCTCTTGTGAGTCCGCACGGATAGGTACCACCACCACCCCGCCTATTTCTGCCGTGAAGCAGTAATGCGTTTCGGTTTGAAGGGTGGGGCAGCCATTTTAACTAAACTTGAGACCTTAGAACTTATATCTCAAGGTGGGTGGCGCATTTACGTCGTAGATGTCAATGGGCTCCAGTAACCACTTAACACCAGGTGGGCTGTGAGCTCGTCCATCCATCTAAGCAATAAAAAAAAAAAAATTAAAAATAGCTAAGGGCCTCGATCATTTATAACTGCCCTTTCACTTGCAGAAAAAATCGTGAAGCTATAAAGCGGAAAGGGATAATGTAAAATACTCCTTTTCTTTAATCGATTCTAAAGTTAATGTCTAATACACTTACTTGTACATAATACCTAGTTGAATAAAAATCGTAATACAAAATTTTATAAAAAAAGAAAATTGATTTTAACCAAATAAAATTAAATGAGAATACCATCAATATAGTTGAAGTCAATGAATGATGCATTATTAAGGATAACATAACAAAACAACAGATCAGATCTTGATAAAACTTAAATAATACTACCATAGATTATACACTTAATGAAGACTACATTAGAAGCGCCAGCTTTCAAATTAGGATTCATTAAAATCAGAATCCAGAAAAAAGTTCTGACGCATAGAACATCTAACACATAGAAAAATAATTAACGAATTTTAACCTCCTTTTTTTTTTAAATCAGTTAAAAATATACACGGGCTAGAAATCAGGTAGGTTCGATAATAAGTATTATTGATTATTTTCAGTTTCTTCATTGATTTCAACTTGCACGGCGACTGTAATGAACATTAGTAGCGTTGTGATTATTGATTAGGTATTACCAATAGAATTCGACTTCTATTTGACAAGTCTTTTCGCGAATGGAAATCCTGAAAAAAATAGGACAGGTACCTACAAATTTAAAGCTAAAATTAACACGAGCTAGAGACAACAGACAAAAATAAATATCAAAGTATTCTTACATAAATATCGTGACCCAGAACTTGAGAGAGAAAGGTCTAGGCCCCTCCCGCCAACAGAGTTGTTGTATACATCGACGTACTTACGTTGGCGACTGGTAAACAGTTTGATCTATGATTTCTATTGCAAGATTTGTGAATGATGAAAAATTTATAATGCCCTCAAACATTTTGTTGAAGCCAATGTTCAAATTACGATATCATGTCTCAAGTTGATGAGCTCCAGTAACGATTTAAATCATTAAAATAACTTTAGTGATTAAAAAAAAATTCATAGGCGGACAAACGTAAGTCTTTTTTTTGTCAGGAGGAAATCACCGGACTTTCACCCTCCACTGGGGATGGAAGGTTGGGAACGTCGGAGTTGAACCGACTAAAACCTCCTGTCGCTCAACAACCAGCGTCCAAACCTCGCATGAGACAGAACTCATGAAAAGGCAAAGGGGGAAAGTGAAGCGTTTAGTGCGGTGCACATATCTCCCATCCCCCCTTCCCCTCGGGACGCCGGACCGGTGGCCGTCAGCATCACGACCACCAGCCCTCTCGGTCGGCAGGCTATCTGAAATACACCTAGATGGCGCCGGGTGGGATAGAATACCCCGCTGGGTCAGAACCAGCGTGGGTCGACGATAGCCGGCCTTCCACCACCCGGATGCTCTTGCATAAAATGCGTGCAGAGCAGCTTGCACGTCTTCTTCTTAGGCCCCCTTCGCCGGTCCCCAGGCCGACATGTGAGGGAGACCCGAAACACTTAGAGGGCCAGGGCTTGGGCGAAATCCGCCTCCCTGGCCTCCGCTCGACGGCGGCGGGCCTGTGCGTTTCTCACACGCCCCGCCGCCTCCTGCGAGATGGTGCACTCGCAGAAGTCAAGCATCGCCTTCCAGGACTAACGTAAGGCTGTTATAGTTACTAAATTCGTTCCGAGTGTCATAAATATCAAAATACTAAAACGGCGATTCTCAAATTTTTCATATCGCTGTCTATACCTACACATATAAACTGTTTCAAAATTTGACAACACATAAAATGATAAATAGTTTGATAATTATTTTGAACGTAAAAACATTTGACAGCACACTTTATCAATTCGGCATCGCATCCATGTTTCATTGCATAGTGATTGAGAAGTACTGTTAAAATATTAAATACTAGCTATTACCCGCGACTCCGTCCGCGTGGAATAGTTACATTGGTATAACGCTAAATTTTACCCCCCACTTCATTTACGTAGAAAGTGAAAATATTTTTGAATTATAGAATGGGAGCTATTTAAACCTCTATTTTGAAACATTATTTATTGGTGTTCCGTATTGGTCTTATCGTGATGTTATATAGTCTATAGCCTTGCTCAATAAATGACCTATCTAACACTGAAAAAAATTTTCAAATCAGACCAGTAGTTCCTGAGATTAGCGCGTTCAAACAAACAAACTCTTCAGCTTTATAATATTACTAGCTGACCCGGCAGACTTCGTAGTGCCTCAATCGATAAATAAAAGACCTAAACTTTTGTATAAAATAAACTTAAAACAAACAAAAGGAATCCGTCCGATGTTTCAAAGGGAACAACATCAAAGGGAAAACAAAATTGTTATTTTTATTTAATTCCGAGCATTTTCATATTTATCTACATTTTAAACCTCTGGACTTCCACAAACAATTCAAGACCAAAATTAGCCAAATCGGTCCAGCCGTTCTCGAGCTTTAGCGAGACTAACGAACAGCAATTCATTTTTATATATATAGATAGTATAGATAAAAAAAATGTATTGAAGAAGAAAAAAAAGACCCCGACTACAGTTGCAACTGCAGCACTGTAACATTCAATGTTATTGTGAAAGCGGGCCCTTCCGCTCTCTGAGCTGCTTTCCCTTAACGTTTCGTTCATTGAAAACGCGCCGACGCGATACCGGCGCGCGCCGTGCCGCGTGCCCTTCAATTTCCAGAACTTACCATTTTTGTCGACGATTGTCTCATACAAACCTAGGTCAGTTATTCTGGAGCTTGACTCAGTCAGTAAGTATTTTTTCTCCCACCTACGCCGAAAGTTCGGTTTTCGTCCCGCTGTACAGGGAAGAAAGTGTAACTTTTTCTCCCTGGGTACAAGTGCGCATGCGCGTTAGTGTCTACGTCTGCTCTCACGCACCTAAAATTCTCCGCCATTGTTGTGCTCGGGTCATTTGCAATATTGTGTTTAGTGTAAAAGTGAAATAAACAAAAGGCAATAAAATTTAATAGTGAAGTATTAAACAAAGATGAGTTCATCAGACAGTTCTTATTCAATTAGTAGTAGTTATTTAAAAATAAAAAAACAGTTAAATTATTTTTTTATGAGTACGGGGGGGGGGATCCGCCCCCCCTACGCCCGGCCAGGGCTTCGCCCCTGGACCCTGGCTCGGTACTCCACGAACTTTCGGCCTGGCAGGAGAAAAAAATAGAATGTGCACCGCGGGAGAACAGTTGGACATTTCGTCCAGCGTGTTTGGCAATCTTACACGCGAGAGGAAATGTCCAACTTTTCTCCCTTGGTGCACAATGTACTATACAGTCGGCATCATTGCGCCACTTTGAGAAGGCGGCACGACACGAAAACCCTCTTGTCGTAGCCGTCTACCCGATGATAAGCAGGAGAAGTAAAATGTCCCTTAGAAATAAGGTGATGACACTCTACAAAACTTGCATACACACTACACTACACTTGCATAGGTCATGACGCCCAGTCATGACCTATGCAAGTGTAGTGTTCGCTCACGCGGCCCGCACTAAATTAAAATCATTCCAAGTCATTCAATCCCGTTTTTGCAGGATAGCCGTCGGAGCTCCGTGGTTCGTCAGGAACATCAACCTCCATGACGACCTGGACTTAGAGTCCATCAGTAAGTATCTGCAGTGCCATGCAATGCGCCACTTCGATAAAGCGGCACGACACGAGAACCCTCTCATGGCCGCCAGTAACTACATTCCCGATCCTGCGGACAGAATGGTCAGTCGACGGAAGCACGCATGGAAGCAGTCGACGTCGCCCCAAACACGTCATTTCGGATCCTCCCGATCCACTAACGGTGCTTCAAGTTATCTCAAGCACCGGTCATCGTTCTCGTCGAACCCGTCGCTTGCCACGAAGGGCTTGACGAGTAAATTAACCCACAGACACAGCTCACTGAGCTTCTCGCCGGATCTTCTCAGTGGGTCGCGTTTCCGATCCGGTGGTAGATTCTGCGAAGCATTGCTCTTGCTAAGGCCAATGTTAGCAACACTTCCGGTTTGAGCCCCGTGAGCTCACCTACACGTTAGGGCGAAGCTGAAATAGCCTCTCAAGGCTATCAGCATAGGTAGGAAAAAAAAGTGCAGTGCTATACCGTTTATTGTCAATCTAGTACGGAGCTGTGGTCATGATGCGATGGCATGGGCAGGTTGCAGTTTGCTCGCTGAGTTTCTCGCCACATCGTCCCAGTGGGTCGCGATTTCGATCCGGTGGTAGATAAATTCAGCGAAGCACTGCTCTTGTTAGGGCTAATATTAGCAATTCTCTCAGGTTCAGTCTGTGAGCTCACCTACCCGCCCACGCGTGGTTGGAAATGACCCTTACTAGGATCAATCCAAATAATAATTGCCTTAAATCCACCCACTACACTCCTCAAAGCCCTAAAATAAGTGCGATATTGAGTTTGATGGACCATATCATTACTAAATTTCATTTTTTAAAGTTCACTGACATTTTCATTGTATTGAACGGATGATAAAATGATTAGAGAACGCACAAAAAACCGGATAAGCTATTTATTGGCCACTTTTCCGAAGACAACTTAGATGGCGCCACTAGCTCATGCCCCATAGATGTTCCGGAGAACCAGCGTGGTACGGGAATCGTGACAAACCACAAAGAATCATGTAAAATATCCGAGTCTCTCTGTAGGTACCACGCTTAACCTATCTTTATCTTGCCCTATCCACTAAACGACTCCACTGCACTCTCGTCCAAGCGTCCCATCCTTCCGATGTCAGAATCTGGGGGGGATAAGGGTTACCATGATCGACGCTACATTTCTGAAATGTACCACGGAGTACCATCGTCATACGTCATCATGACCTGTCTTGCTGCCCGCATCCAGTGGATCCCCGCAACCTTCAAAAGGTCGTCGGTCTGCGTTCTTTACGAGATTATTTAAGTAAGCTTAGTAGAATAAATTATAAATGTATATTTATATACAAGAGAAATAAAAAGCAGAAAAATACATACGAAGCATTAATATACCTATAAAATTGATCAAAGCGCACTCTAGTGAAAAATGTTAGAACTTCATTGTTGAATTCTTGTTCTTGTTTTTTTTAGTACGGCAATTGGCTTTTTGGGATGCAGAAATAATATTAATATGATGTAATGACCCGGTAAATGATGGGTACTGTTAATGAACTTTTTGAAAAAATCCGTGAAGCCACATCCAACAATCCTGTCATACAAAACTTGTAAATTTATGGAAAAATGGTATTCTGGTAAAGTGGCGCCATCTAAATTAAATACTTTGTGAATGGATTTAAATTTATGGATTTTATGGAAAATCCGTCTTCTCCTGTGCCATGTTGTTGGCCAGAAATACCAAATAAAAAAATATAAAGTCATGCTTACAAATTTAGTGAGAGCTGGAAAAAGTCAACCATTACCAGAGTAAATTATCAGTAATGTACATAGACCTTCTATATAGTAATATACCCCAAAGCTAGCAACAATTGCTATCTTGTCAAATTTGAAATCTATGAAACTCTAAATCTGGTCACACAAACCAGGTCAAGGAAGTGCAGCAAGAGTGTTTTACCAATGTTTTTTTCGTTTTTTTTAAGTAAAATACTACTCAATACGACTTAAATTAAAACTTTTACAAGAATAATTTGATAAACCGCTCTTAATATACCTATGTTCGTCGTTATACCATACTTAATTTAAAACTAGGTGCAGTGACAGCGAATACCGCATACAGGAAAATTCATAAACTGGGTCATTACTGCCATCGTAATATTACCGTAATGCCCAACATGGGAATTGACAGAACATGGAACAGCTTAAATGGTTACGCTTAGATCTTAACAGTGCTAATAATTGTCATAACATTTGACCCAGTTACGGACCGTGTGCGTTGACCTATCAATGCGGACTACAGCACGATGTTATTTATAGTTTACAACTTGCAGATATTTAAATATTTATAACTGCTGTTTGTGATAAAAACACTGCAGATTGAATTTATAGCACGCATTGGGCACTACATACGAACATTTAGCATTTGGTAAAGGTGAGTTCTTTGTTTGAAATTTTGAAGTGATATGTACCCTTTCGGAAATATTGAAGTGATACTCAATGCCCACTTCGCAAATTATTACTTTATTTATCATGTCAATTGTTGTTTACAGGTGAATTAAAAATCAAATAACATTCAAAGCCTAAAATGTTAATAGACATAAAAATGGGATAATATTCTGTCAAGGGGAACAATTTAACAATAGTAATTTTTTTTTAATTTGAAGAAGTAGTTTTACAATGCATTTCAAATATAAATTTCAAAATCATAACATGAATTCAATTGTTACCATATCATCTGGAAAAAACCACTGAGGCTGAATGGTTTCAGTTTTCTTTAATACGTGCCAAAAAGTCATTATAATGTTTTCCAAACTCTGATACCTTTTATAAAATGGTAACTTAAAATATTGAATGAGAATATAGGGAAGTATGGTTATGGTTTGACTGATTTAAAAATAAGCGTGGAGCGTTGTAATTGGGCCGACGGCCCTACGGCCGGGCTGACACTTGGCAGTGATGAAGAAGCAAAATGTACGCACTCTATCATTAATTGTGTGCACTTTCACATATTTGCTTGTCGGTGCAGCCGTTTTTGATGCACTTGAGTCGACGACCGAAAGGAACAGATTTGATGTGTTACAAGGTAAATTGATACATAACCATATGAAGTGCAAATAATGAAATTTAATGATAAGTAAATATAAATTAATAATAGTAACTCCTACATCAAAAAAATTGTTTGATTAAAAATTAGAATTTACTTTAAATAATCAATTGCTTACTTAATATATATTTTTGAATTAAATTCAAATGAGGTTGCCTTTTTTAATGTTTTTTTTTTTTAATTTACCTAAAATGTAATGAATTGTTCCCTTTATACTGTTTGTTGTAATTAAATTACATTTAGTACACCGAATTTAAAACAATAAAATGTATAGCTAAAAGCTTACAGCTTGCAATTAAAAGACAAATTCTAGGTTTTTGTTTTGTAATTTTAGCGGTGATTGAAGCCATGATAATAAGAAAGTACAACATATCGGAGGAGGACTTCCTCATCATGGAGACAGTGGTGCTTAAATCAGAGCCCCACAAGGCTGGCCAGCAATGGAAGTTCACTGGTGCCTTTTACTATGCTACTACTGTGCTCACTACCATTGGTAAGTGTTTACAGCATTTTGAGTAAGTATAACAACAATAAAAGAACTAAAGAACTTTTTGTAAGTGCAAAAGATCACTTTACAAAGTAAGCTTATGAGCCTCACACCCTCATTGGAAAATAACAAAGGGTTCATATAATGTCTCTTAATCTCTTAAATTATATCATATTATTATACCAACCCCAGGTATCCAAATTAGCCATAAAAACCAGCAACAGACAGACACGCACTAGTATGGGTAAAAAAAATTAATTCGCACTGCACTTGCCTGACCTTTTTAAACCTGATAGAAATAATGAAGAGCCTGATCAGGAGGAGGTCGAAAACTATTCAATCGAGACCTATTACTTGCATTGCCCCAAAAACCTGTATCAGTTGTAGAGCTCTAGAAGACAATAAAATCCCTCTAAAACAAAGCTCTTGGATTCAATCTCATCATCAAAGGAATTTTGGAAAAATTCAATAAAACAGCATTACTGTTTTTGATCCCCATTTTCATCCCACTCCGGTATTATCCTAGATTATGAGAAGTATGCAGAATCACAATGAGACATAAAGAAAACCTGTAGTCTATGTAAAATCATACACAACTAAAAGTCTATTTAGTTTTTCTATTTGTGAAGGAAGGGTTACTGGTGGCCTGGAGGCCTTTCCAGTTTCATCAAGACAGGCGAGCACAGGCACCTTAGTTTATTACATATGCAGAAATCCATTGAGCGCAAAATATTAATGCAGTAAAGGAAGAAATACAACTGGCTGCGATATAATAGCAAAACATGTTTACGAACCAACAATATGCTCTAGCAATTCCAGTGCTCAACATTAGCTACTAATTCGACTTTGAATTATTTTCATTTTATAATTATTGTCTATTGATTCCTTTATAATTTAACTTATATGGTTCATAAGTCCAAATCAAACCTGTAAAATCAATAAGTAATCTTGGCTGTTCATGAAAACGAATAAAATTTGTTCCTCATATTTTATTTCATACTTTCAGGCTATGGTCATTCAACGCCAGCTACGGTCAGCGGCAAGCTATTCACTATGTTCTATGCGATTGTTGGTATACCCTTGGGCTTGATTATGTTCCAAAGCATCGGTGAAAGAGTTAACAGGCTCAGCAGGTTGGTTCATTCTTAGAAAATACTAAAAGAAATTTTAATTTTTAATTCGCTGAACTTGCTTCAATGAGGGCTAGTTCGAATCAAATTCGGTTTAATAATCTGATGGTGTGTTGTTTCACCAGTACTTAGTGTTAGCAGATTTAGCAGAGTTAGTTAGCAGTGTTAGATTAATTAATTAAGTCATTAACATTAGGCTAGACAAATATAATTTGAATTCTTTAATGTACAAAGTATGTTTTTTTTTTATTGCTTAGATGGGTGGACGAGCTCACAGCCCACCTGGTGTTAAGTGGTTACTGGAGCCCATAGACATCTACAACGTAAATGCGCCACCCACCTTGAGATATAAGTTTTAAGGGTCTCAGTATAGTTACAACGGCTGCCCCACCCTACAAACCGAAACGCATTACTGCTTCACGGCAGAAATAGGCAGGGTGGTGATACCTATCCGCGCGAACTCACAAGAGGTCCTACCACCAGTAATTACACAAATTATAATTTTGCGGGTTTGATTTTTATTACACGACGTTATTCCTTCACCGTGGAAGTCAATCGTGAACATTTGTTGAGTACGTATTTCATTAGAAAAATTGGCACCCGCCTGAGATTCGAACACCAGTGCATCGCTCAACACAAATGTACCGGACGTCTTATCGCTTAGGCCATGACGACTTAAAAACAATTGTCTTTCACAGTATAATAATGATATAATAAGCACTTAATTTTTTTCTTATCTTTCTTGCAGTGTAATAATAAAATCAATAAAACGAGCATTGAATTGCAAACAGACAAATGCAACGGAAGTGGATCTTATATGTGTTGTGACCACCCTGTCTTCCCTTACCATTGCTGGTGGTGCGGCCGCCTTCTCAACATTCGAGGGGTGGAGTTACTTTGATAGCGTTTACTATTGCTTCATAACTCTCACTACTATAGGTAAGATAGAAATAAGGCTCTCGTTACATTAAATAGCTAAATGCAGAATGTTGTTTTTATTATTTTAGAAAACAAGTGAGACCTTACAACTCATGTCTCTCAAGGTGGATGGTGCCATTTACGTTGTAGATGTCTATGGGTTCCGGTAACCACTTAACACCAGGTGGGCCGTGAGTTCGTCCAACATCTAAGCAACAAAAAAAAAACATCGCTATAATTGATTGATTTACCCTATAAGCTAACAATACGAGATTACAAATAAATCATGGAGATGTGTTGGTAAATACATATTTATTAGTTAGAATATAAGCTGAAGTTTAAAAGAAATTAAAAAGTAGGTGTTACAAACAGACAGGTGTTTTAACCATAATCATTTCATCTTCTCATAATATAAAATGGGCACAACTATCAGTCATGAGATTATTGACCTTTAGCTAATATTAAGGCACGCAAGATAAAGCATAATATTTTGTACAGTTTTCTTGAGTTGTACGTGTGATAAAAAATACCTATACAGCTTAATCTTATGTTCATGAAATTATTTCTGAATTTCGAATACTTTATAGTATTCGTGTTCACAGATGACTGACTGACTGACTGATAAATTGGCAAATTAATTTTCACCACATCCGTGAGATCCACACAACCGTTAGTGGATTGGCATGTATAGCCATAAGTATGGTGATAATCACATAATTCAAACCTGTAACACAAATAAACCTGTAAATAAATCTATCAACATTCTAATTCTAAATTCCTTATGCACTGCTATGATGTGTGGTCTGAAGTTTTTATTTATTTTATAGCTTAGTTGGTTGGACGAGCTCACGGCCCACCTGATATTAAGTGGTTACCGGAGCCTACAGACATCTACAACGTAAATGCCGCCACCCACCTCGAGACATAAGTTGGAAGGTCTCAGTTTTAACAGTACAACGGCTGCCCCACCCTTCAAACCGAAACGCATTACTGCTCCACGATAGAAATAGGCAGGGTAGTACCTACCTGTGCGGATTCACAAGAGGTCCTGCCACCAGTAAAGTGGTCGTAGTCACATGGACAGCCAAAGCAACATCTAAACTGGTTTTATAATCGTTTTTATCATCGTCTCAATCTTTTTCGTCTTTGTGTTGCATGTCGCGTGACGGTCGGCCGCGGAGTAGGGATAAAGTAAAAGGCGCTCATCAGAGCAGCCAAGGCCAATATGGCGGTGCCTATAGTTCGCAGCCGCTGACCGTATAGTGTTATAGACTATTACTCATTTGTGCCAGTGCTCAGTTTGCGCAGTTTTGTTTGTTTTTGTCAGTGTTTAATTTAAATGTTGTTTGTCAGATTTAAATGTCTATAATGTGAAAAAAAGTTTCACTTACCGTTATTTCATAAAACCACACAATCCTTTTTTTTGTGTACGTATAAAAATCATTAATTCCCCAGGTTTCGGTGACATGGTAGCCCTACAGAAAGACAACGCACTGAACTACAAGCCTTCATATGTGATGTTTTCGCTAATTTTCATCCTGTTCGGGCTGGCCATAGTGGCGGCCTGCCTCAATTTGCTTGTTCTACGATTCGTTACTATGAACACTGAGGATGAAAAGAGAGACCAGCAGCAAGCAGAACAGGTAATCTAGTATTTATATATTATTTTATTATTATTTATTATATTATTATTTAATCTAAAAGTATATTAAGATTATAAAATTAAGAGTTAGATTTATATATATTATACCGGTGGTGGGACCTCTTGTGAGTCTGCATGGATAGGTACCTGCCTATTTCTGCCGTGAAGCAGTAATGCATTTCGGTTTGAAGGGTGAGGCAGCCGTTGTAACTATACTGAGACCTTAGAACTTATATTTCAAGGTGGGTGGCGTTTACGTTGTAGATGTCTACGAGCTCCAGTAACCGCTGAACACCTGGTGGGATGTGAGATCGTCCAGGAATAAAAAAAAAATATTCAAGAACCGATGATTGGACTTAATAATAATAATAATAATAAACATTTATTCCAAACACAAATTAAGTACAAAAAATAAATAAAAAATATAACAAAAATAACGAGGCTTCGAAACGGTTACCGGCTCAGCAATGCCTAACAGTATCGAGACAATCGGTACTGCGGCGCTGATCTTCCGCCGGCACCTGCGGAGTGACGCGCACACCAGCATCAGACCGACCAATACACATCATTGTAAAATATATAAAAAAATAAAAAATTGATGTTGTCTCAATAAAACACATTATAATTTAATATATTTTTGTTGTAGTGTTTTGTTTTATTGTCTTTAAATGATGTTATTATTTGTAATAAACACAGGCTCAGCAAGTAGCGGTCCGGTTGGAGGGCGATGTGATCACGGCGGATGGCGACGTGTTGCGCGGCGTGTCGCGGGGCACCAGGCTGCCGGCTGACCCGAGGCAGATATCTACCGGTAAAACTATTGTTTACACACACCCTTTTTTTTTGTCCTACCTAAGCTGATGGTCTAGAGAAACCATTTTTTTATTTTTTTTATTTGCTTAGATGGATGGACGAGCTCACAGCCCACCTGGTGTTAAGTGGTTACTGGAGCCCATAGACATCTACAACGTAAATGCGCCACCCACCTTGAGATATAAGTTCTAACGTCTCAAGTATAGTTACAACGGCTGCCCCACCCTTCCAACCGAAACGCATTACTGCTTCACGGCAGAAATTGGCAGGGTGTTGGTACCTACCCGCGCGGACTCAGAAGAGGTCCTCCTACCACCAGTAAAAACATGTCAGCGTCGCCGGTCTAGTAGGTGAGCTCACGGGGCTTAAACCTGACGATGTTGCTAACACGAACCTTCGCAAGTTCCGGGCTTCGCAGAACTACCACTGAATCGGAAACGCGTCCCACTGAGAAGATCCGGCGAGAAACTCAGTGGGTTGTGTCTGTGGGTCAATTTACTCGCCGAGCCCTTCGTCGCAAGCGACGGGTTCGACGAGAACGGTGACCGGTGCTTGGGGTACCTTAAAGAACCGTTAGTGGATCGGAAGGATCTGAAATGACGTGTTTTGGGCGACGTCGACTGTTTACCATTTAGTCCGCAGGATCGGCTGTGTAGTTACTGGCGGCCACGATGAGAGGGTTCTCGTGTCGTGCCGCTTTGTCGCTATACACACCAACGAACCGCCTTCGCTTCGCTTTTTTTTATTGCCCTTGTGGGCAGTTGAGCATACCAGGACCTAAGATTTTTGGAAACTAGAGACATCTTTTAGCGGATGCCCCTAAACTTATATTATGTTGGTTAAAGTTAGGCATTTAATTATGGTATAACTAAACACAGAAAAAAAATCATACAAGTTTTTATTTGCTATAGACAAATTGATTAAAATTTATCAATTTTTGGTTTTCGAAGAATTACAAAATCCTTCATTAAAAATAAAATATTGGTAATATGTTCCTGCCGTCTACAGGAGCAATGAAAAACTAATCAAAACGAAGCCATCTAGTGGCCGACGCCCGTAAACATTTTTGTTGAGTGCTTGAGGTGCTTACCTATAACTAATTTATGTGTATTATCTATGGAGCATACGGCCCACCTGATGGTAAGTGGTTACCGTCGTTCATGGACGTCAGCAATGCCAGGGGCAAAACCAAGCCGCTGCCTATGTAAGATTTTTTCCTACTTTTAATATTTTGAATAATTCACACGATATAATAATATTTATAAATTATAGCCTATGCGTTATTCTGATGTGTCAACTATATTATTATAAAGTTTCATCAAAATCCATCCATCCATCCTTTTGCGTGAAAGAGTAACAAATGTACATTCTTACAAACTTTCGCGTTTATAATATTAGTAGGATTATTAAGGTTTGAGTATATGAGCCAATATGTAATATAAATGAGATCCGACCTCATGTGTCAAGACATTATTCCGTATTCACGTTCCGATCTCTACCAGCTCCGATTATCACAAAACAATAGGTGAGCTAGGCATGAAAATATGCAAAAAAGAAAATTGCATATTTTGGCACTGCGTTAATTTGTTTTAAATACTTGGTTGATTGGTGAAACCGTGGTCGTAAATCGAATCGAGTCTTTATTCTCCCACACAGGTGCTCAGAATATTAATTTGAAGCTCAAGAATATTATTTAGGGTTGCTCAATTTGTATTATTTTTAGTCGACACGTTCTTGATGCGATTTTCATATTTCAATCAAGCTATTTGCTACTTATTGTATGTACTATAGCTCTAGCATTGTTGATGTCCCAGAGCGACGGTAAAATTATATAAGAAATCCTGCCGCAGCTAGCCTGTTGGGCTCATGTAACTGTGATTGTAAAAAGCATTACATAACTGTGCATCGTGGAAGAAATTGAGGGAAATTTAATATAGACTACAAAAATGACATACAATAGTAATTTACTAATTAAGTCTACTTTCAATGTTGTATAAAGATCATCTTACGTCAATGTACCAACGAAATCGAAGGGCGTTGACCTCGCGCGTTATTAGGTTTTTAATAATTGTATTACATTGCGTGCTCTGTAAATCGATAACAAAATTTCAAATGGGATTTTTAAACAAAAATTTCAATTTTTAATAAGGCTAACACATTTTTTTTTATTGCGTAGATGATTGGACGAGCTCACAGCCCACTTGGTGTTAAGTGGTTACCGGAGCCCATAGACATCCACAACGTAAATGCGCCACACACCTTGAGATATAAGTTCTAAGTTCTCAGTGTAGTAACAACGGCTGCCCCACCCTTCAAAATGAAAGGCATTATTGCTTCACGGCAGAAATAGGCAGGGTGGTGGTACCTACCCGTGCGGAATCGTAAAAGGTCCTACCACATATCCTTCTGTATACTACAGTTTTGTGGTAATTGTCATTACCCTTGTATGTGTAAGTGTATATAGAATGAAATTTAAAAAATGTCACTGGTTAAAAAATTATATACATTTATTTAATTTCAGGTGACACATCCCTGATACCATTATACGTGGATGAAGACTACGCGCCCAGCGTCTGCAGTTGTTCGTGTAACTGCTTTGGACCGAACAGGTGAGTTCTCCATAAATTTCTGTGACTGAGTGATTGAGTGAGTGAGTGAGTGAGTGAGTGAGTGAGTGAGTGAGTGAGTGAGTGAGTAAGTGAGAGTGAGTGAGTGTGTGTGAGAGATGGGATTTGCTAACAGCTGCCCGGGCGCCAACAAAGGAGACCTAACAACTCAAGCGTAGCTGCTTCGCGAATGAATTTACTACCGGATCGGAACCGCGACCCGCTGAGATCCGGCGAGAAACTCAGCGGACGGTTGCATGTCGAACTCTTTGCCGAGTTCGACGAGTACGGTTACCAGGATCTCTACTCCTAGTGTTAGAGCTAAAGGTGTCTAATGCAAAGGTTATCGGATCTGATGGATCCGTAAGGACGTGATTAAGAGTGGTCTATCGAAATAGACCAAACCAACAAACAATACAATAGGTACATTATTGAGTAACGAAACTAGGGATCTACTATGTGGGTGTTCTTTAAAATTAATATTTAACGTCGAATTATTTCAATATTTAATATATTATTACTGCTGTGATAGATGTGCTAAAGCAGCGTTCCAGTACATAAATAAACAGTTACAAGCATATTCGAACTCGCCTTTCTAGGTTGTGTTTGTTCATACACTGCTCAACACCAAAGAAATCACATACGATATTTTTCTTATTACGTGCACTAATAATTTTCAGATCGATACCGTACCGAGATCCGCTATCGCCGGTGCCGCCTACGAACATAAAACAGATCAAATCGAAAAACTATCGAGACATCAGCGGCATACCGCGCTACATCGAGAAATCGTCATCGAAGAATCGTTCGCAATCGTTGCGATTAAACTCCGCATCCGGCTATCTCTACATGAATGCGAAAACGAACGATTTCCAGCTCGAGGCCGAAGACTTCCGAGAGATCGTGGCGAAGAGACGCGAACAATTACGCAAAGGTATGATGATGTACGATATCCAATATAATAACGAGTATTTACAACCCTATAGACACAGTATTAGTACGCGGCTAGAGACGAGCCCGCACAGTTCGCTCTATTCGATGAACATCAGATCCGATAATCGATCGAACGATCCGCTTGTCGACGATTACGATTCCGAGAAATCGAGTTACGCGAAAAAGAAGCTTATGAAGAACATAGCAAGGAACACGAATAACAGACGAGTCGAGAATTATTTTTACGACGACGCTGTATTGCACTTCGACGAGGAATACGCGTTCGACGGTTCGATTTTGTTCGCGAAAAGGAGAAAATCGATCGATAAAAACTGGGAGGAGTTTGCGTGCGAATTGCCGAGGAGTTACGGCGCGGACCAAATATCGAACGATGGGAGCTACGGGTATTATTTGCCCGATGAAGACGAGCAAGAACAGTACTTTATAAACGACACGTTAACGTTCACTTTGCCTCCGCACAGGGCGAGCATATAAACCGGACAAGCGAGGTCGTCTGCCATTCGAATTTGCGTTGTTCGCGATAAGAGATGGCGCTGTTTTCAAAAAAATCGTAATTCCTTTTTTAATCGATGTTTTCAATCGATTAGTTTAATCGAGCTTAAGATTCGAGTTTCTTTGGGGTTCTACATAAAAATAAATCAAATGTAAAATGTAATTTAAAAAACCATTGATAAATTTCGGACGACGCAAGACGATCTCGTTTTGTCTGATACAAGAATCGAGTGATAGTGTTGTGAATCGTGCCAAAACACGTGCCAAAATTCTAGGTTTTTTCTAATAATAAACAATAATAAACAAAAGAATAAATAAAAGGGCCAATTAATTAAAAAACGACGTTGTAAATTAGTGATTTTACAATTTTGCGGGTAGTTTGAAGTTTAATAGCTTTTACACTTAGGTAACGAATAGGCGACGCGTTTTGTTTTTTAATTAATACTTTTTAATACTGAGCTTGGCTTTTTGTAGATAGTGTATAAATATATGAATGCGAGCGGCGAGTGCGTGGATCCCAGGTTCGATCCTGATATAGAAAAATTTCATACGATATTGTAGAGAGATAACTTCATTCATCATTATTTTTTGTTCAACTTAACATTTTAACTACGGGAATGCGTTCAGACATGCTTTCAATACCACAGATAATAAAGAAAATATATTTTAATGAAATAGTGATGTAACATGTTATCGATATAAACTATCGACTTTGGGGTTGACTACGAAATCACTACAACAAGTCTTGCTTACTGATGCCACGGTGTGCGGTGAGCTTGGAGCATGGAAAACCATGGTCCTCAAATAGTGAATTTCTGAGATAATGTCAGCCGAAAATTATCGAAACAAACAAACATTGCCATAGAATTTCCAGAACATAAGCTCCTACAAAATTAGGCAGTAATTATTATAATAATAATTACATTGGTGGGTGAAAAATTATTTGATTTAAGTGACGTTTTGCTTAACACACTATATTTATCTTTGTAATTAAAGGTGCGGTTATTTGGTATTATCATCAACGCGGCAACGCTTCGATGTATAATGATGACTATTTTTAAGGGAACTTTAATAACTAAGTTTACCCCATTCAAATAGCTGAAGATGGAAGATGACTGGTGGTAGGACCACTTGTGAGTCCGCACGGGTAGGTACCACCGCCCCGCCTATTTCTGCCGTGAAGCAGTAATTCGTTTCGGTTTGAAGGGTGGGGCAGCCGTTGTAACTATACTGAGACTTTAGAACTTGTATCTCAAGGCGGGTGGCGCGTCTACGTTGTAGATGTCTATGGGCTCCAGTAACCACTTAACACCAGGTGGGCTGTGAGCTTGTCCACCCATCTAAGCAATTAAAAAAAAGAACTTTTTTATGTTTATTTTTCCAAATTTTAAAATTTAAATGTCTCTCCTGTAAACGTGCAAAAATGTCGCTTAAACAAAATAACCTTTTACCCCACGAAATAGTTCCAACTTCGGTCACCAAATATAGTTCAACTAAATTATTTAAAAAAAAAAGGCTGTACGTATTCCGAATCAAAATTCTAAACGTATTTAAAAGTATATAAATAATATGTAGTCCATTTTGGAAAGATTAAATTGCAATCGAGTCTCTAGAACGTTCTAAAATACGAATATTTATTTATAATTTAATAAAAGGATACATCAACGGTCTTAGTTTTATCAATTACTAAGCTGTTTATTTTAAAATGTATTCTTATGTCGTTTAGAAACGATTGAATTTAGAACAAAACGTTTTTATTGTGATATTATGACGTATTAAAATAATACAATGAAATTTTTATGTTATGTGTACATATGTATGACACACAAAAAGAAACCATAGTTTGAGCGTTTTAAAGGCCCTTTTAGATGTTTATGTGTGTATGATTGTTGTAATACAATAAATACAGGGTGGAAGGATTTAGTTAATTATTGTATTGTATTGTTATGTTGTTATTATTGTTATTACATGAAACCGCAATGGATTGCAAATTACCGCTGTCCTGCGTCACACTAAACCGTCAGTGGATTTTATGATGGGACGTGAAGCAAGACAGATTTTGAACTCACGTTTGACGACTTTGTGTTACATTACGCGCTTTCTATTGTGTTCACGGACGATCTCCTCCACCCGGTATTGTATCGTGTTTTTTAAATTTTGTATAATGAGCACTGATTTATATAGTATTTTGAGGGTATGCGATAATTAGTATATAGCATGACCGGCGTTCGAAAAGTCTCAGTTTTGAGACGACACGTGCCGACAATGTGAAGTATGTTCATAAGTGCCCACGGTCAGTAGCCTGTTAGTTTACATTATATTATTTAAGCATACCAAAGAAACACCCATTATCTTGAGGTTGTATATGTGTTATTAAGTTTGATGTCTAATTTATTAATTTGCTGCCTAGAGATGTGATTTTCGGGTGCGGCAAATAAAAAGTGTTGACTTCATAAAGAGAATTGTGAAATTTATATCGCGTGTTATCTCTTCAAAGGATCGAGTTAAAATAACGAAAGAATAATTCCGTCAGAACCTTGTGTTTAAAAAACGAGGGAAAAAAAAGAAAAAAAAGTCGGTCATATTTAAAATTTGAATTCGAACTCTATAATTCTAAACGGTCATATTTAAAATTAGAAATGGAATCTTTAATTTTAAAAATAATAAGATTAAAAAATTTATAATGACACAAATGTCATAGCTTCGATGCGATGGAAATAAAAAAAAGTAGCTTCTTTACTATAAAATAAACGGTTTTAGTGGAACATTAAGTTTCTTTAGACCACAACGTAAATGACCTACAGACAGATACGTGGAATTTCTATTTATTTTACCTATTTACTAGATTGTTTTGTTATTTTAACGAGTTTATTCTACTTAAAATTAACATTCAAAATGTTGGAATTTAATGGCATGAAAAAAATATTATTAGTAGTGTTAAAAGGGTTTAGTTGATATCTCCACCAGAGAAGAATCCTTTAAAAAAAACATAGATATTTATCATATCGTTTGGAGATATTTCAACTGTCAAAAAAATCTCACCACGTATATTTTGGCGCATTGTCTTTTTAAAAGCAAAAAAAAGGACAAAACCCGTGATGGAAATATGCCAAACATTTTTTTTTTACTTTCATAATTTTTTGTTTGTTATTAAAAGGCCCTTTACACCTTATTTTAAATGGAACATTATTATTTTCGATTGATTAAAAATTATTTACTGGGGATCTTAATTCAATTAATACGAACGCCCGATCACTTTATGATACAAATAATTATTTTAAATCCCTGAATATAATAATTCTATTCTATTAATTGTAATTTGTTCATAACACAATATGTCATTTGTGGGCTAAAAGGCTAGTTTACATTTCACAGTTATCTAGTTGAGTTTTTGGCCACGAATGACGTAACTCGTAATGGAGGTCGTTTAGGTCGCGTTCTGTATATTTTGCGCGGTATATTTAAAAATAATTAAGTTTTTTCATCATTATTAACACTAATCATACCAACGCTTACTGATACCTATTTGTGCCATAGCGGGTAGATAACGGTATACGACAAGTATCTATACTAATATTATAAAGAGGAAAGATTTGTTTGTTTGTTTGTTTCGAATAGGCTCCGAAACTACTGGACCGATTTGAAAAATTCTTTTTCCATTAGAAGCCGACATTGTCCCTGATGAACATAGGCTACTTTTTTTAAATTTTTTTTAATTTTATTTTTTTGGTTTCTTGTGTGTTTTAATGTTTCCGAAGCGAAGCGAGGGCGGGTCGCTAGTTACTCAATATAAACAAAACAAAATAAAACAAAAAAATAGTATAATAACTGTAGATTAATTGGTAAAAAAAAATCATGAAGTCAAATGTGCAAAAGCAAAAAGATGATACGTGCATTTTCGCTGCAAAAGTTCAAAATCGGTCATTTGACCCCTTATGGTATGTTTAGTTTTTTACTGGTGGTAGGACCTCTTGTGAGCCCGCGCGGGTGGGTACCACCTCCCTGCCTATTTCTGCCGTGAAGCAGTAATGCGCTTCGGTTTGAAGGGCGGGGCAGCCGTTGTAACTATACTCGAGACCTTAGAACTTATATCTCAAGGTGGGTGGCCCATTTACGTTGTGGATGTCTATGGGCTCCAGTAACCACTTAAAACCAGGTGGGCTGTGAGCTCGTCCACCCATATAAGCAATAAAAAAAAAAGTTTAGTGTTAATCATCGGGAATATAACATTAAATTTTGTGGTTTCACCATCATAACCTTACTGGCGTTTAATTGGAATACAGATCCGTTAACATGAATGGTTAATTCGTATAAAAAAAAAATATGTGGCAACTAATCTCCATTTTGTTATTGAATTGTTTCTATTTGGCAATTGTTGCTAACGAGATCCACACGCGGCCTTCGAATCGGAAAGTACTATAAAAAAAATCGGTTGTCTGTAAAGTCGGTTTACTGACGATAGTTGAACGTGACAACGTCATAAGAAAATACTGATGGAATGGTTTCATTTTTTAAAAGATAATTTTAATTTTATTTGTTTTATAGATATTTTGTATGGATGTAGAGAAGGAGGAAAATGGAAATCGCTATTGAATTGATCAAGTTACATTTATTTGTACTCATCAATACAATTATGTCAATTTTTTTTTTACAATGTGCAAATCAAGTTAAGTTAAAATTTTGAATTATTTCAAACGACAGTACAAACCATTCTCGAACTGTTTATTCCTTTAAAGACATTCCATACTTGTCTTGCGATGATATCACTTCTAACATGATTAAACAAAAAAAAACCTCATCAATAAGGTTAGTCTGTAGCTCATAATTAAAATCGATTTTACGATTTAATCTCGCGTGTTTTTTTAAGTCGTTTTTACATTTACGAGAATACTTTACAGTTTTTGTGTTCGCGGACAACAGAACCCGTAAAATTAGTTTTAAAACATTCCTATTCGTAGCTTATTATTAAGGGTCAACTTGTTATTTTAAAGTAAACCGTATTGTTTCTGTGATAAGTATGTTTATTGATTTAAAAGGCTTTCTTGGCATAGAATGTTATGTATGATTGAGCTTACGAAACGTAAATACGGATATCGTGATGGCGAAGTTATCGAAATTTACTGCTAACAATTCGATAGATCGATTAAAACTAATGTTACAACAGTTATATCGGGTACCGTTTTTTTCTAATGAAATACGCACTTGACAAATATTCACGAGTGACTTCCACGGTAAAGGAATATCATTTATCTATCGATCTATCTATCTATATATATAAAAATGAATTGCTGTTCGTTAGTCTCGCTAAAACTCGAGAACGGCTGGACCGATTTGGCTAACTTTGGTCTTGAATTATTTGTGGAAGTCCAGAGAAGGTTTAAAAGGTGAATAAATAGGAAAATGCTCGGAATTATTTATAAAAATAACAATTTTGTTTTTCCTTTTGATGTGTCCCCCGTCGGACGGATTCCTTTTGTTTATTTTAAGTTTATACAAAAGTTTAGGTCTTTTATTTATCGATTGAAGCACTGCGAAGTCTGCCGGTTCAGCTAGTCATATAATAAAAATTGAACTTGCAAAAATTACAATTTGGGTGGTACGTACTATGGACCCTGCATATTTCTGCCGTGAAGCAATAATGCGTTTCGGTTTAAAGGGCGGGGCAGCTGTTGTACTGTAAAAACTGGGAATTAGAATTCATAACTCAAGATGGGCGGTCGCATTAACGCGTTTGATGTCTATTGGTTCTGGTAAGCATTTGACATCAAGTGGGCCGTCAACTCGTCCACCCATCTAAGCAATAAAAATAAAATAACACATAACTGTTGTCCCATCCTTCAAAATGGAACGCATGTCTGCTTTGTTACAGATATAGGCAATATGGACCAACCTTTGCAGGCTTACTTTATGCCACCAGTAAATGCCGATTGGTTATCTCAGTACGCTGATAACGATATTCGGAGAAAGCTCCTGTGAATTCCCTTTTATGACACCCACCATGACCCAACCACATTTCCGAAGCTTTTAATCAGTATACTAATTAATTCTCACATATTATTATGGAGGGTAGAGGTAAGGAAAACTGTCTCTGTTTGTAAAAAGTGTCCGTTACAATTTGCTAAATAAGGTGGCGCTACAGTAGCAACCGGGTAAATTTAAAAAAAGGCGCTGAAAGTTATTAGAATATGATAGTGAAATAAAAAAGGACTAAAGAACTGTAAGCACTACAAAATCACAAAAAGTATTTTATTTAAAGCTGATAAGAAAATGCAATCGATGCCTCCACGTTTTACCACAGCAATAATTTTAGGTTATATTGACGAAATTAGTTTGGACTACGTAAACATGTGAGGTCTTGTATATTACACTGTCACTAACTACTCTAGTCATTAAATATATTAAATTTCCTAACTCAGCATACTTCAATCAGTTAACAACTGCTCGATTCATATCATACCCTCTGCTTAGGCTAGCGCCATTCTGGAGGATTGTTGAACTGTTTAGTGCTGAAAGTGGGACTCTTTTTCAAGCTTCCTCCCATATGAGACGGTTCTCCTTACCTCTACCCTCCATATTCTCACGATATCATTCACAGACCACACAATTTGTCTTCTGTCTCTATTGATCGTCCTACAATTTGAACGCCAATGAAAAAGATAACAAAACATTTCAATTTAATGGTTCATTCCTGTCATTTGAAGGCCGTAATTTGAATGCGTTTGAATGCATCCAAACAAATATCAGTATTGTTTGTAATAAGCGTGATTGATCGTAAACTTGTACTTAAGTTATGAATGTATAAAAAAAGAAGTAAGTAATTGTTAAGCGTCGAGAATATTGTGCGAATGTCTAGTATTTAAATATGCGATCTGAGCTAGTCATAAATTTAACAATGAAATTGTAATATAAATCGAATTTCATTATAAAATACATACGAACTGATGTGTTTGTTTTATTTCTTGGGTGCTCTGTTTGTTTATATCTTAGATGGGTGGGCTTTGGATGAAACAGTGTCGTGAAGATCTTCCACCGACCGGGTGAAATGGTTCGGCAGACCGACGTTCCGAATGTTCTTTTTAGGAACTTATATATATGCAAACTTATCTTTAAAAAGTCGTTAGCGAGATTCAGGCATGTTTTAAAATCTGCTGTTGTATGATAGCTTTTTTTTCCTACCTATGCTGATAGCCTTGAGAGACTATTTCAGCTTCGTCCTAACATGTAGGTGAGCTCACCGGGCTCAAACCGGAGTGTTACTAATACTGGCCCTAGCAAGAACAGTGCTTCGCTGAATATACCACCGGATCGGAAACGCGACCCACTGAGGAGATCCGGCGAGAAACTCAGTAGGCTGTGTCTGTGGGTTAAATATGATAGCATGATAGCTTCGAATACAGAGGCGAGCCATGATGTCCTATATAAAATTTGACCCACTTATTTTCTCGCCGGATCTGCTCAGTGAGTCGCGATTCCGATCCGGTGGTAGATTTAGCGAAGCACTGCTCCTGCTAGGGCTAGTATTAGCAAATTCTCTTCGGTAAAGCCTTGTGAACCTACCTATTTAGGGAGGCGGGAATAGCCCCTCCTAGTGGTAGGCGGCGGCTTGGCTCTTCCCCTGGCATTGCTGATGTCCATGAGCGATGGTAACCGATTACCATCAGGTGGGCCGTATGAATGTCTGCCTGCAAAGGCAATAAAAAAATAGGCTACGGTAAAAAAAGGTTAATTTGTCGCAAAGTACAAAGAGTACCTACCTACGAACTTGAGTCAATGGGAAGAATTCTTTATTGCTTTGAAATGACGACTGATATAGTTTGAACCCTGTTTGACTTCCAATAGTTCGCACGTTAAGCTCACGCCCCACAGGGTGTCAGGAGTTGCCAGAGCCCATATAAATTATATCATGAATGTGTAAACTTATCGTAGAATAGGAAGTCAAAGTTATTTTTCTAACGTAACAACTGCTATAGCCATTCAAATGGCGTGACGATCTTCTTGGTAGGTCGTATTATGAGCACGTGCGTATAGGTAGCATACGTGATTGCTTCGAAAACAGAACAAGGTCCAAGTTTCGATTGTATAGTATAATTTAACGATTGTCTGCATTGCAAACAGGAACGCATTAATACCTCGCGGTAGAAATAGGCAGGGTGGTGGTACCTACACGTGCTTACACAAGTAAATCCCAGATGGTGATCGCAGTGTGCTGCCAATTCTACGGTGAAACGCTTAGTCACCTTTTACGACACCCACGGGAAGAGATCACACAACAAACATGCAAATATTTTAACACATTCCCTGTGCCATCATTTTCAAAGAACTTTCAGCTGGTGCTTTTTGTAGTCCTAAATGATCCCGTGATCAACCTACCTTTTGGTGCGTTTGAGATCCTAATCAGTCTCCTAAAAATATAGTTTTGAAAATAATGTAAACCTTCCAAAAAACAAATCACATATAATTTTAAATTTTGTGGGTCAAAGATAGCCTATTGCTCTATAATTTGCTAGGTTCGCGGGCAGTTATGACATTAGAATAAACTACAAATCCCTACGAAACAACAAGTAGACATCGATTGTATCTCGTACCGCTACCGAAAATAGTTCAATAGGTGTAGTAATTAGTGATGGGAATAAAATAATATCTCAGTTGTCGATTGAAAAAAATATATTACAGAAGCATATAAACTTTTTTTTGTTGCCCTTGTAAGCAGACGAGCATACGGCCCACCTGACGGTAAGTGGTTACCGTCGCCCATGGACTTCAGTAACTCCAGGAGCAGAGCCAAGCCGCCGCCGCGCCGCCTACCGTAAAAAACAGCAATTTTTTTTTCATTAAAACATGATAAGCACATTGATTGGTTGAATTGGGCGTAAATTGTAACATTTAATTTCTGCACAAAATTCTTCAATAGCAAACGAATGGAAATTTAAACCGCTTTTAAGGACTTCTATTTTACTGCTTAGAACATGACATAGTCTAAAAGGAATCAATAATGCATTATCAAAAAGATTAAGGTAAAGATCACGAACAGTCCTCCACGCGTATTCTTTGCCACGTACCATCCGGCTTCGGAGTGAACTGCACGGGTTTGCAGAGTTCAATGGCATAGCCTTCTTCAAACCCTGGAGCGAGTACTCAGCAGCAGTCGCTTGGCTGTGCTCCCAGCATCGCAGTTAACCATAATCACTAGTGACAGTTCACCATCAGACATGCCGTATGATAAAGGTGGGTGACGACATTTATATTGTAAAGTGTAGGGTATCTTGTAATCGCTTAGCACTAGAGGCAGCGTGAGCACATATCGTCTTATCGCATTAAAACTGTATAATATCAAAACTTACTAATTTTACAGAAGAGTGTTTTAAAGAGTTAACATGTAATATTTTTAATATTAATCATATTTGCAACTTTAATTTTTTAGTTTTTACCAGTTACGTTATCTGTCTTTTAAAGTAAGATAAAATTGTGTATTAATTTTGTTAATAGTAATCAAAACATAGGTAAACTATAAAAACTAAAACTAAATTACGCTCTTTTGTCAGTATTTATGAGAAAAATACAGGTGATACCAAATGTTTACGCATATTAACTCAGTTTCGAATATTTTTGGAAATTGTACACTTCTAATGCAAAAAGGTAATATGAATTTATCTACATATATCCATGGAGTAATAAAAAAAACATACATCTTTCTTAACTTGAATAATAATTTGCGCAATTACTGGTGGTAGGACCTCTTGTGAGTCTGCACGGGTAGGCACCACCACCCTGCCGTGAAGCAGTAATGCGTTTCGGTTTGAAGCCGGCAGCCGTTGTAACTTTACTGAGACCTTGGAAGTTAAATGTCAAGGTAGGTGGCGACATTTACGTTGTAGATGTCTATGGGCTCCGGTAACCACCTAAAACCGGGTGGGCCGTGAGCTCGTCTGCCCACCTAAGCAATAAATTAAAAAAAACTTCACCATATTTGAAGAACAAAATGTTATCGTCCCTTAGAAAATGAATTTGTAATGCCGCAAAAAGAATAATTAAAGTAAAACATAAAAGCAATTCATTTTGAATAATGGATTCAATAAATTCCTAAGTACCTAGTAAAATTTTTGTTTGAGCTCGGCGAAATAGAACGGAGAGAAAAATGGCTAGTCCCTACCCCGTCCTACGGCGTTCTGAATAAAGAAAAGTTAAAATTTTCTTAAAACACCCCGAGGGCGGGGTGGCCCTATCTATCTTCATTTAAGTATTGGCAAAAATTACCACCCTCCCAGCCAATTTTTTGTCTCTTTCGCACTCTGTCATTGGTCGATTGTTAAGGGGTTGTTTTTTCTTGTTGTTTTTTTTTGTGTTGCATACAGCTTAGAGTAGAATAAAAAACTATTTTTTGTGAAAATAATACACCATGTAGCATGAGTGTTTAAACGTCATATTTTCTTGAATTTTTGCATCAATAAAAATAACTGTACAAGTTTAATTTGTTTATTCGTCTTCATTAAAAATAGATTGATTCTCGCATATTTTCCTAAATGCTAACACGAAAACGGTAACGTTCTAATGAGCGAAAGCACAGTATCATATTTATTTAACAATTTAACAATGCAATCTAAAAATCATTTCACGAAAAATTAATGAATTTGTGACGTCATTGCCAAAAGTCGTCCCATTCAGACTACGTAAGGTAATAGACAAGAATTTTGAATTTTAAACTATTATTTTCTATTAGAATTGTACAAGTTTTGATATATGCATGTATATTTATAGATGTATTAACTTTGATCGTAGTACGCAAAGGCGTAGTATAACTTTAAAATATATTTCGGTGGTACTAACTTCAAATATTAATCACATATCATAATCAAATAGTAGTAAACAAGTAATAATAATTATTAATAAATGACTAAGTTATAACAATAATAAGGAGTCATATTTGTATTTTAATTCGCATAGAATGCTACATAATTATAAATACTTGAGGTCCCGCAGTAGTCGAAATTCGACTATAATTAATTGGAATTGTAAGTTTGTACACTATTATGATTGTATTTTATACTTCTATAATCACAAATTTCGCCAATAATATATAAAAAATAATATTAACAAAGACAATATTTAATCTATTCTCAATTTGCCAACAGACGTCAATAACAAAAGTTTGACAATATATATTATGCATGCGTGTGTGCGTCAAATACATGGTATGTAGTGTGTGTAATGTTTTCCTTATCGATTTAATGTATCTTTTAAGCATTATTTAAAAAAAAAAATTAGCATTGTGCACTTCTTCTCTATATTCTCTATAAGTGTGGAAATTTTCATACTCCTCCGTCCGCGCAATTTTCGTAAAAAGGTATACAAAGTTTTTGCTTCACGTATTAATATAATATACTTATAGATCATACAGAGCATTCACGTATGTTTTTTTAATCCAATATGTGGTAAAGATTTCCAACAAAAAAATTATCTTATGTGTATTCAATGCAAACGTGATTCAACAGGTGGTTGAATTTTCGTATAGGATGTTACGTACCGTCAGACAAACAGCAATAATTTAGTTAATCCTTAATAATGTATAATGATCTTCTATATCAAGCCGTGTAAATTACAGCCATCAGAATAAGTTTAAGAAGAAGTGATTATGATAAACGAAAAATTTTCATTACCTAATAGGTAATGAAAATTTTTCGTTGATACAAAGTTTTGATATTAACATGGAGAAGTCAGTGCTACTTATTATATCTAACTATATGTTTTGTGCATAAATGTAAATTTACCGTGAATTTTATTGAAAGTTAATAATTATATCACACACAGTGCGACAGCAATTGTTGCGCTCTTTTTTTCTGGGTAGAGCCAAACCTTCTGCGAGATTCCCGTGCCTAGAGAGCGCGCTGGATGTAGGATTCGATAAACGATTGTGCCCTGGCATTGCCGATGTCCATAACCAATGAAAGCTACTTTCATCGGGTGGAGCATATACTGCACGTCATATGAATGCAACTGATTCTTTTATTTCAGTTTCATTCAACATTCGAATATCAGAATGATTTTAACAAATTTTACCAACCTTTAAAAGGAACAATAATTAAAGTAATTGTGCCTAGTATTCTCGACAGGGCTATCAAAACTCATGTAACAGCAATCGTGTTGTTTTTCTTTCGATTGTAATCATTAATATTATTTTATGCCAATGAATTTTCTCTGCTAACGCTACAATAGAGCTAAGCTAAAGTTTAACGCGATTTAAGTTGTTCAAAGTGTTAACTTGGCCGATTTTCTCTTACGGTTCGCGCTACTTTACTTTCACTTGACTTCATGCATCACTTGTACTTTTTGAACAGATTTAAGAGAGTTTTTTGTGTGACATGAATGTTTGTGTGTTTGTTACTTTTGTAAATATTATCGTTTATCGAAATATATTGAAAAGGATGAGAGTATTTTATGTTACCTAAAAACATTAATAATGTCTTTAAAAAAACACTCGAACGTGTAAAGACATTGATAAGTTTACATTTTCATTACATTATGAACAAATACTTTTTAATGGTGGTAGGACCTCTTGTGAGTCCGCGCGTGTAGGTACCACCGCCCTGCTTATTTCTACCGTGAAGCAGTAATGCGTTTCGGTTTGAAGGGTGGGGCAAGCGTTGTAACTATACATGAGACTTTAGAACCTATATCTCAAGGTGGGTGGCGCATTTACATCGCAGATGTCTATGGGCTCCAGTAACCACTTAACACCAGGTGGGCTGTGAGCTCGTCCATCCATCTAGCAATAAAAAAAGGGTTGTTTGTTTTATTAAAAAAAAAATTGATTGTATATATGTAATTAAAAGTACTTCATTACGATCATTAAACTAAAACTTTAATGTATTCGAAATGCCAAGAATAATATAAAATAATAAAAAACTTGAGATTATAAACTTTACAATCATATGACTAATGTAAGACACTACATAATGTATGTCCAGTACGTGTAGACCCAGAGTCTCAAAGGGTTAAGCCTCAACAGTAATTTTAACTGTATCTCCGACTTGTGACTCTTCTTGTCTATAGTTCTCATCATTGCCATTTCATTTTAAAATTAACAATCTTATCTCTTTAACTTACGTACACCTTTTCAGTCTTTGTCAAAACTTTTGTCGATCCGAAAGTATTTTTGTAAAAGCTCAAAAGACGTAGTTAGGCTTTTGAAAAAGGCAATTCAAACATCCAAACAGAGGCAAGAGCCTTTTAGTATATACCTAAACAAAGCGGCCGGAATAATCACGATGAATATAATTTTATTTTAACAAAATTTCAAGACGGCTTTTGGAGTATTTTCTTGTACAAATTTTAATATCGCCGTCCGGGGGTACGCTGAGCTATTTATATTTTTCCACCCCGTCGTTTCTTTTGGCGATTATTATTCTGTATTCCAATGGGCCCGGGGTGGCGCCGCCCCTTGGACTCTTTCCTTTTTGCTTCTTAAGTCCATCTTGAGACAGCACAGGAGCGAACCTGGAATAGATGTTAACACTAAAATTATTTTATAGTTCATAAATAATAATATATATTTGTAATCAGTTTTTAATCAGGTTTTATCCAAAAGGCCTTTTTTTTTAGCGTACGGTATTTTTACGACAGAGAGATCTTCCACCGATTGGGTGATATTGCTCGGTGGACCGACGGCCCAATGTTGTTGTACGGAACTTGTATATATGCAAGCTTATCTTGAAAATGTCGTAAGTGAGATTCAGGTATCTGTCAAATATCTTGTATTATATGATAGCTACCGCCACAAGAGGAAGTAATGAATTGCTCTCTCATAGATTTATGAAACACCCCTCATATTACGATACAAGATTGCATTATAATAAATACAGTCCTGATTTTCAAAGCGAAGCTCATGAAATTCTCAGGCTACAAATATACGACATGAGGGTACGATCTAAGCTTTTTGCGCTTACAAATTGTCCCCTTATAATTACCTAAATACTTCTAACATTTTAACAGCCGATTGCTTAGTTTCGCCATAGTCGCTTGCAACCACAAAAGACATGGAATTACGGAAAAACTGTTTCCAAATTAAGTATTTGAAACATTAAAAATTGTATATTGAATAAGTTTTTTTTTATTGCCCTTGTATGCAGACAAGCACAGGGCCCACCTTATGGTGAGTGGTTACCGTCGCCCATGGACTTCAGCAATGCCAGGAGCAGAGCTAAGCCGCTGCCTACCGCTTCACAAGCCTCGTTTGAAGAAGGACATGTCATAGCGCTCGGGAATCACCGTGGAGGGGAGCTCATTCCATAGCCGGATGGTACGTGGCGAAAAAGACCTCTGGAAACGCACTGTGGATGACCGCAGTGGCTCCAGGTAGTATGGATGAACTCTACTCCGGTGGCGGGCGGTGCGATGGTAAAATCGAGATGTCGGTATCATCTTGAACAATTCCTCAGAGCACTCCCCATGGAGCATACACTACAAAATATAGAGGGAACCGAAGTCCGAAGTTAGAAAACTTTTACGGCATTTTGTGCATTACAAATTTGTTTCACAAAAAGTTGTATAGGTTATTTAAGGACTGAATCACCTCGAAACTAAATATTAATAATTTCCGGATTTACTCAACTTTTTTTTTTGTAATAAAATAATTTTGTTTCATCAACAAATACGATAAAATAAAATTTAACTGCAACTCGTCTAAAATATAACAAAAAATGCGTTAAAAATTTTTAATAAATATAAATTTTGTAATATTAAAGTGTATTTTAAAGTATGCAAAATTTTATACTTAAGAATACACTTTCATTATAATGGTTTGAAAGGTACCACCACCCTGCCCATTTTTGCCGTGAAGCAGTAATGCGTTTCGGTTTGAAGGGTGGGGCAGCCGTTGTAACTATAATTGAGACCTTAGAACTTATATCTCAAGGTGGGTGGCGCATTTACGTTGTAGGTGTCTATGGGCTCCAGTAACCACTTAACACCAGGTGGGCTGTGAGCTCGTCCACTCATCTAAGCAATAAAAAAAAAATCAAAAAAAAAATTAACAAAAAAATTTAAACAAACAAATTCATCTCTACGTTTTTTCTTTTCCCTGGTTCTGTCACTTACCCCTTTTACTGGAAAAACCGTGGCACCTACCCGGAAGGGGTTCGATATTTAAATATAAGAAGAACACCCCCTTTTTTCAAGGGAGAGATGCCCTCTCCCCCCACCCCCCGGATTTATGGATCTGCCTCAAGTGGGCGCGTAATTACTTATCTTTTAGAATACAAATCAATCGACCCTAGAAAGGATTGAAATAAATTTTGATGAAAATTGTACACAGAGGCAATAGTACGCGACCGTACTTTGGTTTGTTTTACAAATGTATTATCGTTAAGTGGTGAACTCACTCCGCTTGTGTTTGGAGAACGGTTCTCATCCATAAGTGATTTCAAAATTAATATCCTTTTCGTTTGGAATAGTATGTGCTCACGTACTCGACTGATTTGGTTTACAGTTTCAGAGCCGGCTACACCCTTAGAATTACCTGTTAGGAATTATTCGAATGGGAAGTTCGAGAACATTCTAAAGCTACTCATAGAAATGAATGGTGAGAAATCGGTAAAGAAGACAAGGGCGTCTTAAAAGATAATTTGTATCATGTATTTTTGAATTATAGTTTATTATTCGCTTCGCCTATTTACTATTCTCCCTCTTTTTTAATAACGAGTGAGATAATCTAGAACATGTTTTACGAATTATTTTAACATTAATAGGTGGCTCATCGTAAGCCTTCGAGCTCTGGTCGTACAATTTAGTTGGAACTTCGACTGCCCAAAGCTGCCTTTTTTATTTATTTATTAGATGTGTGGACGAGCTCACAGCCCACCTGGTGTTAAGTGGTTACTGGAGCCCATAGACATCTACAACGTAAATGCGCCACACACCTTGAGATATAGTTCTAAGGTCTCAGTATAGTCACAACGGCTGTCCCACCCTTCAAACCGAAACGCATTACTGCTTCTCGGCAGAAATAGGCGGGGCGGTGGTACCTACCCGTGCGGACTCACAAGCGGTCCTACCACCATTACCGCCTTTATTCTTGTTGAGATATCTGTAAGCTCTGGCAGACTCTTAAGATCATATATAGTGTGATTTCGGCTAAACGGGCTATAATCGAAATAAATCCTAAATTACACGTGTGAACAAAACGAATGATGAGACTTGTTGAAACTTATTTTTGTTATGCAAATTTCGTAGTCCTTTNCATGCGGACTCACAAGCGGTCCTACCACCATTACCGCCTTTATTCTTGTTGAGATATCTGTAAGCTCTGGCAGACTCTTAAGATCATATATAGTGTGATTTCGGCTAAACGGGCTATAATCGAAATAAATCCTAAATTACACGTGTGAACAAAACGAATGATGAGACTTGTTGAAACTTATTTTTGTTATGCAAATTTCGTAGTCCTTTCTTACGTAGCTGATGCTACGTCCGTAGAGGCTTCTACGGGGCGTAGCATCTTCCTACCTGGTACCACGTATCACGTAACATACGGCTTTGAAATAAGCTTCCCTCTACGATGTCGCCATCAATGGAGGAAAAAAAAGGCTGGATATATAAAAGGTATATATGTGTATTATAATACGTTAATAACATGATTGGGAGTACACCAACGAAAAAAAAGTTGTAATAGATCATTATTAAAAATAAAAAAAAACTTTTAGTCCTGTTTATTGTGGTCAAAATATTGGTCCGAAAATAACAAAATTACTATATCATTCATCTTTGAAACATGCCCAAAATTTTTAAGTTAATCCGATGTTTTTATGTCGATGAAAAATAAATTAAAAGATTACTTTACCTATACACTAAATATTAGTATTATTAGTATGAGTATTATTAGTATGAATTATTATACTCGTACTGAGTATGATAATCAAAGCGTGTCAAAAAGCCGGTGAATGTTTTGTTACTAAGTATAGCCAATCGAAATCTTTACAAAGGCTTAAAAGCTGTTTCCTAAGAAGAAACACTTATATCCTACTATGACAATCAACGAAAAAATTATTTACGAATTCGTATTTAGCTCTTACTTTGAATGCTACTGACAACCACACCTTAAAAAAGGTTTAATTAGATAGCGTTGGGCTTATAATGATCACTAGATAATGGCTTTTTTTTTATTACGCCATTTTGTTGTATCTTTAAAGCAGTAAAAATAGTATTATTATTCGCCAATAGATGTCAGGAAGAGTCATAAAGTTGATTATCGATAAAGTTGATTATTGAAAACACGAATAAAACAACATTTTCTGAAAATAAATCGTAGCTAGANAGGTTTAATTAGATAGCGTTGGGCTTATAATGATCACTAGATAATGGCTTTTTTTTTATTACGCCATTTTGTTGTATCTTTAAAGCAGTAAAAATAGTATTATTATTCGCCAATAGATGTCAGGAAGAGTCATAAAGTTGATTATCGATAAAGTTGATTATTGAAAACACGAATAAAACAACATTTTCTGAAAATAAATCGTAGCTAGAAATCCCCTGTATACTAAATTTTATGAAAATCGTTGGAGCCGTTTCCGAGATTCAGATTATAATATACAAGAATTGCTCGTTTAAAGGTATAAGATAGTACATGCAGTGCATAGTCAAAATTACTGCGACGGTCAATTGAGACGTATATAAAGGATATGCCATAGGGCTTAGGAAATACCATGAGGTTAGTTACATTATGTTTGCCACACATACTCTTGTACTAATAAATTGATAATTGAAGATTTTACTCAGTGAATATTATTTTTTCTTGAACAAATTTTGTTGCTTAGATGGATAGACGAACTTTACTGGTGGTAGGACCTCTGGTGAGTCCGCGCGGGTAGGTACCATCACCCAGACTATTTCTGCCGTGAAGTAGTAATGCGTTTCGGTTTGAAGGGTGGGGCAGCCTTTGTAACTATACTTGAGACTTTAGAACTTATATCTTAAGGTGGGTGGCGCATTTACGTTGTAGATGATTATGGGCTCCAGTAACCACTTAACACCAGGTGGGCTGTGAGATCGTCCATCCATCTAAGCAATAAAAAAAATAAAAAATAAACTCGCGGTCCACCTGGTTCTAAGTGGTTACCTGAGCCCATAGGCATGAATAGCGTAAATGCCGCTACCCACCTTGAGATGAGTGCTAAGTTTCAGTTTTTACAGTACAACGGTTGCCCTACCCTTCAAACTGAAACGCATTACTGCTTCACGACCGAAATAGGTAGGGCAGTACCTACCTGTGAACTCATGAACCACCCACCACCTTTGAATTGAATTAAATTAAGCCTATCTGAATTGTCATTTTAACATTTAGTATTGTAATTATTCCTATACTACAAAAGCGCTAGTCGACAATCGTCCATCTTAGCATTGAACTACGACAAAAGTCTTTTGCCTAGTTTGAGATTCACAACTACTGTTAAACTGCCAACAACAGTTAATACCTACCTTTTATCTTGTCCTTATTAATTAAAAGATATGTTCGTAAACATGTTTTATGATGTCTTATGATTACGGCTGTTGTTTATTAACATGTGGGCCCTAAGATTGTCTGCGTTTAGATGATTAAAAAACAATAGTATTCATATCAATACGAAACATGTTTTTATGGCACCTGGTGGAAGAGGAATCATATGTATGTGCTATAAATAAATGATAAAATGAAATAAAACATATGAACAAACAGCTGTCAGAGAGAAGTGGCGGCGTATTGTGATGGGCCACCAGCCCCAGAATTGATGACCATGACCACTCTGTCTATAGCATTACGGACTGGTCAGGAGAAGGTGGAACGCGGCAGTGGTAGGCAGTAGAAGCAGTTTTAATTTACACGGACAATAGAACGGACGGAATCAGAAGGTTGCGTGTTCAGATCACGTAGGGGTCACTAATGTGGAGATAGATATATGACAAAGGGAAGATCTTCCACCGAGCGGGTGATATTGCTCGGTAGACCGACGGTCCGAATGTTGTTATTCAGAACTTGTATATATGCAAGGTTATCTTGAAAATGTCGTAAGCGAAATTCAGGTATCTGTCAAATATCTTGTCTTCTATGATGGCTATCCATGGCCACGTTATAATTCAAAACTGTTTTTACCATTTAATCTCGAGTTTTTTATTGTTACAATCTATATATTAATACGTGAAGCAAAAACAGCAAAAAATGTGCTATCCGTCGACATCTGAATATTGTGCTGACTTATATAAATTTTGTTTGAACTAGCGACTCGGAGCGAAAACCGAAAAAAACTATTATAGGCCCTCTAATACTTTTACCGTTTTCAATAAATAAATAAAAAACTTTTTTCTTTGTTCATTTTTTACTTGTGTGTGATGTTAGGTTAACACTGTTTGGTTTTTATTTAGCTATTATTACTATATTTTGTGTTTGTACTACTGGTTTCCCAAATAAATAAAAATTCTTAATAAAATATATAAAAAAATTATTACTCTGTATATAACAGATAATAAAAATTAAACTCAACAAAGCCGTCCAATAATAAATTCAATATACAATGTTCTTTAAAGAGAAAAATAATTTAATACTTCGTAACGTGCTACAAAGGGATTTGAGTCTAAAGAAGCACAAACAAAAATACAATGGCTAAGGAAAATAAAACAGAGAGTTATAAAATAACAGTGGACGAGAGAGGGGGCGGGAGTGCTGGCAGGGAGGGCGGGGAAGGGAGACGGCCATCGCGAACCACTTTTCTTTCTCTCGCCAAAGCCATTTCAGAATGCCGTAGACAATATTGTGGATAATCTTTTTAAAATATATTCTTATTTATTTGACATATTATTATTTTATTGATCTCATTTAAAATTTTGATGAAAATTAGCTTATGTTATATCGGCTTAATGAAATTATCGGCAAAGGGGAATTTTAATGAGACTTATATCAAATTTTCTTTTTTTTTATTGCTTAGATGGGTGGACGAGCTCACAGCCCACCTGGTGTTAATTGGTTACTGAAGCCCATAGACATCTACAACGTAAACGCGCCACCCACCTTGAGACAAGTTCTAAGGTCTCAGTATAGTTACAACGGCTGCCCCACCCTTTAAACCGAAACGCATTACTGCTTCACGGCTGAAATAGGCAGGGCGGTGGTACCTACCCGCGCGAACTCACAAGACGTCCTACCACCAGTACCAAAATTATAAGCAACGGAATTATTTTATAAGCAACGGAAATGTTGAAATAACATTCCGTAAACACTTCAAGCGTTGGATTATATATTACGAGTATATCATACGTGTATATAGGAAAGAATGTAAAAGTATGGTTCTGAAATAGATTAGTGTTGTATTAATTAGTAGTGGTACTAATGTATGTATTAGTACTAGATTAGTACAAGTACCGCTCTTTGCCATTATTCTGCTAATTATTAGCCTTAGCTAAATTTTGAGCACTGGCCCAAGTGTTGGGTAAGTTTATTCGTTTAGCGATTCATTTTATCGAGTGAAGGCAAATCGAAGTTCATGTATTTTAATGTATTTAAATTATGAAAATATCGTTTCTATCTATGCGCATATTTAAGACAGTTTGCAATGACGTTGAATATTTTGTTTTTATTAATTATGTAATTTACAAAAAGAAAATAGACCAGAATTCTATTTGGCAGCCGCGGTCATAATATATCACAACAAAAAACTATTTTCTAATCCATCAATGTAATTATTATAAAATATTTTTTTATAAATTGAAATTCTTAAGAATAATGTCGCTATCCACATTAAGGTCGCCGCCGATACAGAAGTCGGCGAGCAATGTTTTTTCTCGTTTTATATTAAAATCGGGCGAGCCAAGGAAATTGTCAGTCAGATAGGAAATTGCGAGTCCCTGGAACTCCGTGACTTGCCTCTTTTATACTTCAATAATAAGGTACGTTTTATTTTAGCATTTAGTTTCATTACGTAATTTCATTACATAGAAAAACTTATTAAAATAAAAATAAAAACATTGCACATTCTTTAGTGATGGTAGGACGTCTTGTGATTACGAGTGAGTACCACCACCCTATTTCGGCCGTGAAGCAGTAATGCGTTTCGGCTTGAAGAGCGGGGCAGCCGTTGCACCGTAAAAACTGAGATTATAGAACTCATGTCTCAAGATGGGTGGCGGCATTTATGTTGTTCAAGTCTATGGGCTTCGGTAAACACTTAACACCAGGTTGGCGGTGAGCTCGACCACCAACTAAGCAAGAAAAAAATGAAATCGGTATTCATAAATAGACATATGCTTAAGTAGTAAACCAACTATAACCTTTGTGTTATTTTTGTTAAATAATATTCAAAGAACGCCACATTCTACAAGACTCACGGAACTAATGGTCTTTGATTATTTCAGATTATTATTTTTAATTCATTGGGATTTTAATAGTATTCAAGTTCTTCATAGCGTGAACCGAAACGCATATCCTCATTTTTTATAGTATTATCTGTGCCGTTCTTACTCAATCTTTCTTACTTTGGCGCCTTTTTTATTAATATTTTATTTAGTTATTATTATCGGACTAAAAATACATTTACATATAATATCACATCCGCAAAACTCACATATTATTTGTTCCGAGCGTGGACGTGTAACTAGTGGATATATACTAAGCCTTGTTTTTGTCTCAAATGTACATACAATCTTACGATAATTAAATAGAAACCTCTTACTCTTCTCTCGACTGTACGTACCTAGTATCAATTTAAATGCGAGTTACGATCGATCTTGATTTACACACGAGTTTTCTACCGGCTAAACAAAATTGCAGTATATTATAAAATATGCATTATGTTGTACAAAGTAGATAAAAGTATTAGATAAAATTCATATCACTAAAGTAATATTGTCTGTTATGTTAGACTCAAGAAGGTTTTAAATAATATATTACAAGGTATTGACGTAATGTAGATAAAAATACATTAACATTTGAATACCTATTTTGTTTATTTGACAACAATAACAATGCTAAAAACATCCAACAACAGAGTTATCTGAGATTTATGCCAAACCGTACATCCGATGCATCATTTTGAAATACGAGATCTTAAACTCAATCGCATTGTAAATACGACTATTTTACTTTAAAACGGATGGCGTGTTTGATTGATGCCGTATAAAGACGGGATGGTAATATCGGAGTAGCCTTCGAGAAGCTTAATGCATCAGTGTAACTCTTTCGGTTGATCTTATTGATGACTAGCGACCCGCCCTCGCTTCGCTTCGGAAACATTAAATTTTATTATTGATACCTGAGTCCCGTGATGTTATGTCCCGTCGTACCGTGGGAGACGACGCGGGGCGAAGCTACTCTAAACAAAGTAAAGCCTACTCCTTATATCATTAGCTACCTATCAGTGAAAGTCCCGTCAAAATCGATCCAGCCGTTCCAGAGATTAGCCGGAACAAACAGACAGACAGACAAAATTTGTAAAAAATGCTATTTTGGTGTATGTACCGTATATATATTCATATGCATGTAGTAAAAAGTGGTTATTTCAATATTACAAACAGACACTCCAATTTTATTTATATGTATAGATAGAAAGCATTAACAGTTTTGAAACACCAATTTCGATGTTATACTATTACTATACCGTATTAAAATGTAAGTGTGATAGTAAAAAGGCATTTAAAAAAGTTACCGTATATATAATAAAAATGGCGCGAATAAATTCGGACGCCGGCCGGCCTTCCTATCTTTTTGCGTCTTCAAAATAATTGTATAGATAACGGGGGACAAAGAAAGCCTCCCTCGCCCCCTTGCCCCCTCCGAGGGGGACATTTTTAACGTCTCCAGTCCCTCTTTGATCAGGCAAAATTTTGTTGGAACCCTCTTTTATTCTCTCAGAAAAAAAAGGTTTGGAAATAAAAGGTTTTAAAATAGTTTGTTGTTTTCTTATTCATTCATTGCGTTATAGTTTGGGGGAGTGCTCTGAGAAATTGTTTGAGATGATTCCATCATCTCGTTTTTGCCATCGCACCGCCCGTCACCGGAGTAGAGTTCATCCATACTACCTGGAGCCACTGCGGTCATCCACAGTGCGTTTCCAGAGATCTTTTTTGGAACGTACCATCCGGCTTTGGAATGAGCTCCCCTCTACGTAGTTTCCCGAGCGCTATGACATGTCCTTCTTCAAACGAGGCTTGTGGAGATAATTAAACGGTAGGCAGCGGCTTGGCTCTGCCCCTGGCATTGCTGACGTCCATGGGCAACAGTAAACGCTCACCCTCAGGTGGCCCGTATGCCTATACGGCAATTAAAAATAAAATATTTTGGCCGCATCGTACTTACCAATTTGACGGAAGAGAGTCATTGTGTAATGAGACAAGGTACAATAGGACCTCGGTAACAATATTAATAACAGTTGGATCGTAAATTCGCTAATCATTCATTCACGCTATCAAAAATTAAACTTCAAAACTTTGTGAGTTTCATTTTCGTAACGCAATATCGATCTTCCTTTTTTGTCGGCATCGATTTTTTTTGTTGGATTCATTCAACTTAATCGATTATTGTTATTCCAAAGTTAAGAATCTCTGAAACACTATCCCGAAGCACAAGTTTCACGCAAAGCAAACTTGCGAATAAAATCAAAGTAACTAACATCTGACTATAAAAGATTTTAAAATAGTTGTATTGGTAAGACGACGGTCGTTTCGAAGTCCGTCATTACCATTCCAATAAGGACGGGTTCTTGTTAGGGGCGTTGCAGACGAGAAACAAAATATAATTAAAAATGGGTAACTTTTACCGGAATTAATGTGTAATCGAACGGTATTGTTTTTATTTTTTATTGTTTAGATGGGTAGACAAACTCACAGCCTACCTCGTGTTAAGTGGTTACTGGGGCCCATAGACATGTACAACGTAAATGCGCCACCCACCTTGAGATATAAGTTCTTAGGTCTCAGTATAGTTACAACGGCTACCACCCCACCCTTCAAACCGAAACGCATTACTGCTTCACGGCAGAAATAGGCGAAATAGGTGACTTGGTTTTATGACTTCAGATGAGCGGGACCGACTCACCTAAACTGAAGGTTATACATATGTTTATTGTTAAAAGCAACATGAATGTCAACTCAACACCCAGATTCAGGCATGAGTTCGAAGTCTCAATATAGTATAGTGACAGATGTGTGCGCAATGCTTATTTCTACAGCGTAGCAATCGTGTGCTCCAGCTTAAAGGCTGGAGAGGTAATCACCCTGGTTATAAGCGCTGGTGGTCACTTCACACCAGATGGGCTACCGAGTCGACTGCCAATCTATTTAATAGAAACTCCTGATTTTTCTATAAAATTGGTTAATTTTGTTACATATATCTTTTTCATTATTTGAAGTCTATCTTATAATATAACTATTTGAAGCAACAAAAGTTGCTTGTCTACTGCCGCACCAATTTCAGTTCCCGGGTAATGAAACTCGAATCGGCTCCCTTTTTTTACTCGAACGAAAGAGACGGACATATACGATTACAACGAGCAAGAAGGGGACGCCAAGCTGACCGCTCGTCGAATTTTAATTTTCTTACCATTTGAATCTTAATTTTTCGCGGGACTTATATTTTGTCTTTGTCTGACTTATGAGGGGTGCGAAGCTGTTTCTTTCTATTGGGTTTTTTTTAGGGGCGCGGGGTGGCTCGGGGTGGATTGATGTTAATGCGTTTCTTTGACTTGGAGATGTCTTGTTTCGTTTTGTTTTCTTCTTAAACGAGAAGAAAGCTATTTTCTTTTGCCTCAAATCGTCTTCGTTTATAGCCGTTTCGGAATTTGAAATAGAGAATATTCACCTTACAAGGACCCACCAGATTATAGAGAACAACAAAGGGACAAAAGTGCGCAGGATCTAAATGTTTTTATTTAGATCCGAAAACAAAAAGGGTCAGTGCAAACCTTCAATACTTCTTTGGCACTTTCCTAATTAGAATTTTTATATGGTAACTCAACACATACACGATGGAGACAAATGTCTTTAACGTAAAGGCTGAATTGGTGTGGGAATCCGCTATATTATATGTGGTTTTATTATATTATATATTATAAATATTATTTACTATTGTTAGGACCTCTTGTGAGACCGCACGCGTAGGTACCACCACCCGGCCTATTTCTGTCGTGATGCAGTAATGCGTTTCGGTTTGAAGGGTGGGGCAGCCGTTGTAACTATACTTGAGACCTTAGAACTTATATCTCAAGGTGGGTGGCAGTATTTACATTGTAGATGTCTATGAGCTCCGATAACCACTTAACACCAGGTGGGCCGTGTGAGCTCGTCCACCCATCTTAAAATGGGTTTAAAATTTACACATATATTTAGAATGAGTGTATTTGAAACGGTTTGTGGCGGTAAACGAGAGAGGGAAGATCTTCTACCAATCGGATGAAATTCGATTGTTGTTGTTTTTTTTTTCATACTTAAGCTGGTAACCTAGGGGGCTATGGCAGCGTAACCAAACTAGGAGTAGGTGAGCTCACGGGGATCTAACCAGAGGACGTTGCTAACACTAACCCTAACCGAATGTTGTTGTTCGGAACTTATACAATGTGCCCCAGAAAGAATGGATAATCCTGAAACACCTTATAGTAGAGCTACTGGGGAATAAAAAGAAAAATATTTTTCCTTGGTAGTACCCAAATTAAAAATAAAGAAAAAATACCAAATTTCATAATTAAAATTTAAGTTTAGGTTAACTTTTATAAAAAAATTACACTAGCTACTCATACGATTTCCTGCATATTCCTTAGTATAGTCCACGTACAATATTATAACACCAAAAAGCCTATGGATTTCATTTATTTGTAGTTATTGATATTCCAAAAACGCACAGGTATGGAAAATATCACCTTTTTTTTTTAAGTAATGTTAATTACAGTAAGTAAATTACATGTATTTATACACGATGCGTGCTATAAAAGATACTTGTACCTTACCTCGGAATCTTCTAACTGCATTAATCATTCGTGTTTGCTCCAAAACATTCGCAATTACAGAGCGTTTAAATATAAAAGCAGAAAATTTTAAGGTAATCCAAGGCCTGTACCTGTCCGGGGGAACATTATTTTTCTTGTAACAAGCTCCGTAGCTGCGCTCCTTAAATTAAAAACAATTATGGCCGACGAGGGAGGCGGGGGGGCGGACGAGATGAAAAATTAAGACAATCTAAACGAACCTTGACGATGTCCGCTAAAACCTACCTAGTTTGTTTCACGGAAATGTTTTGGTAGCGCTTTTGTTTTTCTTTAATGCGATCATTAAATTTGGATTGAACGATGATTCTGTTTGGCGTTAAATTCGGGAATTCATTTAGGTAGGTTAGGTAGGGTAGGTACCACCACCCTGTCTATTTCTGCCGTGAAGCAGTCATGCGTTTCGGTTTGAAAGGTGGGGCAGCCGTTGTAACTATACTGAGATCTTAGAACTCATATCTCAAGGTGAGTGGCGGTATTTATGTTGTAGATATCTATGGGCTCCGTTAAACACGTAACACCAGGTGGGCCGTGAGCTTGTCCAGCCATATAAGTAATATAAAAAAAAACTTCAGAGGTGTCAAGGGACACCCGGATGGAACGAAGTTCCTTTCGATTAATTAGTGAAGGAATTGTAATTTTAATAAATTACGGCATTATGAAGAAGAAAAAAACAATACTATGAACTAAATTACTATTGTTGAAACGCTATCTCGAGAAACTGTACTCATTACGCGGACTAATCGGATACGAGCAATGTCACGCGATAAGCGCCTACACGTTGATTGGTCAGAATGACGGATCTAAAAAGTGTCGTGACAACTTTTCGTAAGAATTTTTTCCGTCTAGCCCCCTTTCACAACGCGCGATAAGGAACTTCGTTCCAAAACGGGAATATTTGGAATTTAAACACGGAAAACTATGCCATATTGGCGCTTGAAGGTTTTCATGCATGTATTTGAGATAATTGGGTATAACGATTTTTAGTATTAAGTACCTTCGTAATTTCGACTTACTATTGTTTTTACAAATCTCCACTAGGTATAATATTCTTTAACAAAGATTCTTATTATTCCTGTAGCTTAAGTACACGAAATGTCATTTACCTCTACCTACATAGATATTTCAAACGTCAAATGGCGTCTTGTAACAAAATGACTATTTATTTAGTACTAGAGGTCCCGCAGTAGTCGAAATTCGACTATAATTAATTGGAATTGTGAGTTTTGTACACTATTATGATTGTATTTTATACTTCTATAATCACAAATTTCGCCATGACTACAACTATAAAAAATATTAACAAAGACAAACAATATTTAATCTATTCTCAATTTGACAACTGACGTCAAGAACAAAAGTTTGACAATAAATAGTATGCATGCGTGTGTGCGTCAAATACATGGCATGTAGTGTGTGTAATGTTTTCTTTATTGATTTAATGTATCTTTTATGCATTATTTTTAAAAAATATTAGCTTTGTGCACTTCTTCTCTATATTCTCTATAAGTGTGGAAAATTTCATACTCCTCCGTCCGCGCAATTTTCGTAAAAAGGGATACAAAGTTTTTGCTTCACGTATTAATATATAGATTTTAAATGAATTGGGACAATTGTTTTTTTTTATTGTACTTTGAGAATAGTGATCAAGGATTGAGTATGCGAATAATGTTTGACTTAAAATAAATAAAAGTTACGAACCTCATAAATTTTAGTATTAAGATGTCTTAGTCTGGCTTCGTTCCAGAAGACAGGCTGCTGCCATCCGTTTCCGGTTTCAACCCTAAGAAATATGTTCTAGTTGTACGTTTATATTTCTTTGCTTTTGCTTCCACACGGGTCATTGAACTTAATACAGTCTAATACGGTACGAATATTTCTTTGTATGAGATTTAATTCTGTAACATAAAACAAGTAGGTATATATTACATCCTAATATAATTGTATTTATTATTTTCATTTTTTTTTATTTATTGCTTAGATGGGTAGACGAGCTTACAGCCCACCTGGTGTTAAGTGGTTACTGGAGCCTATAGATATCTACAACGTAAATGCGCCACCTACCTTGAGATATAAGTTCTAAGATCTCAGTATAGTTACAACGGCTGCCCCATCCTTCAAAGCGAAACGCATTACCGCCTCACGGCAGAAATAGGCGGGGTGGTGATACCCAACCGTGCGGACTCACAAGAGGTCCTACCACCAGTAAAAAAAAAAAAAACAGTATCTTCGGAGCCTTGCTTAAAGGGACTCCTTTTAATATTATATTTTTGTTATTATATTATATTTTTAAGGTTCTTAGTTTTAGTCTCATTGTTCTAGTATACCACTTACTTAAGACATAATATAACATAATATGTATTAAAGAACATGGCATAGAATTTAATGCAATGAAATTTTTAGATACTAAAACACTATCACTAACATTTTCCGACACAATTACAATTGCGCGAATAATATATTTTTAGAGGCAACAGGAATTTAGATATATAGGGGATATTAAAACACGTTACCTAAGGGTTGCAAAGTGAGATTCGAATTTTTACGAAGGGGTAGACACCCTATATTTATTTTTTTCGCTGTAGCGCAATTATTGTTGGTGCGGCAGCTGGAAATTGCTGTCCCAGACTCCTTATAAGATTATGTTGAGAACATATAGCCGTTTCTAACTCCAATAAGAATAAAACTGATACTGAATTTCAATTATTGAACAACAATCATTATTTGCACGCATCCTGGACTGTAAATGATTGTTTGAATTCATTTCATCATTATCCTGCCCTTCTCCCAGTCACCTGGGGCCGGCGTAACATGTTTTCTTCTTCCATACTCTTCTATCATATACTATTTATTCGCTCACTCCCCTCTTACCCATATTGTCTTTCACGCAATCCATCCATTTCTACTTAGGTCTACCTCTTCCTCTATATCCTTCCACATTCATAGTTAACACTCTCTTACCAACCTCATTTTCATTTCGTCTCATCGCATGTCCATACCATCCCAAACGCGCACTTATCAGCTTCTCTGTCACAGGTGCCACTTTCAGACTTCCTCTAACATATTCATTCCGTATTCTATCCATTCTCGTTACTCCACACATCCATCGCAACATTCGCATCTTTGCTGCATACAATCGCCTTTGCTTGAATTATTCTTAAAAGCTTTAATCCATATTATTTTCCCTACGTTATCTTTGGTAGTTTATGGGGCAATTCTGACTCATCACGGACTGATAACTGAGCTCACGGGCTTAACTTGAGAGAATTGGTAATAGTAATCCTAGCAAAAGCAGTGCTTCGCTGAGTCTACCATCAGAACTAATCTATTCTTTTTTGTTTTTTAAAGTGATCCAAGAAGATTTTCAGTTATGTATATTCTAATCTATAATCTGAGAAGCTAATTGATTGTTGAAGTCTTGTTAGAAAATTAATAGAGGGTTTAATAGGTGATGAAGGTTGATTTTTCTTATTGATTTTACTGATAACATTAAAATAATGGATCTATATATATCTCTATATTCACTTAAACAATTAAAACAAGCGTCTTGTCCGGGCAAACGAGAATGCTAATTATATATTATTAATTATATTATATAATTAATATAATATTAATTATTAAAAAATAACTAAGATTTAAAACAATAGTCAATTCCAGTTGTTTTTTTTTTTGAGATTCTCGCGAAATATTTATTATTTTCAAACACAATTAGACGATGAGATTGATTAGCACAATATTCACTTGTCGAGGAATATCGAAGTCGTTGTGGCCTTAAGGATAAGACGTCCGGTGCATTCGTAGTGATGCGAATGTACCGGTGTTCGAATCCCGCAAGCATTTACCAATTTTTCCAATGGAATGCGTATTTTACATATACTCACGAACGACTTCCACTGTTAAGTAATAACATCGTGTAATAAAAACCAAACCCTCTAATAATATAATTAGCGTTATAAGCAATAAAGCGTTTCGGTTTGAAGGGTGAAGCCGTTGGACTAAAAATCTGAGACTTAGAACCCATGTCTGAATATGGGTGGCAGCATTAATATAGCTGATGCTTATGGCCTCCTGTAACAACTTAACACTAGATGAGTTCGCATATCCATTTTAACAATAAATAAATAATACGCCTGAATCGTTCGTGATCACGAAAACTGTCAATCAACAAATTGTCAACTGACTACGATTCGCATAATCTATATAATAATATTAATACGTAAAGCAAAAACTTTGTACCCCTTTTTACAAAATTTGCGCGGACGGAGGAGCATGAAATTTCCCACACTTATAGAGAATATAGAGAACAAGTGCAGAATGTTAATATTTTTTAAAATTATGCATAAACAAATGCATAAAAAAAAACATTACCATATATTTGACACACACACCCATGCATACTATTTGTTTATTGTCAAACTTTTATTATTGCTTATAGTCTGTGGTCAAATTGAGAATTGTTTGTCTTTATTAGTATTTGTCTAAAGTGTAGTCTTCGCGAAATCTGTGATTATACTCGTAGAATCATAGGTAATAGTCTTTGACAATAGAATCATAATAGTGTACCAACTTATAATTTCATTTAATTATAGTCGAATTTCGACTACGGGGGACCACTAGTTAAAGGAAATACTTTGAGGGAGTTCATATAGAGTCCCATCTTTAATTCGCCGTAAAGTCGTGTTTTATGTAATTAACACCACAGTTGAAACAATATAAATTTTATTGAAGCAGCGGCATAAACAATTCTATCTAATTATATTATATTAGTTGTTTAACACATTATAAATTATTTTTACGTTTTAAATATTTGGCGGTAAAAAGGTCTCGTGGCACAGACTATATTATTTTTCTCATCTCTCGTGCGTTCCGGCTTACGCAACATAAAAAGGTGCGTTCTTAAACGCCACAACTTTTAATAAATACGCACATATTTAGTAATTACTGCCGAGCGGTTTATATCTCAAATACAAACAAATTATCGATTCAAAGATTCAATTCAATTTAAATTCCATTCAAAGATTCCAGCTAAAGTTGTATAGAGGAACCAAATAAAGCTTCAAATATTCCTTTTTTATATACCGGCAACCCCCCGCGCCTCCCGAGGTGGTAACAAAGTTTTCGCGCCCCTTTCGAACGGGGAGAAAAATAAATCTAAATTGGCCCAATCCTTTGAAATCCCTTACTTTTTCTGGCGCCATTTTCAAGAATAATTGCCGACCAACTTAAGAAGTATCCTCGTTGGGATAATCTCGGTTTTGGAAATTCGACACTATTTCAATCGGCGATGAGGTCGTATTCGCAATGAGTTTGGTTTTCATATTGAAAAATGTTAATTTCCCCCGATGTATTTCAAGTTAAAGTTCGTTTTATGGACTAATTTATACGGTTAACGCTTGAGTGAAATCAGTTCCATGATAAATTTTTGGAAGCAATTCTTTTATGAGGGATTTTCTTTTTTGTTTTCTTTATATCGACGCTTGAAAGGAAAAAGTGACGAAGCGACAATAACTGATTTGTACATAAATGATAGGCAATAACCATATTCGATGCGCAAAAAAAATATAGTTCTAGGTCTATTAAAATCATTTCAATCCTACAGCTACTAGCTAGATTCTACTACAGCTGGATTCGTTAAAATAAATTTTGTTTTCAGGTATTTCAACTTTAAATTAGTCTACTGTAAAGTTCACGCATTGTCGCTTAGTCACGTTTGCCTTTCAAGGCAAGGGAAATGATGGTTTTGCTATTAAGTATGTGCTGTGTTTAGTTGTGAGTGTGATAGTGGTTTAGGTAAAATTTCTGCTTTTTTTTCCATAGCAAGTTTGAAATGATATACCTTTACAATCACTCATCTTTATTGTATACCTCATAAAAAAACCATGTCTATTATTATACTAGTGTTAAGAATTCTTGTACGTGTTTGCATTTTAAGAGNAGGGAAATGATGGTTTTGCTATTAAGTATGTGCTGTGTTTAGTTGTGAGTGTGATAGTGGTTTAGGTAAAATTTCTGCTTTTTTTTCCATAGCAAGTTTGAAATGATATACCTTTACAATCACTCATCTTTATTGTATACCTCATAAAAAAACCATGTCTATTATTATACTAGTGTTAAGAATTCTTGTACGTGTTTGCATTTTAAGAGGCTTGAATAAATATTATTATTATTATTATCTTTTTCTCCACCTTATCCTATTAGGTGGGGTCGGCACAGCGAATTTTTCTATTCCATTCTCTTCTACCAGCCGTCATCTCAACACTCACTCCTCTCTCTCTCTCTCTCATATCATCCGTTACAATCACAAAACATACAATTTTGGTTTTTGTTTTAATATTTACATTAAATTAGTAGTTGATTTAATCTAATTTCTCTATCTCGTAATTACGAGTTTTTATTGACAGACAAACAGTGAAAGAAATTCGGAAAATTTAAAGTAATTTTTAAATCGTGTTCTAAGACACTGTAATGGGAGATAGTTGACTTCAGGTGCTATATTACTTTATGTTGTCATTAAGTACTTTATGTTTTCTTTTTATTACTTAGTTGGATGGACGAACTCACAACACGCTCGATGTTAAGTGGTAACCGGAGCCCATAGGCATCAACAACGTAAATGCCGTCATCTTGCGACGTTCGTTTGAAATCCGGTTTTACAGTACAACTGCCCCAAACCGAAACGCATTACTGCTTCATGGCAGAAATAGGTAAGGCAGTGGTACCTACCCATGCGGAATCACAAGAGGTCCTACCACCCGTAATTACGTAAATCATAATTTTGCGGGCTTGATTTCTACGCTAAGCTAATCCACCTAGTGCAGTCAAAATCCCAATGAAACTATAAGCTGGTACATTTTATATCAAGGCCATATACGTCCATCAGTTCTCCTAGGAGCTTATCACAAAGTATCGGGATATATAATATGTAGTAGTTAACTGAAAAATTAGTTCAATCAGAAAGTTTCCGCGCGTTCTCTCGCCCGGAAGTGACGTAATGGACGGGTTCCTGCAAAGACAGGATGCGTGCGACCGGATGCTCTGCTATGTGAGGTTCAGAGAACTAAACAGATTTCAGAAAATTATTTTAGTTGCATACCGTCAATAAAAGACATCGGACGCGCTGCTATCAATCTCTGTGACTAATCTTTCAGCCCTTAATTAACGTCTCATTCATTGAAGTCATCTTTTAACCCATAGACACAGCCCACTGAGTTTCTCGCCGGATCTTCTCAGTGGGTCACGTTTCCGATCCGGTGGTAGATTCTGCGAAGCACTGCTCTTGCTAGGCCCAGTGTTAGCAACACTCCGGTTTGAGCCCCGTGAGCTCACTTACATGTTAGGGTGAAGCTGAAATGGCCTCTCAAGGCTATCAGCATAGGTAGGATAAAAAAAAAGAACTCATCTTGGCCTAAAGGATAAGACGCCCGGTACATTCGTATCGAGCAATGCGACTGTGCCGGTGTTCAAATCCCGCAACCGGGTACCAATTTTTCTAATGAAATACGTACTCGCCAAATGTTCACGATTGACTTCCACGGTCAAGGAATAACGTTGTGTAATAAAAATTAAACACGAAAAATTGTAATTAGCGTAATTACTGGTGTTAGGACGTCCTGGGAATCTGCACGGCTAGGTACCACCGCGATGCCTATTTCTGCCGTGAAGCAGTAATACGTTTCAACTTGAAGGCAGCCGTTGTACTGCTAAAACTGAAACCTTAGAACCCTTGTCCATCTTATCTTGTGTATCTAAAATGATCTTTGTGAGAAATAGTTTAAAAAACTTTATAGCGCAAATTGAAAATAATAATATACCGATCCGCAATCACATAATCTCATGTAACTTATCGGAATAATTTGTAAATTAAGTTACTTAATTTTTGGTGAATTTGATTGATTGAGTTTTTCTTTTTCTGTTTAATATTGTTTTACAGCAACTACTCGACAATGCGGTTCGTCTCAATTCTTTTTTCAGCCATACATATTTGAATTATCATTTGCACTACGAGCACACTGAAATCCATGTAGTGTCGACTGATATTTAAAAAAAATGTAATATTAAAAAATTAATAAATAATAATTTATTAAAAAAAAAAAANATGGTCGTCGGATGACTCTACTTTGATTTGTATTCCATGCGGAATATTCCTCGCATGGAGTACATTTATCTTGTTGGCCTTAAGGGCCAGGGAAACGCGATCCCAAGAAGATTTTTCCCGCAGGATGACCGGCGGCGGCGCGGGAACTTTTCGGACGGGCGCGGGCCCGGGGTGTAATACATGCAAAGAATAATCTATACTAATACATAAATCTACAGCGGTTTTTACGGATGTTCCGTTATAACTACTGAATCATGCATCCGATTGACTTGAAACTTGGTATCCATATAGAAAATACATGTATTTAATGGATAGACTAATATTTATATGAGTGTTGGACTCCCTACGCCAGTTGCGGGGGCGTTGATGATGAGAATCTTTGTGGGGGTGAGAAATAATAATGTTAATTTTAAATGCCCAGCGAAGCGGACGGGTACAGCTAGTTAGCTTATAAAACAATCTAGAGTCTTCTGAACATAGAAAAATCTAAGTAAGTCTAACAGACGAATTATAATTTGCGTAATCACTGGTGGTAGGACCTCTTGTGAGTCCGCACGGGTAGGTACCGCCACCCCGCATATTTCTGCCGTGAAGCAGTAATGCGTTTCGGTTTGAAGGGTGGGGTAGCCGATGTAACTATACTGAGACCTTAGAACTTATATCTCAAGGTGGGTGGCGCATTTACGTTGTAGGTGTCTATGGGCTCCAGTAACCACTTAACACCAGGTGGGCTGTGAGCTCGTCCACCCATCTAAGCAATAAAAAAAAAACGAATTATGATTTAAATCAAAACAGAAACGAAAACAACTTGAAACGTTAAAATATAAAATCTAAGTAATTTTGAAATCGCATCATCCATTACGGTCGCGGTGAACTTTTTCGTAGTTTTTTTTTCACTTAAAAACAACTTAAAACTGTACTTGGACTGTTTTAACGGAGCGCGCCAACTTAAAGTTTGACTTGAAAAATTTCTCCCCAGACACTACGTAAATTAAAAAGTTGGTAACACTTTCGCTCGTGTAACTTTTTAGTTTCTCCTTTTTCTTTTTAATTGTATAATTGAATATCTGTTGCTTATACGTATTCTGAATTGGTAGACACATAAAAAAATTCTTCCAATCTTTCTTGAAACATAAAGTTAAAATCTCATCCCTTTTGGCTTTGGCTTACCCTTCAAAACCAGACACCACTCTATTATCTATATATTAATCCGTGAAGCAAAAACTTTGTATCCCTTTTTAAGAAAATTGCACGGACGGTGGAGTATGAAATTTTCCACACTTATAGAGAAGAAGTGCACAATGCTAATATTTTTTTTAAATAATGCATAAAAGATACATTAAATCAATAAAGAAAACATTACACACACTACATACCATGTATTTGACGCACACACGCATGCATACTATTTATTGTCAAACTTTTGTTCTTGACGTCTGTTGTCAAATTGAGAATAGATTAAATATTGTTTGTCTTTGTCAATATTTTTTATAGTGTAGTCTTGACGAAATTTGTGATTTTAGAAGTATAAAATACAATCATAATAGTGTACAAAAATTCAATTCCAATTAATTATAGTCGAATTTCGACTACTGCGGTACCTCTAGTACATCATAATTTGGCATTAAAAAAGAATACCACTGGAATATTTCTCTACTATTTATTCGAATCTTAATCGAAATAACGTAATTACGTAAAAACCGTAAAAGTCCTTCTGATCACCTCCACGGATCATAATAACTTCGTAAACAATCTAAATCTCAGTAACACAACGCCCCAACCCTACACAAGACAGATATTATTGAACAAAAATCCAATTAAAAATGAGATAATATCCAAAACAACTTCGCGAGTTTTAAGCTTCGAAGCTTCGCATTTAAATCTTCTAAAATCTACTCTCTTGCTCGTTACGGAGAGATAAAATTTAAATTGCAAAACGACGCTTCCTCTTCGAAAAAAAAATACGGCTAGCGGGCGTCAGAAAAAGTACGCTAACATCTCGAGATGGAGGGTGGAGGTGTTGCCAGTAATTACAAACATGTATTCCAATTTATAGGGAAATTTGAGTGTACATACATTACAAATCGTAGTTACGTTTTTTAGATGGATAATTCACGCAACTCAACGTAGAGCCGTAATTAAAATTTTAATAATATGTGAATGTTTAAAACTAATAACTTTCACTTATATTATTGTTTTAATATACTTAAACAGATTTGGATTAAATTTTGGAGAACCATTTTATTTAGATCGGTTTCCACAAAGTACAACTATTATAAAGTAATAATTTATCACTTTTACTATTACAGCACGACTGTATGACATTGAAGCGTGTTTTTTTTTTATTTTGTTTTTTTAAACACAGCAATACTAAATTACCGTTTGCCGCCCTTGTATTTTTATCGAACGTTCTAGAACTCTCTCGTTAATATTTCAACTTTCGAAGAAGTTCCAATGTTCAATTGTTTCTAATGTATTTTTGTATTATCTACTGCGTCTTTACTATGAACATTATTTAAAATCAAAACTGCTTTTACGATTTAATTTCCCTTGTATTTATTTGTTTATGTATTTGTTCTTTTTGATGTTTTTAATATTATGCAGTTTACACGGTAGCGTTTTACTAAGACTAGAGGCCCCGCAGTAGTCGAAATTCGACTATAATTAATTGGAATTGTAAGTTTGTACGTACGTTGTAAGTACACTATTACGATTGTATTTTATACTTCTATAATCACAAATTTCGCCAAGACTAAAAAATATTAAAAAAGACAAACAATATTCAATCTATTCTCAATTTAACAACAGACGTCAAGAACAAAAGTTTGACAATAAATAGTATGCATGCGTGTGTGCGTCAAATACATGGTATGTAGTGTGTGTAATGTTTTCTTTATCGATTTAATGTATCTTTTATGCATTATTTAAAAAAAATCTTAGCATTGTGCACTTCTTCTCTATATTCTCTATAAGTGTCGCATCTGCTATCCACCACGAATATATGAACTAAACATTTCAAATGAACACCAAAGGATTAGCCTTTTTAATTGAATATCAAAAAATTAAAAACAACAGCGTTTATCCGATTATCGTCCTTATTTACGTGTCTTGTATTGAGCTATGTTTTTAACTGAACAAATGGGGGTCGTTAAAGAGTAAATTGCTTTGGAAAAGTTCGCCGGAGCGCCCATCGCTCTGACACCTTGAAAAATTTGCCTCTGGAAACTTGCTCAAAACTAAACACCGCTACGCTTTTACGTTACGTAGATTTTATAGGATTTAAGGACTTTGTGTTTCGCGTCGATGGCTGCCGCTTAACTTTTTATTTTAATAGCTTAGATGGGTGGACGAGTTCACAGCCCACCTGGTGTTAAATGGTTACTGGAGCCCATAGATATCTACCTCATTCCAAAGCCAGATGGTGCGTGGCAAAAAAGATCTCTGGAAACGCACGGTGGATGAACGCAGTGGCTAGAGGGAGTAAGGAATTATGGATGACCGATGATGTTCGATGTAACGAACATCATCTTGTTGAGGCCGGTTGAGGTCGATCGTGTGCGGCCGATTCTTTTCTCATTTTGAAAGTTATACAGCTCATACTGTAATCCTCGAATATGGATGTCGACGGCAAGAGAACATCATACGCTTTATAATGCACGTGAGCATCAATAAGTATTTTAAATCAGGTGAACGTATTTTAAGTTTCAATAATTTTAAAAATCGATTTTAGTTTTAAAAAAAATACTTCGATAAATTGACTTTTCGCATTAAAAGTGTACAATTTCCTAAAATATTCATAATTGAGTTAATATGCGTAATCATTTGATATCATCAGTATTTTCCTCATAAATACTGTCTTTAGTTTACCTTTGCTTTGACTATTATTAACAAAATTAATACATAAATTTATCTTACTTTAAAAGACAGATAATGTAACTGTAATAACTGTAATAAATGTTGCAAAGATGATTGATATTAAAAATATCACATGTTAATAAACCTTTAAAACACTCTCCTGTAAAATTATAATAGTAAGTTTTGAGATTATACAGTTTTAATGCGACTAGCGGTCCCGCAGTAGTCGAAATTCGACTATATTTAATTGGAATTGTAAGTTTGTACACTATTATGATTGTATTTTATACTTCTATAATCACAAATTTCGCCAAGACTACACTATAAAAATATTAACAAAGACAAACAATATTTAATCTAAATTTGACAACAGACATCAAGAACAAAAGTTTGACAATAAATAGTATGCATGCGTGTGTGCGTCAAGTACATGGTATGTAGTGTGTGTAATGTTTTCTTTGTCGATTTAATGTATCTTTTATGCATTATTTAAAAAAAATATTAGCATTATGCACTTCTTCTCTATATTCTCTATGAGTGTGGAAAATTTCATACTTCTCCGTCCGCGTAATTTTCATAAAAAGGGATACAAAGTTTTGCTTCACGTATTAATATATAGATCAGACGATATGTCGCGCGAATATGCAAGATTCAATGCCAATTAATTTGAAACATATTTTAGATTCTTCCCTTCCATTTTTAAATTTAAATTAAGAAACGAAAAATCGCTCGCTCGTAATTTCTCAAGAAAGTCCATCAAAACTTCCGACGAACGCACAAATATAATTATTACTTTGATGTAAAGAGAGAAAAACCGAACTGATAACTCGACTGGGGGAGAAGTAGAGGCGGAATTGATTTTATTTGTGAGAAGACACGATTTTTTGATTAGCGCCCCTCCATCTTAACGAGTGTTTTGAGAGAGGACCGCCGGAATAAAATGGAGTAGGTATCTCAAATAAAGACGGTCGTTTTATTTCGGTTTTGTATTCAGAAAGATTTTATGAAATTCGATTTTTTTTTATTGTCGCTTGCTTTAGTGGACGCTGAAATGCGGTGTTGAATGGCTTGTGGAGTCCATAGACATCAACAAAATGTCGTCGACCTTGACATGTGAATACAAAGGTCTACAGTGTCTACAGTAGAACGGCTCCGCGGTAGAAATAAGCTAGTTTAAGTTCAGGTTTAATTTGTTATAATACGTTTTGAAAACTTTAGAATTTACTTGTATGTTGAAAACTAACTAAAGTAAACTAAAGAATATTTTTTAAACAACCGTCACTTTTTCTAGATAATTATTTATTAAAATTTACTTTTCTTAATTCAATATACTTACTAGCTCTGCGATTAATAATACCTCTTAAATCGAATTCTATCGGGTCGATGAACCCTCGTTATAAGTTAATATTTAAACTTAATAATCTAAATTTAAAATACAAAACAACAAAAACACATTCAAATTCGGAACATCAATAAAAACTCCTAAAAAGTAATCCGTCAATAATTTTTAAGAAGACGGGCGCCATTTTCGCCTCCCCCACCCACCGAGCGGCCCCAAGACGCCTACAACAGAAAAAGCTTTTGAATTTCGAACAAAAATGTCTGCTTCCACCAATGAGCGGTCTCCCGTGACGGATAAAAATATAATCGATAAAATAGGGTCGCGAGGGTGGTGAAAAAATACGGGTGCCTTACTACAGGCCGGTTAGAATGATTTAGTTCGTTTTTTTTTGGAAGAATTTAAATGATTCTTATTTTGAAATTTAGGAGAAATGCCTAAGGGATTATTTATTTTGGGAATTAATAAGTTTTTAAAATTCGAATATATTATAATAGTGGTTTTTTTTTTNAATATAATCGATAAAATAGGGTCGCGAGGGTGGTGAAAAAATACGGGTGCCTTACTACAGGCCGGTTAGAATGATTTAGTTCGTTTTTTTTTGGAAGAATTTAAATGATTCTTATTTTGAAATTTAGGAGAAATGCCTAAGGGATTATTTATTTTGGGAATTAATAAGTTTTTAAAATTCGAATATATTATAATAGTGGTTTTTTTTTTTATTTGTTACTTATCTATGTGAAAGTTTTTTTCATTTTTATGTAGCTTATTTCACTGTTTTATATTGGGAAAGAACTGTTATAAGGGTTTCCTGTTTAGTTTTAATTATTTTATATTGACACTAATACTAATTTTACCGGGAACATTATTTTTTAAATAGACAGTAACTTTTTCCGATATGATTGCCGATTAAATACCTACTATTTCTAAATATTTTTCTACATACCTGTAAGCTTGTTTAACTAAACTTTCGCACTTAGAGGCTCAGAAAACCTCACCTGAACACAACGACTGTAATATAACAACTGAACATTTAAAGGTCGGTCAAAAAGCTGTCTTACCGGTTATCTTACCCCTTGGAAGCTAAAAAGGACGAAGGGAGCCGGACAAATGATTTATAAAAAAAAAAGAGTTAATAATAACCCATTATAATATTTGGACCTATTTAAGTATCCGATGGTTCGTCTATTGTGATTCGAAACTGGCCTGACCGGTTTTCGGCGGTTATTTGCTAGTGATGGGACACTGTCGATAGAACAAGTTATGGTTGATTTTTCTGTTGAGTGTTGTTAGGCTTATAATTGTATTTCCTTTACATTTGAAGCTCGTGTTGAGCGAGTGAGAATGAGTTTTTATTTTTCAATGAATATGTCTTTGGAAAACAAAAAAATTAAAATAAAAGTATATTTACGTAATTTTTTTCCAAGAATTAATCTTTATGTTTATTTAGAAAAAAAAACACCAGTTTTTTTTTTAATTGACAGTTCCTTAATAATAAAATATCATTGTATGTAACCATTGAAGAATGAGAAGACCTGCTTAGTGTGTTTAACTACGTTTGCCGCTAGGTGCGCTGTTCCAACGTACAAATTCGAGTTAACTTTAACGCTATCGAGAACGCTAAAAAAAACTCGGACTAAGCACACTGGTCGCCCTATACACACTTAGCGACGAATGTGGATAGTGAGATAACGACCGTCGAACCGTCGACCGGGCAAGCACAAGACAGGGTGAGGTGGAGACAACTTGTGAGGATTCTATGTACCAGCAGATTACCCTAGGACCAGACTCCAACGTGAACACCGCGATTGATAGGTACACCGAGTGTAATTCGTTTCCAAATGATTCTAGTCTACCTGATGGCTGTCTGGAAGATAAGACCCCCAATTGTACTTTTTTTTGGTAATGTTTCGCATTGTTTTTTTTTTTGGTCTACTATAAAATATACTTTCTCTCTGAATATTTAGTTTTAGTTATAAAACAATTGCCTACACAGCCTATAATAATTGACGATAAGTGTAAATGACAACACTATCAGCTAAGACTATCGACAGAGCCACGTTCCCAGCCCTATCCCGCCGGACTGGGGTGTCAAAGAGCGACAATTAAAAGGCCGGTATCGTCCTGACGGACAATGGCGCTGATTTGCATTCCGGCCTGACCGGTTCTCACGGGCGCACCCGGCCCAGACATGTGTCTTCGCTGCACGGTAACGTGGACTGGCCTGCGAACGCCAATTGTTCTGGTATCACCCTTTCGCTATACGAACAACGACGATATTTCACGCGCCCCGGAAACGACATTACAAAACTTTTTGGAACATTCATGATTTAAAAAAAAAAAAAGAAGAACGCTTCCCTCCTCGGTTTTTCTCGAGAGCGCTATGACATGTCCGTCTTCAAACGAGGCTTGTGGAGAGTATTAAGCGGTAGGCAGCGGTTCGGCTCTGCCCCTGGCATTGCTGAAGTCTATGGGTGATGGTAACCGCTCACCAACAGGTGGGCCGTATGCTCGTCTGCCTACAAGAGCAATAACAAAAAAAACAACAATGCAGAAGCAGTAATTGGAAGCCCTCTTTCATCCATGATGCGTTTCCAGAGATTAGGATGTAGTATGTACTTATCATACGACTGTGAAATGAATTCCCCTATAAAGTTTTTCGTGAAGGCTACGACACATCTTTCATCAGACCTGGTTCCGAGAGAATCTATTATGGGTTTATAACAAGGTTTAGTTTATACAGTTTATGTTTTTTACCAGTCTTTATTCACTTTAAGATTGGTTCTTATGTTCTAAAATACTTCTTAAAAACTTATTCTCTTATCTCATATTATGTGGGGTAAGCGCTTATCCTCTTGTCATGCTGCATCGTGGACCGAGGTGGTGAGCATCTCTGGTCAGATCAGTGCATTAGACTTCTTCCACAGACCTTTCCTATTACCAGCATATTTTCTAAGTTGTTGTCTCCCTTTCCGGAAGTCAGCAATCTCAAACACACACAAAATACCTCAAAATCGATTAAGCTGCATGTTTTCCCTGTATTTGTTACAGTACTTTCCTTTGGAGTTGCATACACTCCTTACGGTAAGTGGTTACCGTCGCTAGTGACGTCACCGATGCCAGAGACACAGGCAAGAGCTTTAGCTGTATATAGTTCAGTGACAAATAAACGTACAAACAAACTGTATCTAAAAATCTTTTTATGATTTTTGTTACAATACAGTCGAGAGTCCTACTGCCATGCCGACTGTTGGCTCAATCAAATGGCTATCTCGCCAAAATAAATTACGTATTTTTTTGTACCTGAATTCACCCTTCGTCTTCACGGCTATTGTCTAAAGGAAGCTAAACATTATTCTAAGCTCACCCTGTTACCAATTAATTTGAATAAGAATAAGTTTTCGGACGAAGATTTTTGCCTCAATATTGGGGTCACGTCTTTATCTTGTCCGCGGTCGGGCAAAACGTGAGACCAGGGGTTCATGAGAGACTCGCTCTCAATGAAATAATTTGCGAATGGATTTCATCCAGTTTTTTTTTTACTATTTTTAACCTACTTCAAAAACGTAGGAGGTTTTTAATTCGACTGTTTTTTTTACTACCTCGGACCATGTTTATTTTTTAAGTTCAAAGCTGCATCTCATGTATTCCCATTGATCTAAATTTGAACAGTTATTATTTAATTATTTTAAACTAGTGGTCCCGCAGTAGTCGAAATTCAACTATAATTCTTCGACTATATTTCTTTATTATAATTTAATCTATTCTTAATTTGAGCACAGACGTCAAGAACAAAAGTTTGACAATAAATAGTATGCATGCGTGTGTGCGTCAAATACATGGTATGTAGTGTGTGTAATGTTTTCTTTATTGATTTAATGTATCTTTTATGCATTATTAAAAAAAATATTAGCATTGTGCACTTCTTCTCTATATTCTCTATAAGTGTGGAAAATTTCATACTCCTCCGTCCGCGCAATTTTCGTAAAAAGGGATACAAAGTTTTTGCTTCACGTATTAATATATAGGTATAGATAATGCAAATTTAATGGCTTCGACGAGATACTGTCATTATTTTGATTTAGTCGGTTTCCGTTTGCGTTAACTTGAAAATCAAATCCAAATAAATTACAAAAATTGCACCGATACTTCATATAAGCTGGAGCGGGATCTTTGTGGAAAATAAATAAGTCGCAGTTTGACTAAGGGTAAGAAATCGCTAACTTACACAATCTCTTCACGCTGACTCAATTTTTTTATCCTCATCATTCTTTTTTTTTTATTGCTTAGATGGATGGATGAGCTTACAGCCCACCTCGTGTTAAGTGGTTACTGGAGCCCATAGACATCCACAACGTAAATGCGCCACCCACCTTGAAATATAAGTTCTAAGGTCTCAAGTATAGTTACAACGGCTGCCCCACTCTTCAAACCGAAACGCTGATGCACGCTGATGCCTGCTTCACGGCAGAAATAGGCAGACCTCACAAGAGGTCCTACCACCAGTAGAAAATTCAAAATACCACCAGTAAAATTCATTTTTATCATTGATTTTTGATTATTTTAAATGCGAAACTTAGAGCAGCTATGTCAGTCTATGGAGCCATGACCAATCTATTTTTGTTTAGTAAAAAAACTAAAACATAATTTATAAGATGTTGAGATGATGTTAATAAATAATGTAAAAAATATTATTATTATTTTTATTGCCCTTACAGGCAGACAAACATACGGCCCACCGGATGGTGAGTGGTTACCGTCGCCCATGGACTTCAGCAATGCCAGGGGCAGAGCCAAGCCGCTGCCTACCAAAGTATTAAAAGTTATTACATAAAACCAAGTGACAGTTAATATAATCGAGCAATCTGTATTGATCAAACTGAATTTGACGTTGTAATGGAAAAACTCCCTCGGTGTAACAACGTGCCCGTAGTCAGCCCTGTTGAAACTCCAAATAAAATTTATTAAATTAATGTTACAGAAAATATCTTGTTACCGAAAATTGTAACAAATAATGTCTGTAACAAAATATTTGAAGTTGTTGAGTAAAGTTAAAGATTAATATTAGTAGGCAGCGGCTTGGCTCTGGCCCTGGCATCGCTGAAGTCCATGGGCGACGGTAACCACTCACCATCAGGCCGTAGGCTCGTCTGCTTATAAGGGTAATTAAAAAGGCTACCTTGTGATAATAGTGTTACACGAATTGCAAGCATCAATCGTATTGTATGAAGGGTATCTTAACCTTCAAACCAAAAAGTGTGTCGGCTAGTAATATTTTCCTTTAATAATAGAATGAAAATAGGATTATCATATTTAACACAAGATGGTGGATTTAAGATTATAATCTTAGGCCTGGATTATTTACTGATGGTAGGACCTCTTGTGAGTCCGCCCGGGTAGGAACCACCACCCTGCCTATTTCTGCCGTGAAGCAGTAATGCGTTTCGGTTTGAAGGGCGGGGCAGCCGTTGGAACTATACTGATACCTTAGAACTTATATCTCCAGGTGAGTGGCGTATTTACGTTGCAGATGTCTATGGGCTCCACTTAACACCAGGTGGGCCGTGAGCTCGTCCTCCCATTTCAGCAATAAAAAATAAAAAAGTTATCTATATCTCCCTCTCTCCCTTTCTTAAAATTTTTATTACTTCTTGGAAATAACTTCATTAAAATTTGTAAGTTTCAACAGAAAAAGTATACCTGTAATAGAATCTAAGCCGCTACATAGTATTATTATTACTCATCACCAAACAGTAAAAAGTCTCTGGACGTCTTCAAGACATAACGAAAATGACAAAGCAGAAAAGGAAATGTACATAAATTGAATCTAAATCTTGAGTTGTCAATGATTACAATTTCAATATTACAGCGTATTGTTGGCGTAACATTGAGATATCTTACAATAAAATATTACGGCTTAAAAAAAATTAGTTACATTCATCATAGATACTGAACCTAGTTCTATTTAAATTATATTTAAATAATCAATTATTGTCAACATGTAAAAAAAAAAAACAATAACAGATTGTTTGTTTCTTCCAAGAAAAAGGCGACGAGATTAGCTGTAAGACGCGTGTTGCAATAAACGCTAACACCTTCACTACACCTTAGAATTGACTAAAAGTACAAAAGCAATGTACAATGTACAAAATTAATAGCGCCATCTTGTGCCAAGAAGATAGGCTTCGACACTAGCACCATCTTTAGTCAGGTAGAAAACGCCATCTAGTGGTTAGATTCTCAACAAAACTCTGGTGCCAAGTAGTGAGTGTGATTACATTTTGGTGCGCCATCTATTGTGGAAAAGCGTAATCTGCGACCATTTGGTTTTTTATTAGAAATAAATTTTACTGTTTTTAATGTTGTGTCTGGGTATTTAAATTTAAGAGTTAAGTATTTAAAGTCGTTATCCGAGAATTTATGATACTTGTGCAGCTAAGCGTTGAAATTTCAAGGACTTAAGTTGCCAAAGTTGGCATATCAATTTCACTAAGAATTAATCTGTCGAAATGTTTCATTTCCTTTGAAATTAATTGGCTTTGATCTAGCATGGAGCATAATAAATTTGTTTTAAAAACATCTACTAGTTATGTACTACAAAAAATATTTATTTTATTTTTCTACTCGACAACAGATGGCGATAGACGTAAAATATCGGTTGCATACTAATGTCTGTTCCAAAATATAACTCGTAGCCGATTTACTGTTAAATTTAGCTAATAATATAGAATATAAAATTACCGCTCATATATTAATGAATTACATAACTTACGTATTTATAATTCATTATATAAAAAGAAAAATGTTTTTTTTTTTAAATATTTATAAATCTTAATGATCTACCTAGTCAGGTCATAAATTCTGTCACATGTTTAATGTAAAATAATTGAAACAAGTTTATTCATTATGTAACCATTCATATACCAAAATGAACTTAACAAAACATAGATTCTTATGACACTAAAGTTTATTCAAAATGACCTCCGTGATTTTGAATACAGGCCTTCAATCTGCGCGGCCAGTCGTCTATCGCAGCACGAACGAGGTCCATGTCAATATCGGCGGCTGCCTTAATCAAGGATGTCTTGAGTGACTCCAAATTGGGATGAGGCTTTGAGCACGCCTTTTCCTCCAAGTGTTGCCATATCTTGTAATCTAACGGATTCAAATCTGGACTGGAGGAGGGCCAGTCTTCGTGCCGGATGAAGTCGATTTCACGCGCCGCCAGCCAGTCTTGTGTGCTCTTCGCTCTATGAGCTGGCGCCGAATCTTGTTGGAATACCCAGTGCCTGTTATTGAACATGGTATGAGAAACAGGTTCCACAAGGTTCGTCAGGACTGTATTTTGATACACAACTGCATTCGTTTTTACACCTTTCTCACAAAAATGTACCTCTGTTAAGCCCCAATAAGAAACTCCCAACCATACCATGAGCGAGGATGGAAAATGACCTCGTTGGACACGCGGAATACGGTTGCTCGCTTCTTCACTACTGTGTGCGTACACCTTATCATTTTGTTTGTTGTAGCTCTCTTCTACGGTAAAAATTTTTTCATCCGAAAAAAGAATTTCCCGATATTTTTTTCCCGCGTACCGCTTCAACAAAGCGCGGCATCTCTTCAGTCTCAGGTCCATTAGACGAGCATTCAAACGATGTCCTGTTTTTCTTCGATATGCCCGAAGCCCTAAGTCTTCATTTAACACCCTTTTCACCGTGGTTCTGCTTAACCCCATCTGAAGGGCCAACAGTTTCTGCTTACGTTTGGGATTTCTTTGAATTCGCGCCTTCACAGCTTTTATCACTGCTGGAGTCCTAACAGACCGAGGGCGACCACTTCTTGACCTGTCATCTACACTAGAGTCTTCATTGTATCGTTTGATGGTCCGATAAACGAATGTTTTGGTTATATTCAAATTTTTCAGTATTTTAAAAATTTGAATTGGCGCGTAACCGCAACGATGCAACGCAATAACTACAACACGGTCTTCTTTAAGCGTCCACTCCATATTTAAAAATGAGTAAAATTCTAAAAGTATACATTATTGTTTTCATGAACAATTCGAAATTCGAATTCAATAAACTTTTTTGTGGCCAGCATTCTAAAAGAAAAGTTTTTACTGTGTGACAATACTTATGACCTGACTAGTTATATATTTAAATTTGAATTCAATTTTACGCTATAGAGAACATTAAAAAACTCTAACTAAGCTCACTAATCGATAAATAGTAGGTATATGCTACAAACACGTGCGGGCCTTGTCTTATCTGTATTAGACTATATAAGACTAATACACCCAATGCTACTTCCACAAGTGCGACTTCACGGCCGAAGTGAGAGCGATAATTCACAGCGACTATCCAGCTTCAAGAGTGGCGACAACAATCAAAAATTGTTGTTGACTTGGAAGGTCGAGCAAAAGACCGAAGGGCAGGTCCTCCATGCGGTGGTCAGATCAAATCAGCACTGAACACCACCGTATGTGAGGTGGTTCACGTAGATTCCCCCCCTCAGGTAGATTGACGTGGCGTGATATAACCCGAAAGATTCTTACATCCCACAAAGATTTCAACCCTCAGCATTAATGATTTATTACGCAAGGAGGACAAGAGTCCACCTACTAACTGCAACACCAAAATACTCTGCAACAGACACGGATCACACATTACGATCCACAACCATAAACAGCCAGTTACTTCAAAGAAATTCTCTAAAAGTAAAAACAAAATTGGAATAAAAATTCCCAACGAAATTATTTTAAATCGACGCCAAAAACGACAACCGTCAGAAGTTAGGCCATCAATGTAAAAAGCGCTTCCAACAAAAACCCGCAAACAACCAATAAAACCTTCAGGAGTCAAGCTTCAAACGGGCCGGCGAATCGCCTGACAAATTGCACCCATCGCGCTCTTTAAAAAAGCAAAAAAACAAAAAAAAACACGTTAACACGTCCCCGGGCGGGTTAATCGCCGGATATCCGGAAAAAATCTGTTAACCGGCCCCGATGTCCGGGTGAAAAATGCTTTCGCGCCACTTAAACGGCCATTTGTATTCCCGTCGCTGGGACCCGGAGGAAAAACGACCGGATAAAAAAATATGGTTCAGTAACAAGTGCCCTTTTAAGTGACTTGTCCTGGGAAGGGTCTAAATTACGGGCCACTGTGTCGCGAGTGGGGTAATGGTGAGTTTTGTTTTGCNCTGTTAACCGGCCCCGATGTCCGGGTGAAAAATGCTTTCGCGCCACTTAAACGGCCATTTGTATTCCCGTCGCTGGGACCCGGAGGAAAAACGACCGGATAAAAAAATATGGTTCAGTAACAAGTGCCCTTTTAAGTGACTTGTCCTGGGAAGGGTCTAAATTACGGGCCACTGTGTCGCGAGTGGGGTAATGGTGAGTTTTGTTTTGCATTGCAATGAAGTGACAGCGTTAGAATTTGGCGGTCAAATCTTTTGACGTTTTAATGACATATTTTGATTTAAATAGTTTGTGTGTTGTGTTCCTTTGGGATTTCCAATGAACACGGTGATTTAAAACTTGAAGATTTCGATCGGGAATGCATTAGCGATTTCCCGGATTTAAAAAAAAAACGATTTTCGGTTCAGATAAAGGAGAAATTTTCATTAGAACTTTTTTAGACTAAATTAATCGATTTTGATGATAAGTTTTTTTTGGAGCTGCCCTTAATAGTGCATGTTTACTTAACTACAATTGATGATAGTCCCAGACTGTTGCAGTTTTGTTGAAGAATATATATATTTATAAAACTTTTCTATTCATATCTTATTTATACGGTAATGGAATAGTGTATAGAAAATAAGCACTTGTAAAAATGTCATCTCACAATGCTACTATACTATGCCGTTGTAACTATACTGAGACCTTAGAACTTATATCTCAAGGTGGGTGGCGTATTTACGTTGTAGATGTCTATGTGCTCCAGTAACCACTTAACACCAGGTGAGCCCGGGGGCTCGTCCACCCATCTAAGCAATAAAAAAAAAACTTCTCAGATTGGAATTAAAATTGTTTTAATGCTATCCAGAGGAGTATTTTGCTCTGTTATTTATACAGAATCTCGACTTGAAATCACAGCTACCAGTACATGGTTTGTTAATCAATCGCCGGTATTTTTAGAAGAGATTTTATTATCTAAGATGTCCTTCCCGTCTATCTGATGTTAGGCGGCTATCACACGCATCGCATGCCTCAAAGATTCTCCTAAGGCATATTTTTTTAAGGTGTAAATAAATCACGTGCGTCCTAAAACAGCGACGGTTGACGCGGTGCTTAGCTTCGCGATGTCCGTGGTCCCGGATCGTGACCGGCCCGTCCCGCGGGAAAAACATTGAGCTAGCGACACAACGAGTGCGCTAATTAATGATCTAATATTTTAATTAAGCCGGGATATCAAAAAGATCGATGCTTTTGAAATGTGGGTGTGGCGGAGGATGCTACGAATACCGTGGACTGCCATGAGAACTAACGAGTCCATTCTAAGGGAGCTAGACATCCGAATAAGGCTCTCTTGCATCTGCCGGGAACGTGTTATGAGCTTCTTCGGATTTTTTTTATTTTTTTTATTTTTTATTGCTTAGATGTGTGGACGAGCTCACAGCCCACCTGGTGTTAAGTGGTTACTGGAGCCCATAGACATCTACAACGTAAATGCGCCACACACCTTGAGATATAGTTCTAAGGTCTCAGTATAGTCACAACGGCTGCCCCACCCTTCAAACCGAAACCCATTACTGCTTCACGGCAGAAATAGGCGGGGCGGTGGTACCTACCCGTGCGGACTCACAAGAGGTCCTACCACCAGTAATTACGCAAATTATAATTTTGCGGGTTTGATTTTTATTGCACGATGTTATGTATTCCTTCACCGTGGAAGTCAATCGTGAACATTTGTTGAGTACGTATTTCATTAGAAAAATTGGTACCCGCCAGCGAGATTCGAACACCAGTGCATCGCTCGATACGAATGCACCGGACGTCTTATCCTTTAGGCCACGACGACTTCATCATCTAATTCATGTCTGAGAGACCGCATGATGTAGCGGCGGATACATCATGCGGTCTCCCAGACATGAATTAGAGAAGCTCATAATTACGGGTCGCATAGAGGGCAAGCGCGCCGTGGGCAGAACACCAGCCAGATGGTCAGATCTAGCAAGAGAAGCACTTGGTGGTGGTCTGTACTATGCAGTCCATGCCAGCCATGATCGAGCACAGTGGAAGAACGTCACATGCGGTCGTGACCCTCAGTAGCGAGGGAACGATATAGAAGAAGAATTTTAATATTTTTCTTTGTTTTATTGCTAGAGTGTTAACCGTCACCCGTGGACATCAGCAATGCTAGAGGCGAAGCAAAGCCGCCGCCTATAAAGCTATGATTTGTATTGCTCTAAATAGATTTGTATTGCTCTAAATACGTGGTTTTTTTCATACTAAAATAATATGATGTGACCTCTCTATTGTAACTAGGAACATAAATGTCTTAGGTTCCCGGGAACCATTTACACCAGCCGAGCCGTCAACTTGTTATCTTGAGCACAAATTAAGATCGAACAATTAGATCGTGTGATATAAATATTTTAATATCGAAGTCTGAAATACTATTTGGTTTAAGCAACATTTTTGCAACTTTACACGAGAGCCATTCTTATCATAACAAAAAAAACAATTTCAATGGAGTACCAAAAACTTAATTGGATTTCAATTAAAACCGTCGAACTATTGACATACTGATAACAAATTAAATGATAAAAAACTAATAACAAATACTAACAAAATAACCTAAAACTAGTAGTACTAGTAGTAAAACTAGTAAACTAGTAATAACTAACAATAACATTGCTACTAATTACTAATAAGTAATGACAACTAATAACAAATTAATCGCACTTTTAATTACAAAGAAATATGTCGTGTATTTTGCGAAATTTCGCTTCGAGCCTTTCACTCCTCAAAATATAGGTATAGTATAGTAGTACGAGGGCGGCACTGAAAATTTCGGGAATTAACGAAGTGACACAACATTACTATTTAAAAATGTAATTATTGCTTTTCGAAGTATTCTCCGCGAAATTTGACACATTTTTCCATACGATGGAACCAATCATTGAAGCAACCATTCCATTCGGAAGTTGAGGTCTCCAAAATGGCCGTTTTGTAGGCGTCCACAGCTTCTTCAGGTGATGAAAATCTCTGTCCACGCAATTTATTCTTTATTTTAGGGAAAGTATAGAAATCATTAGGGCTTAGGTCGGGGCTGTACGGCGGATGGTCTAATAATTCTATGTTTTCTTGCTCTAAAAACTCTTTTGTTCTGTGCGCGGTGTGAGAACTCGCATTGTCGTGATGGAGGATGATGCGGCGGTTGCAGTTCTCTTTACGGAGTTCAGAAACGACCTGTGGCAAACAAATGCTAGCATACCATTCTGCATTAACCGTTCTTTGTCCCTCAAGAGGAATAGTCGTAACATGGCCGGTTTTGGAGACAAACGTGGCCACCATTTTTTTTGCAACACTCCGTGAACGAACAATTTTTGTTGGCTTTAACTCATTTTCGAACACCCAAACTCGTGACTGGTTTTTTGTTTCGGGTTCGTACGCGTATATCCAGGATTCGTCACCTGATACAATGTTGTATACAGCATTTGAGGATCCTGCGTGGAATCTTTCGAGAGTTCTGACGCACCAAGTAACGCGAGCCGCTTTTTGCTCTTCACAGAGCGAATGCGGTATCCATCGGGAAAACAACTTTTTTACACCTAATTGTTCATGCAAGATTATTTGTATTTGACTCATGCCAATGTCTAAAGTTGCCTGAATTTCGCGGTATGTCACATGTCGATCTTCCTCAATCAGCTTACGCACAGCATCAACGTTTTCTTGGGTGACTGCAGTTTTTGGACGACCTTGACGGGGATCATCACTGAGCTTGACACGTCCACGTTGAAACTCAGCAAACCAGCGATAAATTGTGGTTTTGGATGGGGCTTCATCACCAAATGCAGAAATCATCCGGTCAACACACTGTTTTTGTGTTAAACCACTTCGAAAGTCATAATAAATTATCGCTCTTGAATTTTCTCGAGTCAATTCCATTTTCTCAACGACTAAACAAGTTTGACAAAACCTCGTGACAAGACCGAGAATCTTTTTTTAAATAAATAAATGGTATTCGATTTTTAAAACCAAGGAGTTTTCAATTAAAAAGATTTTAATATGACAGGAACAGTGGAAATATTCCATTCCCGATACTTTTAGTGCAGCCTAGTATATATTTTTTTAAATATTTTATTTTTTATTTTTTACAATTATTATTTTAATACTTTATTTCAGTTAGAAAAAAAAGTATAACATTATAATTCCTCGGAAAAATCTGTCTCACTGTACCCCCAGCCTTGAAACGTATCCCTCATTTGCATACATTGCGGGTTCAACATTGAATTTTTAACATTTACAAAACGCCCGGGACGTGTTCTCATTTTGAATTTAAAATTTGTCGTGTGTTATTTAAGATTTTTGATTGAGGGCGCAACGTGAATCCGCCTGGTTATTCTTTGTCTATTTCTGCCGCGAAGCAGTCCTTAACGATAGATTTATCGGCATATTAACCTGTTGTCTTTAGGTAAAGTTCTTTTTTTTTATTGCTTAGATGGGTGGACGAGCTCACAGCCCACCTGATGTTAAGTGGTTACTGGAGCCCATAGACATCTACAACGAAAATGCGCCACCCACCTTGAGATATGAGTTCTAAGGTCTCAGTAAAGTTACAACGGCTGCGCCACCCTTCAAACCGAAACGCATTACTGCTTCACGGCAGAAATTGGTAGGGTGGTGGTACTACCTGCCAGTATTTATGAAGTTTATAGAAAATTTTAGTCCATATAGCTCTAGTCCCAGAGACAATAGCCCCACTAACTGCATTTTTTTTTCTATTGCTTAGATAGGAGGATGAGCTCACAGCCCACCTGGTGTTAAGTGGTTACTGAAGCCCATAGATATCTAAAACGCAAATGCCGCCACCCACCCCGAGACGTGAGTTCTAAGGTCTCAGTATAGTTACAACGGCTGCGCCACCCTTCAAACCGAAACGCATTACTGCTTCACGGCAGAAATAGGCAGGATGGTGGTACCTATCCGTGAGGACTCACGCGAGGTCCTACCACCAGTTAAGTTGAATTTAAAAAAAAACACGAAAATAAATCTATTAATATATTTTATATGTAACCAAACATTCTAATAACAGATAAGCTTGTAGTAATATAATGGGTGGGCGCAGGGCGGGGGTCGCGGGGGGCTCGCGGTACCCAGAGGGGGGTCCAGATCGTAATCAATTTAATTGGAAATTTCCTTTGATTAAACGCAAAGACGTTGTTGGAAGTTGACCCAGTGATACACGGACGGTCAGCAGATCATTAACAACGAATTTTATATGTATTTAAATTAATTCGTGAAGCAAAAATTTTGTACCCCTTTTTACGAAAATTGCGCGGACGGAGGAGTATGAAATTTCCCACACTTATAGAGAATACAGAGAAGGAGTGCAGAATGCTAATATTTTTTTTTTAAATTGTGCATTAATAATACATTAAATCAATAAAAAAACATTACACACATTACCATGTATTTGACACACACACATATACACTCTTTGTTTATTGTCAAACTTATGTTATTGTTTAAATTATGTGGTCAAATTGAGAATAGATTAATATTGTTTTTTTTTTAATATTATTTGTCTATAGTCATAAGTCTTCGCGAAATCTGTGATTATCGAAGTATAATGAATAGTATTTGACAATAGAATCATATTAATGTTCAGACTTATAATTTCAATTAATTATAGTCGAATTTCGACTAATGCGGGACTACTAATATGTATTAATTGTCAATAGTTTTACTGGAGACTTTTAAAAGTATTTATATATCAAAACTCTCAGATGAAATCATGACCTAGAGGGACTTCATGAGCTTGATAAACAGAATGCGACTGCCCAGATTGAGACATGAGGTCGAAGCCTCAAGCGTATCATATAAGGGCGAACCTCAAGCCGGAACTCAAGAGTGCTTCGTGGTAAAACCAGCAAAACCGCGTAGCGTCTCAAGCGCATTCACATCGCATGATCTACAGAGTCTTCACAAGCTTGATAAGCAGAATGCGACTACCCAGATTGAGACATGTGGTCAAAGTCTCAAACATATTATATAAGGGCTGACCTCAAGCCGGAACTCAAGAGTGCTTCGTGGTAAAAACAGGAAAACCACGTAGCGTCTCAAGCGCATTCACATCGCATGACCTAGAGAGACTTCACGAGCTTGAAAAACAGAATGCAACGGCCCAGATTGAGACATGAGGTCAAAGTCTCAAGTGTATTATATAAGGGCTGACCTCAAGCCGGAACTCAAGAGTGCTTCGTGGCAAAACCAGCAAAACCGCGTAACGTCCCGAGCGCATTCACATCGCATGACCTAGAGAGACTTCATGAGCTTGATAAACAGAATGCGACTGCCCAGATTGAGACATGAGGTCGAAGCCTCAAGCATATTATATAAGGGCTGACCTCAAGCCGGAATTCGAGAACGCTTCGTGGTAAAAACAGCAAAACCGCGTAGCGTCCCAAGCGCATTCACATCGTGATCGATGCCAGTATTTTCATACGTAATGGGATAGGCTTGGTTATCTGGCCTGATCGCCTGACAATGCGACCTTACTACAATAGCTAGTACAATTAAAACTTTGACTTCACATGTCAGCAGCGTGTTTGACTTTAAAAAAAGGTTATATTCCATTTGGGTTCGATATTATCAAATTGGAATTAGGTTACGAATGTTGGGAGTACCCTAAATTTCCTATAGCCTATAGTTTACATAGCTGTAATAATCTTCTTGTAGAGAAATTTAGGTTTGTGAATGAGATCACGGATCGTCTGGTATTCAGTGTATTCTGTTTACGAGACCATAAGCATCACAAGAGACGGGGGTCGAAGCATAACTTTTTAATTTTTTATATCACACGGCACATCCGTAGTTAATTGGTCACTGTTGCCATCCCCATTGATATCAACCATATCAATACTGCTACTGCTGAGATTTGAGTTCTGAGTCTCAGTTTTTACAGCACCACGGCTGCCCGACTCTTCAAACCAAAACGCATTACTGCTTCACGGCAGAAATAGGCAGGGTGGTGGTGGCGAATAGTAATTTTGCGGATTAGATTTTTTTTTATACGACGTTATTCTTTGCGATATGTGGTAGTCAACAGTGAGCATTTGTTAAGTAAGTATTTCATTAGAGAAATCGGCACCTGATTCGAGCATCGACACAGTCGCATCGCTGGATACGAATGCATCGGGCGTTTCTTTATTTATTGCCCTTGTATGCAGACGAGCATACGGCTCACTTAATGGTGAGTGGTTACCGTCGCGCATGGACTTTAGTAATGCCAGGGGCAGAGCCAAGCCGCTGCCTACCGCTTAATACCACAAGCCTCGTTTGACGAAGAACATGTCATAGCGCTCGGGAAACACCGTGGAGGGGAGCTTATTCCATAGCCGGATGGTACGTGGCAAAAAAAGATTTTTGGAAACGCACTCTGGACGAACGCACTGGCTCCAGGTAGTACGGATGAACTCTACTCCGGTGGCGGGCGGTGCGATGGTAAAAACGAGATGATGGTATCATCTCGAACAATTTCTCAGAGCACTTATCCTTTAGGCCACGACGAGGCCCCGACGACTTCAAATTTCAAATTTGATTGTCTAATTTGTACCTCGTGATTCCTGGAACCTTTGAACACGCAACGCGATATGAGCTAATAAAATTGTCAAACTACATACCAGTTTTCGTTCGTCGGCGAAAAAAGAAAAAAAAATATCATAAAACTTTAACCATTACTGTTCTGCTGTCGCTACACTATGAACGTATATCTTAAAATTTCGAACCCAGTGAGTCTTGTGGCGGTTGAGATTACACCAATAAAATTTATGTACGGTCCCGTTCAAACGATCGTCGGACTTGCTCCGCGATTCGGAAAACATTTATATGTACATTGTACCTTAAAGCAAATTATTATTGTTACTTGTACCCGAAATTACAGTGATCCACTGGGCTAGAAATGGAGTTTTTTTTTTTTTATGTAACTTCAGTCAATTTATAGAGAAGAATATATGTCATTTATATAGTTTGTGTTAGAATTGTATAAGTTCCTAAACGCATCTTTATGTCAATATCAACTGACAGCTGTCACTCTTGTTATATATGTCAACGTCGTTTGTGTGTGCGCCCCTTTTCGTTCTTGCGTCGTCAATGAGTACGGACACAAAATATTGTATCGCCGATAGAATAAATACTATCCATAAAAATCTGCGTCTTTATTATAAGAAAACCAGACGATCACTCCAACAGTTTGAAAATAAATATAACTAGTGGTCCCGCAGTAGTCGAAATTCGATTATAATTAATTGAAATTATAAGTTTGAACATTATTATAGTTCTATATATTTCTTTAGTCACAGATTTCGCCAAGACTACACTATAGCCAAATAATATTAAAAATAAACAATATTAGCCTATTCTCAAATTGACCACAGATTTTAAGCAGTAGCAAAAGTTTGATAATAAACAAAGAGTATATAGGTATATTATGTGTGTTGCAAATACATGGTAGTATGTGTATTTGTGTAATGTTTTTTTATTGATTTAATGTATTAGTAATGCATAATTTAAAAAAAAAATTAGTTTCTGCACTCCTTCTCTATATTCTTTATAAGTGTGGGAAATTTCATACTCCTCCGTCCGCGTAACTTTCGTAAAAAGGGGTACAAAGTTTTTGCTTCACGTATTAATATATAGATAACACTCTTTAACGAATCGATTTTATCTTCTTTTTTTTATTGCATAGATGGGTGGAAAATGGAAGCTGAGGTGACAAAGAGCCACGAAGGGCTTTCAAGGACACGACCTTCAGTATTCGACTAAGAAGAGAGATGGGTGGACGAGCTCACAGCCCACCTGATGTTAAGTGGTTACTAACGTACAACGTAAATGGGCCACCCAGCTTGAAATATAAGTTCTAAGGTCTCAGTATAGTCAGTATAGTTTACCCTGTTAATATCCTGAATATTAGAGCGATATATAATTATATATTTATCGGTAGCAGACGGGTTGGCTCTGACATGATCTGATGTCCGTAGGCGACGGTAACCATCAAGCGGGCGGTATCCTCGTCTGCCTACAAGGGCAATAAAAAATAAAATAGTAGCCCATAGATATCAACAACTTGAATTTCGCCACTCAACTTGAGACACCGTTGAGGACTCCCAGCATTTTCGAAGCTGTCTCAGTTTTTTTTAACTTCCACTCCGATAGTCCGATAGTAAATACTTCGATATTGCGTAGACAAACAAAATACACATTATATTGTACATATCATTTCCCTGACTGAATTCTTCATAGATATTGTCTTAAATCTATCGAGGGAAAGAGACAGCTGTTTAACAAAAACGAGATAGATTTATATTAATCTTAATTATACATAAGAAATTTTACATAGGTATTTTTTTTATTCCCATCAAAAGAAAGACGTACATTAGAAACAAGATATATACTTTTTGGTAGAGAAAGAAAACAAAAATAATTATAGCTTTAAAATAGCCAGCAGAAAGGCGAGCCCAACTCATTGAAATTTAACAATAACACACATATAACAAAATGTTCCATAATAAATAAGATAACATACATTTAAAACATAAATTTACATAAATACAACCGAAAAGATGTTTTTATTCAATTTGACACCCAATTACTATGACAGAAAATGTTCTTCGGTTTGTTTCTTAAATACTGGGGATTGTTGGATTGGCAAAGATATTCAATTCTGGCAACTCGGTATTTGGCGGGAAAGTGACAAAGTCATATAATATATATTAGGTTTTTTTGGTGATTTAGTGATTTTTTAAGATTAAATTTATAATAACGGTGGGTTGTTGAGTATTTAGCATCCGTAAAAGGGGATAAATATGTGTCCAATTAAGTTTTTCAAAAGCTGCCCAATGTTTAACTTGAGCATTATTTGATTTTATCTCATTTCAACACATTTTTTATTCCATTTGTTTTCATTAAATTTCATCCAAAATGATTACTTTTCGCTCCATTTCAAATAGCAAATAGAGAAATCGGTATAGGTATAGATAAAAACACTATCTGAACTCACAGTGGCAACAATGGCATGTCAAAAAACGAATTGCCATACTGAAAAAATTTATAAGAAAATTGTTTTCAAGATGCCTGTCTAGTATCTTCATTTTTTTTAATGCTAAGATGTGTGGACGAGCTCATAGCCCACCTGGTGTTAAGTGGTTACTGGAGTCCATAAACATCTACAACGTAAATGTGCCACCCACCTTGAGATATAAGTTCTAGGGTCTCAGTATAGTTACAACGGCTGCCCCGCCCTTCAAGCCGAAACGCATTACTGCTTCACGACAGAAATAGGCAGGGTGGTGGTACCTACCTGCACGAACTCACAAGAGGTCCTACCACCAGTAACGATCGATCTAACGATAATTATATCGTTATCATAAATATAAGTCTAACACAAAAATAAGACGATGAAAGTATTCGATAATAATTTAAATCATACTGGTACTGGTAATGTTACAAGAACGGATAGATTTCCCTAACTGGTCAAGGTTTTCCAACAGAATTTATATCTTACAAGCTTCACTAACAGTCTTCTGTGACAGTCTACAAGGCAACACGCGAGACAGCAGCCCACAATGTTCTAGAGTGTGATGGAATTACAGAATACCGGACAATATAACTTGCCACTCTGAGGTCGCTGACAGCATCAGAGGGCGAGTCGACTCTCTGGAGGAACATGGGTAGTAAGAGTGAAATTCCCACCAAGAGAGAAAAAGCGTATGGTTTTTGAGTTTGCGGAAACCAGTCTACAATCAAGTTCTGCATTTTGTAACCACAAGGTTCAACACCACAATCTTGACTAATTCTGCCGCACATTTCAGAAGTACTACACTTACTAGTTGAATGAATACTGTTGAATGATTTTTTAAGGATAATTTAATTTCTTTTAAAAGCACATCTTTTGTTCCACGATCAATCGACAACAGAGTAAAGAAAGCACGAAATCGGCTTCCCTAATTAAAGCTTCAAGTCAGAATTTGGTAATTAAAGCTTATGTGTTATTCGAATGGAAACTCCGAATCAAAGCTAAACCAATTTGAGCACAAGAATTCAAATAAACCAGAAATCACATCAGAATTTATCGTCGACGTAACGATAAGACTTAGACACACACACATCGCCGCACACACGCACACACACACGAGACATAAAACTTCGTTCGAGGGAAGAAGACCCAAGACGATATTAATATTAAGATTACGACCGAGGCTGAACTGAGAGGCGAATGATTTTGAACTTTATGGGCTAGAAGATACGGGGGGCTGTGACTTGCGCAGGTGCAGCGAGTAGTGGTGTGAGTATACTTGAGGGGCGAATGTAAAAACCACCCCCGCGATCGACTTATATGCTGTATCAAGACGCGAGTCGTCGTAGCGAATAAGGCGGTAATAATTCTTTCTATCTTTGTTTTGAATTAAGAATAATCGAATAAGATTTTCTGGTTCTAAACGATTTTAATTGTTCACTGAAAATATAAATATATAAATAAATCAATATTTACTAACAATCACGCCACGTTAACTGGTCCCGTGATAAGTTCGTAAAGAACTTGTGTTACAGGTACCAGATAACGGAAATAAATGTAAGATTTTTTATTATACACATACATATATTTAATATACATCCATAACCCTGGAAAATACATTTATATTTACCATACAAATATCTTCCCTTGGCGGGATTCGAACCCGCGACCCCCTTGTGTAGTGGCCATGTTACTTACCACTACACCAGACAGCCGTTATATGGTAGCAGGACAGCTGGACAGCAGTATGGTTTTAGTGTAGCGATATTATTGTGTAATCTCTATTGTGTTCTAGTTAAGGCAGATAATTGCACGGAATTGCAAGTTTATGTGCGCTTATCGTCATTCGTGGATGTCACTAATATCAGGGTACAGCCAAACAATACGATAGCGTTTGTATGACCCAATGTGCTGAAAAACATGTGATAGCGTTTAAAACTACGGAGAAGAGGGAATTTTAAATATGATCTCCAGAAACATACTGTGAAGGGAACGCAGTATGTCTATGTAGTTAGTGAGATCTGACCTCGTGACGAATGGTGCTGTGGAAGAAAAGGAAGACTGACTCATAATTATCAATACCTCAGGATAAGACATACTCCGTGATAATTACAATACAGATTGCAAACAGAATTAGTCTGTGGAGCAGTTGCCAAGGTTTTAAAGTATTTTTTTTTTGCCTGTGTAGGCAGACGAGCGTACGTCCCGCCTGATGGTAAGTGGTTACCGTCGCCCATAGACTTCAGCAATGCCAGGAGCAGAGCCAAGCCGCTGCCTACTGCTAAAAGCCGCTGCCTACTGCTCCAAGCCGTTGCCTACTGCTCTAAGCCGCTGCCTATTGCTCTAAACTGAGCAGACAATCAAAAAATTACAAGGCTTCTAGAAAGCCTATAGCATAGACGTCCTCCGTAGGACAAAACCCTATCCCCAAAGCTTCAAGGATCCTGCACTTCCTGTATTAACAGACTGTTACCACCACTCGAGGACTTTTTGGCTCCGACAGCCATCTACGAGCTACTATTATTTTTTTGTTGAATACTGCTAATGTTACTGAATGAATACTGCCGACTAGAGACACGAAATCCAAGTATCAGGTCAAGGTTGTTCCTTCGAACTTTAAGGCGTGACAGAAACACTCGGATATTGAAGTCCGCGTGTAGACCCTAAAGCTGAACACACGAAAATCGATATTGGATACCACGTTGGACCCTGTTAAGAAGACCATATTCGCGTGAACCCCATTGTCCACGGGGAGCCAACAACACCGCGGTCCCCCCTTAAATTTTACCTCACCCATACCGCGCGCGTTCTAACACTACCACTTATTTATATATATCTCGTCTTTATGTACGGAGACATTAGTTATGCTGTTACCGTTTATAACGTATATCGTCGTATAGGGCGTGTTTTGTTTTAACAGAACTTGAGCGTCTATTGTATTGAGCGGATAATTACAAAGAAACATTTGATGGGGTATCGAAATGACTTAATTGAGCTTGAGAGGTTTAAATTCTGAGTATAGCGTAATGGATGACCAATATTTGATAAATAATAATAGTTTAAGAAAACAAAAAAAAAATACGCTTTTATAGAAAATCCAACTAAAAAATAAAAATAAAATATATTAATTTGAATTCGTCGTGGCTTAACGGATAAGACGTCCGGTGCATTCGTGTTGAGCGATGCATCGGTGTTCGAATCTCAGGCGGGTATCAATTTTTCTAATGAAATACGTACTCAGCAAATGTTCACGATTGACTTCCACTGTGAAGGAATAGCATCATGTAATAAAAATGAAACCCGCAAAATTATAATTTGCGTAATTACTGGTGGAAGGACCTCTTGTGAGTCCGCGCGGGTGAGTACCACCACCCTGCCTATTTCTGCCGTGAAGCAGTAATGCGTTTCGGTTTGAAGGGTGGGGCAGCCGCTGTAACTAAACTTGAGACCTTAGAACTTATATCTCAGGGTGGGTGGCGCATTTGCATTGTGGATGTCTATGGGCTCCAGTAACCACTTAACACCAGGTGGGCTGTGAACTCGTCCACTCATCTAAGCAATAAAAAAATATAAAAAAATCAAAATAGTGTAAGAAAAATTATTTTATTGTAAAAAAAGCGTGATTTTCTATAAAAGCGTAATTTTAATTTGGTTTTTTAAACTATTGGCCGATGGCCGATGGATGACCTTTTGCCTAATATCATAATTGGGTAATCATAGTTGGGGTAACAACGATAAAAACAGAGATTGGATCGAAACTTAAGTTACTTACGTTATGCTTGAATTTATTTAACGTGGTCGAGATTTTATTGAGTGTGAAATATATTCAGCAACTATCAAGAAAACGGTAAAAAATTTGAGGCTCAATATAACTTTAAAAGTCATTTAGGTTATTTGAAAATAAAAAAAATGGATACATAAATATATTTGAAGTGGGTGTAGGAATTGGTACCTACTTTAAAATAAAACAAGCAAGAGAACACATATCTAAAGAGTTGGTAAATATATTTATAAATTCCATTCTTCTTTTTTAAGTATGGCAATTGGCTTCTTACGATACCATTGTTGCTAGAGTCGAGAAAAGCGAAGCGGAATGAAATCAATGATTGATTTATTTGAAATTGTAATCCATCGGGTTAAAACTGAGTGAAATGGAATCAAACGAAATGAGATCCGGTCTCAGTAAAATGATGCGAATTGATTGAGACTTCAGTGGTTTTTTTTTTGGTGGAATCCGAAAAGTAAAATTCCGCTACTTTGTAAATTTCCCACACTCATGCACTCTCACAGATGCTAGATGGTTAATTAAACATTGTTACACACGCTTAACCCGAATACACACTAAATAAACAAAATAAAACGATTCACACAGCCATGTTTCTCGTGCTCCCGCCAAAAAGAACAACTATAATATTTAGAAGATTATTATGAAAGTATTTTTTTTAAAAACACAGACATTATTTTGAAAACTATTCTAAAAAAAAGTATTTTTTATTTTAAACACATAGACATTATTTTGATAACTATTCTATAAAAAAAAGTATTTTTCTTTTAAACACAGACTTTATTTTGAAAACGCATTAAAAAAAAATCCAGCCAGTATCACCCAAATTAAAACGCTCAACGCGAATTTTAAATTTCGAACAAACAGCCGCCGTACCCACAACTACAAACGAAGAAAGGCCAATGAACGCGGCGCATTTGAATTTCGAAGCGCTACCATAGAAGGCAGGTATGATCAACCCTCGGTAAGAATTAACTTTTGCAAAAATATAGAAATAGTTATAGGACGCGCGCGAGGGGCGATACTCCCCGCCTCGAAGGAGGGGGGGCGCGGGTGCAGGAAGTGGGGCTGAAGCAGCGGGGTGTTTCTGTGTCGGGCGGGGTGTCTCCTAAAAACGGTTAAGTAGCTCCCCCTTCCCTCTATAACTATTTTATGCGGTCCCTTAGAAAGACAGCGGAGATGGGGCCGCTACGATATGCTATAGGCGTACCTACTCGGGAACGAGGGAAGTGAAATTTTAATATGTCTAGTCGTTTAAGTATTCATGTTTCGGATTTATAATTAAATGCCCTAATTAGGGTGTTGCGTTGTGTTCTTGTTCGTATATGAATTATAATGTTTTTTTTTTTTCTATTTAAAGTTAAAGCGGTTACCTATTTTACGTTTTGTTTGGAAAATTATTATTTAAATTTAATTTGTAATTGAGCTGTATCTTCAAACGAATCAATATTTTTAATTCACATAATTTTTTTAGATAGATATCTTAATATTAATACGTGAAGCAAAAACTTTGTATCCATTTTTACGAAAATTGCGCGGACGGAGGAGTATGAAATTTTCTACACTTATAGAGAATATAGAGAAGAAGTGCACAATGCTAATATTTTTTTTTAAAATAATGCATAAAAGATACATTAAATCGATAAAGAAAACATTACACACACTACATACCATCTATTTGACGCACATACGCATTCATATTATTTATTGTCAAACTTTTGTTCTTGACGTCTGTTGTCAAATTAAGAATAGATTAAATATTGTTTGTCTTTGTTAATATTTTTTATAGTGTAGTCTTGGCGATATTTGTGATTATAGAAGTATAAAATACAATCATAATAGTGTACAAACTTACAATTCCAATTAATTATAGTCGAATTTCGACTACTGCGGGGCCTCTAGTAATAATTATTAAGTCAAAAGACATTGGGATTTCTATCAATATTTGACGTCAGAATGTTTAAAGCAATTTGAATTTTATGTCTCTATACATTAACTCTAGTCTCGTATGTATCCGGCTATAGCTTTCATAATTTAAATCAAGATACGTCATTATTTTACTAATAATCTTTTTTATGGTTTCATGTAGTTTGGATATGAATCTTATGTTGTTAAACTTAAGCCAGGGTTTGGCATGTAAGTGACGTTACCATAGGCTCATTGTCAATCAGGTGCCTCATTTATGTCGAATAGAAGTTCGAAACAAAAAGTTCTTATCCTGGTGATACTGGAAAGGCCTCCGGGCCACCAGTAATCCCTCATTCATAAAAAAAGTTTTCGAAGCGATGCGATTTTCTTTTTTATTGTAATACATCATAATAATAATAATAATAATAACTCTTTATTTATATAACACCTTAATATGTACACAGTAAAGTAATAAAACAAAAGTCGGTATATAAATCGGCGGCCTTATCGCTGAAAGCGATCTCTTCCAGGCAACCTTGCAGGGAGAGGAATAAGTTAACTGGACGGTGCTATATCTTAATAAACTTACATAAAAATATATACTTAAATACACATGTGAAAAATAAATACCATATAAGATAAACTTACATACGATTAAATACAAATAAATACTAAAAATATACAAGATAAAATACAAAAGAAGTAGGAACTTATACAGTTATATCATAGAAGCAAAGTAGTGCGATTTCAATCTGCAATCATAATATGCCTTGAGAGGTTGTTCGGAAAATAATTTGGTTTTTTTTTTCGAGGATAATCCCAGGCCTTTCAAGTGGTCATCAAACCGTTAAATTTGATAAATTTAACCTCAATCCGATCTCACGATCTCTTATTCGCGGGTTCGCATCAACTAATGCCTTTATCTCGTCTTTATCAGCTTCAACCGGCCTTTCCGAACGTGTATCTTTGACATCAAAATTGCCGGATCGAAATTTAGCGAACCAGTTCTGGCACTGGCGTAATGTCAACACACCTCCATACACAATTTCTTTCTGGCTTGAACAGCATTTTTACCCTTTCTGTAGTAAAACGGTTAGATATTTCGAAAATGCTACTTGTCGCTTTCTATATTTAAAAGGGCACCAACCAAAAACTACTGCGTAGAATTAATTCGTATTTTTCACACACAAGCCTTGCTATATGAGCTCTCAAAGCATATAAAAATTATACGGCTTAAATGTGAAATGGGTGCAAAAAAATACAATTAAATCCTCTGCTGGGAAAAAAAGAAATTACTTTCCGAACAACCTATTAGTATTTTAGATGTAGCAAATGTAAAATAATGTCAGTAGGCAAATGGAAAAGGATTTACATATAAACTGCTTTTCAAATATTTATGCGTGCGTTTAGAAATATAATTTGTGTAAACCAAGGAAAATATCTTCTTCTTCTTCTTCTTTGTCGTTTCTTCATTACTGAGGGTCGTGACCACCTTGTTCTAGTTTTTGCACCAGCTTCCTCCAATGCTGCCTGCATTCGGCCTGCTTAATGGCGCCCGGGACGCTGGTGTTGCTTGGTGCAGCGTCTCCTCAAGTACTTCGGACACGTGGCCCGACAAAATCCTGAGAACTTGGAAAAATTAATAGTTGTAGGTCACGTGGAAGGAAAGAGAAGTCGAGGAAGATTGCCGATCAGGTGGACGGACATTATCAAGGAGGCCACAAAGGAAAATATATCAAGCTACAATACATCTGGATTGTGGTGCCTTAATGGCAAAGTGATGTTTAGTTCAGCTAATCTGTAACGTGACATTCATTGACTATTAGGCGGTACGAAGTTCGACGGGTCAGCTAGTTATTGATTTTTTTTCCTACCTATGCTGATAGCCTTGAGAGGCTATATCAGCTTCTCCTTAACGTGTAGATGAGCTCACGGGGCTCAAACCGGGAGCGTTGCTAACACTGGCCCCAGCAAGAGCAGTGCTTCGCAGAATCTACCACCGAAGCCACCAAAAGCGAATCTCACTGGTGGTAGGACGTCTTGTGATTACGCACGGGGGAATACCATCACCCTGCCTATTTCTGCCGTGAAGCAGCAATGCGTTTCTGCTTGAAAGGGGCAGCCGTCGCACTGTTACTTGAGATCTTTGAACTCTTGTCTCAAATTGGGTGCCGGCATTTACTTTGTAGTTGTCTATGGGTTCCGGAAACCACTTAACACCAGGTGGGCCGTGAGCCGTAGTTTTGAGAAAAACAATTTCGGTGGTGCATGCACAATGTCCAATGACATGTCCATAACAATTAATCTACAGTAGATCTAGTAGATCTTGAGGCACTCTTCTTCTGAGTCTTCTAGTAGTCATTTGGTTGTCCATTAAATGCTTAGCAAGCTTATTCGGATGGGCTTCCAATCTTACACAATAGGCTTTAGCTCGATGGATTACTTCATCTTTGACTTTTCTTATGGAAATATCATAATGGATTCTTTCATTTGTAACATACTCCACCTATCTAAGCAATAAAAAAAGCGAAGTTAAACCGTAAAAGTACTTTTAAGTAGTAGTCAGTAAAATTATAAAGTAATCAATAACAAGCAAATGTATGTATCATTTCCTTTCATTCTGATAAGCAAGTAGCAATAAACCTACAGATTCATAGCTCGTCCGATCGTCAAGTGTTATGGACACATTATCATCACAGGTATACGCGACATTATTGTTGAGCAAGTATTTATGACTAATATGAAATACCTATTAAATATTATCCTGTTATATTCGATAAAGTATTTTCAGATACGTAATTAATTATAATCATCTTGGCTTTTGTATTGCGGTGGAAGACGGTTTTGTACCTATTTAATAAATATGCCACAGTTTGGAAGAGTTTAGTTATAAGTGAGGTATTCAGCCAAATTAAGATCGGTATGAGTAGTTTAATTTTATTTAAGTTTTCCAACAAAAATTCCAAAAAAATACAGATATTGTTTTAGAAATAATAAATTGTTCTTAGCACTCTATGTTGTCTGTCTCCTTGTGTTCTGTATACTCTATGAATTTTATGGAAATTCAGGATATAAAATTATGGTAACACAAAAAGGAACTAACAATAAAGTATATAACAGAAGAACATCTAATACAAAAGAGTACATATAAACATTTAAAACATGTATCAACTCAAATAACAAAATCAAGGCAAACTTAAAACACGAAAAAACGAAGAATAAGAAAAATAAATCATCTGACAACAAAATTAACTTAGCAGAATTAAAATAATCGGTCCAGTAGCTAACGAAACCACTGGATGTGGCTTCACGGATTTTTCAAAAAAATCAAATTAATTAGACAATTCCCATTAAAACTCATTGAATTCAAATTAGTTCAATAAAAAATACACAAGTTCGTTGTCTAACTAAATTTTTGTAACTATCCGTTATAACGTTGCACATTACGTTATATTTTATATTATACGTTAAATGAATTTATGTTTGTTTTCGCTAAGGAAATAAAAATATTTAAATTATTTATGTGTGTATGTAATATATATGTAGTCTAATATATTATGTATTAGTGTTTTATTTTTTTATTTTTATTATTGTTCTTGTTTAGATTGTAACTTGATTAGATTGTACTCTTCTACCCACTTATTTAAAGCTTTCCTTCGTTAAGAACGGTTAGCTGGTAGAAAACTCAACTGTTGAGTTAAGCTCGCCACTTTTTATATCTTACGCAATTACTGTAATATTAACTGTGTTTACAATAAAGAATAAAGAAGAAATTAAGATTTTGTTTAAAAGAGGAACCAGGTCATAAAAAAGGGGGCTAAATGAATGAATGCCTACTTTAAGATGAGATTCAAAGAAATTGGTTTTTATACTACTTTTTTTTCTACCTACTCGCGGGTAGCTAAAGCGACAACCGCATGACCCGCTTTTTTATGGAAATGAGTTCGACTATGGTACCTATCAATGTGGGTGATTTGGTTCACTTACCAACCTAGGCTTTGACTTCTAAAAGTTAATTAGACCTTTCAAATATAAGTCAGTGTAGCAGCTTTCTAAGTCACGCGAACTTCGAAACTAAGCCCAGACAATGTGGTATTTAACACAAAATACCAAGTTCTTAACATAATTTTAAAATTTAATGGGTGCCCGTTATTTCGGCTGTTGCAAGCGGTGACCAAAAACAACGAATCTAGAAAGAATGTAAACAGATTTTTCTGTACCTAAAATCTTAGCCGTTCATTCTACTAGTGATCGTGGTGCTTTGCAGTAATCGCAGTGGCGACGAAATATCGGAAACCCTTGCATATCTATTTATTATTATATTGTGTAATGTAATAAAAATCAAATATAATATCGTATCGTGTAATAAAAATCAAACACGCAAAATTATAATTTGCGTAATTACTGGTGGTAGGACCTCTTGTGAGTCTGCACGGGTAGGTACCACTGCCCTGCCTATTTCTGCCGTGAAGCAGTAAAGCGTTTCGGTTTGAAGGGTGGTGCAGCCGTTGTAACTATACTGAGACCTTAGAACTTATATCTCAAGGTGGGTGGCGCATTTACGTCGTAAATGTCTATGGGCTCCAGTAACCACTTATCACCACTCGTCAGCTCATCTAAGCAATAAAAAAAATGTGGATAGCCCCAAAAATTTCAAGTAATTCGTAAAGTGGTATTTTCTTAAAGATTCGTCAATAATAAAGTTCGCCCCTCGGACATCTAGCGTAGCAGGTTCTTCGTGATAACAATACGTTTATAGACGGAGCTTAAAGTAACTGGGACAAGTTTTCGTGGGAACATTTGCATAAAAACTGACGAACCTGTTGTTACATTCAATATGGGTCACCTTGTATTGAAAGTGTGAATGAAAAAAAAAGCTTAAGAAGTGTTTTATTTTATTTTATGATGAGGAGGTGTAATGCTGATCTGAGATATCACGGTTCGGTGCTGGTTTTTTGTCTATTTTAGTACCTGCTGCCTATTTAAATACTTTGACTTTGTCTCTAGGCGGGTAGGGATATTCACATCGCAATATTTATTGGCTTTAGTTACCACTTAACCGAATTCAATCCAAAAACGATCAAGCCGATAAGCTTGCCTTGAACGTGCTCGTGACTCGTTCAGTGTAAAATGGTCACTGGTTTCTATAGGTATCACAATGTAGAATAGCTACCCACTATGGAGCATAAGGTCGAAATTATCAACGGCATAGCCTAAGATGTCCCCATCTTTTAAAGGCACACATGACTATTTCGTGCCTTAATGTTAACCTAAATGATTAACCTACATTCCCATAACTTTAATGAAACACGAATTTAGACAAACGAAAGTATAATAAAACCAGTAGTACCTACACCCTACCATAATAATTCTCGAACGAATTCAAAACGTCCAAATAAAAATCACAAATTCCCACAAAAACACATGAAACTCGAAATGTAACTATATTTTCTCACATCGTATTCTCACGACCTCCGAAACATCTACGTAACGTGATTTCTATAGTGAAAGTCGTCATAAGGGTGTAATCAAAACTAGGATTGTTCGGAACTTGAATTGGCGTAAATGAAATGCCGCCCGACCCTAATGGACAACAGGTTGGTCAAGGAATGCTTATAAACCAGATAATTTTAAATCGATTCTCACACGTAGCGCGTTTCACATCGAAACTCGTTGGATAAGTAAGGGATCCGAGTCTCGACAAGAATCGGACGAGATACGAATCGCCTTGACCGGTTTCCGAAGAAATGCTCGCCGACTTAGGTATTGTTATCATTACAATTGTGGTACGATTGAGTTTGTTTGGAATGTTGGTGCGACTTCGTGCTTCAGACTAGGCCGGTTTGTCTATACTGTCTCTGTTGCCTCTGTTGTAATTTTTTTTTATTGCTTAGATGGTTGGACGAGCTCACAGCCCACCTGGTGTTAAGTGGTTACTGGAGCCCATAGACATCTACAACGTAAATGCGCCACCCACCTCGAGATATAAGTTTTAAGATCTCAGTATACAACGGCAACCCTGCCCTTCAGACCGAAACGCATTACTGCTTCGCGGCAGAAATAGGCAGGGCGGTGGTACCTAACCGCGCGGACTCACAAGAGGTCCTACCACCAGTAAAAAATTACAAACATTCATATAACATTTGTACGTTATCTTCCACTAAGTAACGGGATTAAATATGTTTTGTTCATAAATTTATCAACTACAAAATTAAGGAAGATTATTCGGCACGTACGGGTCCGCACGGGTAGGTACCACCGCCCTGCCTATTTCTGCCGTGAAGCAGTAATGCGTTTCGGTTTGAAGGGTAGGGCAGCCGTTGTAACTATACTGAGATCTTAGAACCTATATATGTCAAGGTGGGTGGCGCATTTACGTTGTAAATGTCTATGGGCTCCAGTAACCACTTAACACCAGGTGGGCTGTGAGCTCGTCCAACCATCTAAGCAATAAAAAAAAATAGTACAATACGTACTTAACAAATATTGACTATTGACTTCGACAGTGAAGGAATAACATCGTCTAATAAAAATCAAACCTGCAAAAATGTTTATATGCGTGGTACGACGTTTTGTGAGTCCGCACGGGTAGGTACCACCACCCTGCCTATTTCTGCTGTGAAGCAGTAATGCTTTTCGGTTTGAAGGCTGAGGTACCCGCTGTACTGTAAAAACTGAGACCGTAGAGATCAAGGTGGGTAGCGGCATTTACTTTGTTGATGTCCATGGGCTCCGGAAACCACTTAACACCCTAAGCATAGCCAAAGTTATTCTTAATATACCTACATTCAAAATGAAATAGTATTTGAAATCGGTCCAATTTCAGATGAATCAAGATTACGAGAGAACGTATTCACGCGATATGCCATAATGTCTCATTTATATTCACATGTCTCTTGACTATAACTATATCGAATGTTGAGATTGACCGAACGATTTATTTTTAACCGACTTCAAAAAAGGAGGAGATTCTGAATTCGGCTGTATGTTGTTTTTATGTTTGTTACCTCATAAGTTTTGACTGGGTGAATCGATTTTGATGTCTCTTTTTTAGAAAGCTGATGCTTCCCGTGTGGTCCCATTTCAATTTAGTCCTGTTCTGATAATGGTATCCATGAGAAAACTGTATAAGTCTTAAATTTTGCATTAAGTACGTGCGCGACAAATAGATGAATAACTCAATATCACGCCAACCGGTTTCGATGATTATTGTTTTTTAGTGTATATTAATTTGTTTTGGAATATCTTTTTTTTCTGTTTGAAGTCGGTTTTTGTTAAAGCATTTTGTTTTTTGTTTTTTTTTTTATCTATATATTAATACGTGAAGCAAAAACATTGTATCCCTTTTTAAGAAAATTGCGTGGACGGAGGAGGATGAATTTTTTCACACTTATAGAGAATATAAAGAAGAAGTACACAATGCTAATATTTTTTTTAAATAATGGATAAAAGATACATTAAATCAATAACGAAAACGTTACACACACTACATGCCATGTATTTGACGCACACACGCATGCATACTATTTATTGTCAAACTTTTGTTCTTGACGTCTGTTGTCAAATTAAGAATAGATTAAATATTGTTTGTCTTTGTTAATATTTTTTATAGTGTAGTCTTGGCGAAATTTGTGATTATAGAAGTATAAAATACAATCATTATAGTGTACAAACTTACAATTCCAATTAATTATAGTCGAATTTCGACTATTGCGGGACTTCTAGTTATTAAAGCAAAGCATCTACAATTATTGTATCTGTATAATATTACTATTATATTAACATTAATATAAGTATTATGTTTAACCTTGCGATTTTCTACTTCTTAAATTATTTCCAAAGTTTCGAATACACTACCTACAGGTTTCCTGGTCATGGACGACTATGGTGTTATACCTTGATATTAGAATGCTGTGCTAACTACCTACCTACCCTCTGTTTTTTCTTAAACTTGTTTGTGATGTTGTTTAAGCTGTCTGTTAAATTATGTCAAACTTTATCTAATATATAAAATTCTCGTGTCACAATGTTCGTTCCCATACTCCTCCGAAACCGCTTGACCGATTCTCATGAAATTTTTTATGCATATTCAATAGGCCTGAGAATCGGCTACTATCTATTTTTCATACCCCTAAGTGATTAGGGTTGTCCACACCTAACATTTTTTTTTTATTTGGATATTTTTTTTTGTTATAATGAGGTATTATGTGGTTGAATGAGGTTTTGTTATTTTTATTATATATTCATCCCTCATCGTTCACAGCACTACATACCTCTTTCACTCATTTACCACATCCTTACACACTTACAATAAGTAAGTTTTTTTTCTACACTAGAAATTCCCTAGAAATCTTATATATGGTAGGAGTGGGTGATATAAATCGTATATAGATTCAATATCTATATATCGCAGCAATATCGTTGAATCCGATATCGCCCCGCACGAAATCTATATATCGATATCAGCCGATACACGATATTGCTCGATGTGATGCGCATCGCCATATCGTACCGATTCGTGAATCGAAATCTATATTTCGATATCAGCCGATACACGATATTGCTCGATGTGATGCGCATCGGCATATCGTACCGATTCGTTAATATCAGCAATATTCGTTTGGTTCGTATCGAATCGGCCAGAGTGAGTGAGCGCACGATAGGGATATCATGTGATGAATGAAACAGAAACAGGCATTATCCATACAATTGTAAACCTTATATTTAAGTCCATATGTCTGTAGATTATTCTTAGCGTATCAGCAGGATACAATTAAGGAAAGAAGTTTCAACTTTCGACCCTAACTTGAATGCAGTATAGCCTATTTGCATCGTTGAATTTAATTTCACGCGCTTTGACCTTGAACTAGAATTTTTGGACAAGTGTTTATAAATACTTAAAAGTTTTTTGTGTTTGATTTTTAAAGTACACATTTTTCTATTTTTAGTTGAATCCAAATAATTGAGTTTATTTCTTGTGTTTGTATTAAACTTTTGAAATCTACACTCTTTTGGTATATTTTGTAATTTTAAATTAAGACACAAAATACTAAAAACTGAAAATAATGTAGCCAGTCCTAAGCCTGGTAAAAGCATGAAGGAAAGTTTTTTTGATATTTTTATTTTCATGTTCTTTTTATTACTTTAAGATCATATTATAAATTGATATCAGAAAACCAACCGTATAACGTTGACTTAAATCTATATCTACTACGATATTATATCAGCGTATCGTTTCAAATCTCAAATATCATGAATCGAGAAAATCTACTAGCATCCATCAATATATAGATTCAGAAAATATATAGATTCAATATCCGATATTGATCCTCGATATATAGATACGATTCGATACGCGGCAAAACCGATATTACCCACTCCTAATATATGGCAAAACGATGTTTGCCGGGTCAGCTAGTTTGTTATAAAAAAAAGAACATAATATTCCTAACCTAAAAGTACATGTTATTATCCGCTTCGTCGGATTACAGCAATAGAGTTATCAGCGACATGCTTGGTCAAAGAGTACAATACTTAATTACTTAAAAAAAAAAAACTTTCATCTAGAAGCGTCGTCGTCATCGTCGTCATTGCTTAAGCTTGTCAAAACTGACGTCTGTCAATTTGTTTAACTTAGTATTTCATCCCTATAAGATAAGTGTTAGATAACCACCACCCATCTTCTCTATTATAATTAGGATATGTTTTTTTTTATTCAGTTGCCTAGCGCAACTTCAATGAATTCGTTTTCTTTCTCCTAAAAAAATGTTTGGATTTTTATAGGAAATAATTTCACGAAAACACGCCAGAAATGTTGTGAACATCTTTACCACTCCGAGTCATGTAAAAAGCCAAAGTCTAAGGAGCGCAGACCGCGGGGTGGGGACAGGGGGGAAACGTACTGCGACGTATACACACCTTGAGTTGCTCGTGTGTGTGCGTGTGTGTGTGTCAAAAGATTCGCGTGTGGGCATATATATTTTCATTTCCATAGTTTTTGTTGTGCAACAGTGAGAGTGTCGTTTTGATGTGTGCGTTAATATCCGACGTATTGATTAATGCGTTTCAGGTAAGGCAGCAAGAAAGTGTATGTTGTTCAAGTTGAAGATTTAATTCTTATTTGTGATGGGTTGCTGCAAGCTTATGGGTTTCGTTACTTCGTGTTTTTGGGGGTAAGGTTATTTCGATTGAATTGTAATGATAGAAAAAAACAAAATGCTTCATGAGTTATACTTGTTTATTTTCGAGTTAAATTGTGACTTCAAAACAATACTCCTATCCGGAGATTGGTAATGTATTTCCATAATCTTAGCTTGTTATAGGCCAATTAGCGTGTTATATTGAACAAAAAAAAAAGTTTTTAATATTGGCTTGGCCATACATCGATGTGATGGACACGTATGATGGATTGTATTAAGTAAATTATTTTTCACACGAACAAAATCTATGAAAACACACCATGAAACTGCCACTAAATTTGTTCTTTTAATCTGTTTTAAATGTAATATTAATAAATTTACTGGTGGTAGGACCTCTTGTGAGTCCGCACGGGTGGGTACCACCACCCTGCCTATTTCTGCCGTGAAGCAGCAATGCGTTTCAGTTTGAAGGGTGGGGCAGCCGTTGTAACTATACTGAGGCCTTACTACTCATATCTCAAGGTGGGTGGCGGCATTTACGTTTCAGATGTCTATGGGCTCCAGTAACCACTCAACATCAGGTGGGCTGTGAGCCCGTCCACCCATCTAAGCAACAAAAAAATATAAAAACTCCATCTTTCAATAACAAAAAAAAAGCGATTAAAAATATAAAACTAAACTTGAACCAAATGTTTTCGTTCCCTGCCACAGCACACCGCTAGAGTTGGAAAAAGCGAGCGTCTAAGGAGGGGGGGCGCGGGGGCTCTTATATTTTAAGATGGCTTCCGAGCGCGAATATCGACGCGCTCCCCCTCCCCTCCCCACCGCCCCGCCGCCCCCGCCGCCCCCGCCGCCCTCGCCTCGCGCGCAACTTACGCGCCAGAATTTTGTCGACACTGATTTTAGTTTCTCTTGACTATTTTTGGTCTGATAAATGTATTTCCAATTACTTTCCGAATTTGAGTTATTGTTTCCGCTGGCTGCTTTGTACTGGTGGTAGGACCTCTTGTGAGGCCGCATGGGTAGGTACAACCACCCCGCCTCTTTCTGACGTGAAGCAGTAATGCGTTTTGGTTTGATGAGTGAGGCAGCCGTTGTAACTATACTGAGACCTTAGAACTTACATCTCTAGATGGGTGGCGTATTTACGTTGTATATTAATACCAGGTGGGCTGTGAGCACGTCCACCCTTCAAAGCAATAAAAAAAACGTCTAGATCTAGATGTTAAGTGGTTATCGTACTCCTTTTGGCACTTAACTCGAGACATGAAGTCTTAAGCGTAGAAGTGTCATACCCATCAAACCGGAACACGTGAAATCTAGACAGAAATAGCAGGATTTCGGACAAGGAGAATTTTACAGATTTTATTTTTATAAATACAAATATTATTCCTTCGTTGTTCGTTCCTTGAAGTTAGACTTGGTGAAAGTGTGTTAGATATAATAACAGCGATAGTTTCACCTATCACAAAGCTGAGCCTCGGCCTTTTTATCTCCACTGTGTCTGTATAATAAATTCTAATATCGTTTAGAATTAGAATTTTTATGTCATATTAATTGAAAAGTTATTTGGATTGTGGAGTAAATAAATGTAATTATTATTATCTATATATTAATACGTGAAGCAAAAACTTTGTATCCCTTTTTACGAAATTTGCGCGGACGGAGGAGTATGAAATTTTCCACACTTATAGAGAATATAGAGAAGAAGTGCATGATGGTAATCTTTTTTTAAAATAATGCATAAAAGATACATTAAATCAATAAAGAAAACATTACAAACACTACATACCATGTATTTGACGCACACACACATGCATACTATTTATTGTCAAACTTTTGTTCTTGACGTCTGTGGTCAAATTGAGAATAGATTAAATATTGTTTGTCTTTGTTAATATTTTTTATAGTGTAGTCTTGGCGAAATTTGTGATTATATAAGTATAAAATACAATCATAATAGTGTACAAACTTACAATTCCAATTAATTATAGTCGAATTTCGACTACTGCGGGACCTCTAGTTATTATTATTAGATCCTAAATACTTCCTAAATATTTAATTTAAAAAAGTATGTACCTATACGCCCGCTGTTGAATATAAATTTTATGTTTATTTGTTGCTAATACTTAACCTAACTACAGGCCTTTTTAGACATTAGAACACGAGATCTTTTAAATCTAGTAATTCCAGAGATCGCATAGAACAAACAACAATTTTAGCTCTAGTTAATATTTGCGTAGACGTAGAGACGCCGATGTGTAGGTAGGTACATTTTAATATATTAACTGTTACTTACGTGCGAGCCTAAGATGAGATCCAAGATGGCGTCGGTTAAGCACTTCTTAGCGAAATGTTTGTTAGTATGGATATGGATTTGCAACTATTTATCTAAACACAGCCGACTGAGTTGCTTGCGGGATCTTCTCAATTAGCCGCGATTCCGATCCGATGGTAGGTTCTGCGAAGCACTGCTTTTGCTAGAGCTAGTGTTAGGAAATTCTCTTAGGTTGAGCCTGTGAGTTCCCTTACTCATCTGGGCGTAGCAGAAATAGCCTCCTAGGCTACCAGCGAATAGGTAGGCAGGAAAAAGTAGACAGCTTAAATCGTTAGAAATCTGAAAGGTTTCTCTATTTCAATAAATTAACGATCTGACCTCTCGCAATGACACGCATTGCTACTCCGCGTAAAATCACGTCAATGTTGTTAACAAGTTTCATTGTGGGAGACGAATAGTTTTTCAGCACAGGTTAAGGAAATTTCGAAGAAATTATTGACTATTTCCCCATTGTCTATGTCTACTATTATTGTTTAAATGGTTCTTACTACGATGTTTGCAATTTAAGTTGCCGTAAATCAGCTGCCGTAAGCACCACAATCAGCGACGGGGCTTACATTGCACAAACCAAACTTACCAGCATTATCTTAGCGCGGATAATCCTTCAATCATAAAAAAAAACTGGTCCATACCATCCGAAACGCGCACTTCTCAACTTCTCTGTCACAGGTGCCACTTTCTGACTTTCGAGTCTCAGTATATGTATGTATGTTTATTTTAAAAGTGCCCGCTCCATACCAACTTACCTCGACCACACCGAGTTATAATATCGTCGGTAGTTTCCGCGGGAGGTTCTGGGGCTGAGCGCGGGGCGCGATCCACTTATCTACATACATTAAACATTATTTACAATCTTACTCGTTACGAAATTGAAACAAAAATATTAAATATTCAGAGTTACGTACGTTATCAGGCAAAAAATAATAAAAAGCTTGAGTGTTGCCATTAATAAAATTACCTCCATTTAATTAGGTATTTTTCGATGCTTCTACCAAATAAATAACTTCAAGCTGTGGTGTAAATAGACATTGGTGACTGCTTAGCAGACGATGAGCTGACCTATTATTTTTTAATGAGTCGTCATACCACCTGATGTCTATAGTTATCATCGCCTATAGACATGACAACGTGAATGTCGCCACCGACCTTGGGACATGATGAGGTCGAAAGTTGGTCGTTGTGTTTAAAATAGCACCATCCCATCTCTTTCCGTGATTATCGTAAAATCAGTATCAACACTTCACAGTTTCTTTAGTGACAGATACTAAACCCCAAATTATAATGCTTTAAGACTAAGGCTATACGTGTTAAGATTTGAATTGGAAATACAATAGATTCGTTTCCTAGTGTTTTTTTATCTTTGTTTATTACACCTGGAGTACCTTGGATATCCTGTGTGTTTTAGTTGACAATAGCGTTGAAATTCTAGCTATAGATAGCTTTTTTTTATTGCCACTAACCTCGAGGAGTTATACTGGCCTCACCGGATGTACAGGAGAGATATTTTTTTTGCTTAGATGGGTGGACGAGCTCACAGCCCACCTGGTCTTAAGTGGTTACTGGAGCCCATAGATATCTACAACGTAAATGCGCCACCCAGGTTGCGATATAAGAAGATCTCAGTATAGTTACAACGGCTGCCCTACCCTTCTAACCGAAACACATTGCTGCTTCACGGCAGAAGTAAGCGTGGTGCTGGTACCTAGCCGCGCGCACTCACAAGAGGTCCTACCACTAGTATTACCAGTATAATTGCCAACGTTAGCCGCAATAAAAGCAGTATTTCGCTAAATCTACCACCGAGAAGATCCGCCGAAAATTTCAGCGGGTTATTGCATTCGTACCATGGGCTAGTACGTATTGCCGGTTTACCGAAACTTTCACCTTACTCAATATAGGCGTTTCATTTCGCTTAATGGAGTCCACGGGCGCAGCTAACACGACCATGAGGCCTACTCATTTGACCAGACCAAAGCCGCGACGTCTTCAGACCGTAGCGCTTATTTTGAACTATAATTAAATTACCATTTTGACTACAGGATACAATTATCATGCGACCTTTACACGAAACGAAATTCAAACACGTTATATTCACTCGATACCAGTAGGTATACGAACGAGGACTACAACGTTGAAACACTTGGTTGTTACTGTAAAACTTTGCTCTGTAAAACTAATTAATTCCTCCCTACATCCGTGGAGGTAAAGCCGCGTTCACAATGCTAAGGAAGCTCAGCGTATCTGTTTCAAATACTTTACGTCGTAAATCGTCTATCTACTAGGCGCTAGAATGAGTCTAGTATGAGCCTATTGAGCTTTATTTTTTACTGGTGGTAGGACCTCTTGTGAGTCCGCACGGGTAGGTACCACCGCCCCGCCTATTTCTGCCGTGAAGCAGTAATGCGTTTCGGTTTGAAGGGCGCGGCAGCCGTTCTAACTATGCTGAGACCTTAGAACTTATATCTCAAGGTAGGTGGCGCATTTACGTTGTAGATGTCTATGGGCTCCAGTAATCACTTAATATCAGGTGGGCTGTGAGCTCGTCCACCCATCTAAGCAATAAAAAAAAAGCCTTAATAGGTCTTATCTACGTTTTGACTTAGTTACAATATGGTCCACAATCAAGTCATTTTGGGAATAGCCGGTATTGGATTGGCAGTTCGGGTTTCTGTAATTCAATTACCGTAATTTCTCCAATTTTGATACCAATAGACTCGAAAGTCTGGTCCAATTAATGAAAAAACGATGCGATCTGTCGAAATTCAAAACAATTGTTCATACTTGCCTATTAATTGTTTTATTTTTGTATTTGTTTTGCCTATTAGCTTACTACATAGCAGCGCAGTTATGTATGGATACACATGCTAACTCACCTGGTGGAAAATGGCCACGGGAGCCGATTAAGACGTGAGGTTGAAATCTTAATCGTGTATTGAGACGTCTGTCCCATCTTTCAAAGCGCAAAGGTATTTCGCGGCATATATAAGCAGGACGATAGTACCTACCAATACCTACCTACCTATTGAGGTTCGCGGGGATCCACTAGATGCAGGCAGCGCAGGGCCGGTTTTGTGGCGAGGCTTATGCACAGCAGTGGACGTCTGTGGGCTGATAAGAAGAAGTACCTACCAAGTTTTTTTTTATTGCCTTGTAGGCAGACGAGCATACGGCCCACCTGATGGTAAGTGGTCACCGTCGCTCATGGATGTCATCAATGGCAGGGGCAGAGCCAAGCCGCTGCCTACCATTATACATTCATTACACATACATTAAGTATAATTCATTCTAACGCCACTAAAGATATATACATATAAGTATTAGTGAACGGTCGGTTCGTTCTTTGTCGTCTGGTTCGTGTACGTCTTTTAGGAAGGCATTGAAAATACTGACTGCTGCCAATCACGTTCGCCCTCGTTCTATTTCTTTTTTTAATACGCTTTTATTAGCTTCAGACGTATGTATGTTAGTATGTAATGGAATCTTTGAACGTGATTTTGACCCCCTTCAAATCGTCGGATTAAATCCAATTTTGGCATACTTATTAAGGACTGATGACAATTCAATATTTAAGCAAAAAAAATGAAAAAATTGAAATTCAACTAAAAAATGAAACATAAATAACAGTTTAAAAAAACTAACAAAATACGCTTTTATAAGCCCACGCTTTTTTTACAGTAAAATTATTTACCTACACTATTTTTAATTCAAATTTATTAAAATTTATTTTCTATTTTTTAGTTGGATTTTCTATAAAAGCGTTTTTTTTTGTTTTTTTTTTAAACTATTATTTATTTGTTTCGATTCAAATAGCCTGCCATGTCTTAGTCTACGTCATTGTAGGTCGTATGTCCAGTCAAAGGGATTGCACGCCACGACAATCTATATATTAATCTCTCTCTCTTCGATCGTTTCCTCACTGCTGAGGATCGTGACTCCGTCCGATTTCGTCAACCAACTGTCTCCATCGATCCCGCCCTGCAGACCGGTGGAGTGCGTCGCTGATAGGTATCCCCAGTTCCTCCGCTATTTGGTCCGACCATCGTTTGGGACCTCTACCCCTAGGCCTTTTCCCTCTATTTTACTGGTCACCACAAGGCGTTCCAAATTGCTGGTATCCCTACGTGCAACATGACCAAAATACTGCAATATTCTTTGTAGGCAGATTGTGGATAGACGTTGAATCTTTTCTATTTTTAACTGCCTGAGAATAGATATGTTGGTGCGGTGGGCCGTCCATGGTATTCGTAGCATACGTCGCCAGCAACATATCTCAAAAGCGTCGATTCTCTGCCTATCTGCGGCTTTGAGTGTCCACGTCTCTGCACTATATAGAGCAATGGAGAAGACAAGGGTGCGGACCAGATGTATTTTAGTTCGGTGGGTAATATTACGGTCTCTCCAGATTTTGCTCAGTTGGGTCATTGCAGATTTTGCCATGCCAGTCCGTCTCCGTATTTCCGGTTCGCTACTTCCTTTGTTGGTAATCAGTGAGTATGGGAACTGGGTTACGGTTTCGTAGTCATGTAGGAGATTGTTGCGTTGGATAGCTTTGAAACGGTCAATAATCATTAATAATAATATATTAATACGTGAAGCAAAAACTTTGTATCCCTTTTTACGAAAATTGCGTGGACGGAGGAGTATAAAATTTTCCACACTTATACAGAATATAGAGAAGAAATGCACAATGCTAATATTTTTTAAAAATAATGCATAAAATATATATTAAATCAATAAAGAAAACATTACACACACTACATACCATGTATTTGATGCACACACGCATGCATACTATTTATTGTCAAACTTTTGTTCTTGACGTCTGTTGTCAAATTGAGAATAGATTAAATATTGTTTGTCTTTATTAATATATTTTTATAGTGTAGCCATGGCGAAATTTGTGATTATAGAAGTATAAAATACAATTATAGTATTGTACAAACTTACAATTCCAATTAATTATTATAGTCGACTTTCGACTACTGCCGGACCTCTAGTTAGTGTTAATTATACGAGCAGTATAAAATTTTACCAGGTAATCAAAATCGCACCGCACATTGTCCGATCGGTAAGCTTCTTAAGCGTAATTTCGTCGTAGCTCTCCGTTAATATTTTCATACGTTTTATGGAAATAACACTTTTGTATTAAAAACTTTGTCTTTGGCTCTCTGAGCGCATACAGTTCGGTAGGGTTGGTTCGAATTCGGAATTCGTTAGGGTTGGTGCATCCATCTTTTAATCGCTTCGTAGTTCGCTAGTTTAGAGTAATTTTAAAAACATTGAAATCTGAGATCTGTGACCCATTTTTTTCATCGTTCAAAATGAATTCATCCATTTACATTTTAATTGTATTAATTATTTTCAATTCAATTTTATTAATGTATTATTGAAAGTTTAACTAAAACAGAGGTTTAATTAATTATTAGCCCTAATTATGAATACTGGTTCAAACTATATGAAAACGGTATTATTTACGAAATAATATATTATAATCCAGACTAATATTTATGTGTTTGTTTGTCTCATCTTTCACGGGGAAATGAAGCAAAGGGTTGGCCTGATTAAAAAAAATGATAGTTTTAAGTCAGGCGAATGACGTGGCCTATCTTTTATTCCGAAAAAAAACCCATTCCCATAGGAAACTACACTGACACTTTCACTGACTGACTTGGAAGCTAGTATTACTTTCTTATGTATGATGATACAACGATATACTAACCCATAGACACAGACCACTGAGTTTCTCGCCGCACTTTCTCAATAGGTCGCGATTCCGATCCGGTGGCAGATTCTGCGAAGCACTGCTTTTGCTAGGGCTAGTATTAGCAAATTCTTTCAGGTTGAGTCCGTGAGCTCACCTACTCATCCGGGCGTAGCATCATGTAGTAAGCGTAGTAAGCATAGCATCTTCAGCTACCAGCGAATGAGTACGGGAAAAATAATAATAAATCTAATAGCTGTGGCATAAAACTAATGTCTATCGCTTTAATATAAGGCAGCCATTACGCTAACGATTATCATAGAATTTAGTGTTCTGATCTTGAGACCGATAAATATTCAAAGTAACTAGCTGACCCGGTAGGCTTCGTAGTGCCTCAATCGATAAATAAAAGACCTAAACTTTTGTATAAAATAAACTTAAAACAAACAAAAGCAATCCATCCGTCCGACGGGGGGGGACATCAAAGGAAAAACAAAAATGGTATTTTTATTTAATTCCGAGCATTTTACATATTTATCTACTTTTTAAACCTGCTCTGGACTTCCACAAATAATTCAAGACCAAAATTAGCCAACTCGGTCCAGTCATTCTCGAGTTTTAGCGAAACTAACGAACAGCAATTCATTTTATATATATATATAGACTAGCGACCCGCTCTGGCTTCGCTTCGGAAACTGTAATTTATTATTGATTTCTCGACTATTTAATGGATGTTATTATACATATAAAATTATAAACCTTCCTCTTTAATCAAATCAAATCAAATCAAATCAAACAATTTTTATTCAACATAAATGAAAGTACATACTTGTTGAACGTCAAAAGAACTACCGCCAATTCACAAGAACTAGCCTCCGTCCTGAGAAGAATTGGCAAGAAACTCAGCGGGCATGTCTTTTTTTTTTTTTTTTTAAATATGAAATTATTATTTATTTATTTTTTAATATTAGATTATTATTTTTTTAAATATGATTTTTTTACAATGAGTATTATAACGTAACAATTACTACGATATTAAAATGCCCGGAGCGAGCTATCACTCTATCTATTCACTAATCACTCTATCTATTAAAAAAAAACCGCATGAAAATCCGTTACGTAGTTTTAAAGATTTAAGCATACATAGGGATATAGGGACAGAGAAAGCGACTTTGTTTTATACTATGCAGTGATTATGTACGTGACATCTGCTCAAAAAACAAAACAAAACATCGATAAGACTGTTCTTGAGAATTCAAATGAACGGTGCCCCAATCAGCTCAACTCCTAAGCTCAATTTTGAGTGCCTCCGTCTTGGCGGTGTCTCAGGTGGCGTGGCCTCCTCTCTCCTCAGGGAAGGGGGGGCGACTCCCGCGAAGCGTCTCTATTTTCGCGGCGAATAAGTAACCTGGTATGGTGTAATATTAACATTATGTACTGACGTTAGCGGCTCTATTGATTTTGTGTATGAAACGTGCGTCGCCATATCTGCTTTAGTAGATCGCGTTATTATTTTGAATTTAAATTTTTTGGATTTTAAATCCAGTCCTTACATCTGTGGCCAGAGTTAGAGCAGTTGATTAATTCATAAATACCTATAATAAATGTTGGTTTACGTACGGAAATAAAAATAGCTTTAGCGAAGAAAATAAATTAAAAATATGGTTTTTGAAAGAAAAAAAAAAGTAGTCTCTTTCAGGCATAGCCGAATGAAATGATAGCGAAAGAAGCAGCAATACACGGACTGAAATAATTTAATTTTTTACATTACTATTGAAAGACTGATTTTACCGAAGTGTATTTTTTTTTAAATTGATCACTGTAAGTTTGTATATGAAAACATTTGTAGGCAGTTTAAAATTATTATTTAAAAAAAAACGCATGTCTTCTACCAGAAATAAATAATAGGTAACCACCTATGAAGTAGTTATTTTACAATACGGTCAGTATTGCAGTAACAATTGTAACGTAATTTATCAATTACATTATTATGGCTGGCAATTAATTCTAAATTCAATTACGGTAGGTACTGTAGGCAGTGGCTTGGCTATGCCCCTGGCATTAGCAGGCATTGCTTGGCATTGCCATATGCCCCGTCCATAATGTCCATGAGGGCGAATGTAACCTCTCACCATCAGGTGGGCCGTACGCTCGTCTGCTTATAAGGGCAATAAATAAAAAAGATGTGTGGTGTCGTGGGACACCGGATAGGAACGAAGTTCCTTATTATAAAAATATTAATTTAAAGTTCTATTCGAGGTATAAAGAAAATAATTATTCGGATATACATTTTTTATTATGTTTTTTTTTATTGATAAAAATAAAACTACTTTACAAAGTTATCAACTTTATTTTATTCACAATGATTTATAAAAAATACATAATAATAATATACAAAGAAACAGCTATTTATATGAATAATAATAATAATAACCGTCATCACGTACACTATACATTAGACACTGCCATCATACTAAGACTATACAGAAATAATAAAAATCTTACGTTACGGACGTTTTTTCCCGGTTAGGATACCCCTCCGCATCGTCCCATAAGGAACTTCATTCCAAAAAAATGCGTCAAATTGGCAAGTTAAAAAACTTCATAAGTGGCTGCCACAGGAACTGAACGATCGCCGGTGCAACGACCGGTTTGAGGTTTGTATGCCTTGCGTTGCCTAACAGATATTGAGACGAAGGGTTTTGAAACACATTGTCATCTGCGACGAAAATTTTGTTATTTTTTATGATCGTAAGCGGCCTTTATGCTAGGCAATGTCCTAAACGAAACATTCCTCAAAATAATAAAAATAGTTTAAAAAAAGATCTAACAAAATACGCTTTTATAGAAAATCCAACTAAAAAATAAAAAAGAAATTTTAATAAATTTGTATTAAAAATAGTGTAAGAAAAAATTATATTTGTAGTGGAAAAAAACGCGTGGTTTGAATGGTATAAGTAGTTATAAATATTTTATGAACAGATATGAGTAGAAGGTTTATTTTGATAATATCTTGAAAAGCACTCCAGGCTTTTTTACAATAAAATAATTTTTCTTACACTGTTTTTAATTAAACATTATTAAAAAAAAAAATCTATTTTTTAGTTGGATTTCCTATAAAAGCGTTTTTTTTTTTAAACTATTATTTGTTTTTCATTTTTTTGTTGAATTTAAATTTTTTTTCAAATTTTTTGAATATAGGTCATCGGTCCTTAATAAGTATACCAAATTTCGAGTTAATCCGACGTTTTGAAAGGGGTCAAAATCATGTCAAAGATTCCGTTACATAGGTACTAACATAAATATACGTCTGAATCTAATAAAAGCGTATTAAAAACATCTATTTAAATTATTATTAAAAACAGCTATTTGAACGGGGTAAACTTAATTGATGTTCAATTAAAAACATCGATTTTTTTATTGTCTTTGTAGGCAGCTTACGGCCCACCTGATGGTAAGTGGTTACCGTCGCACATGGACGTCAGCAATGTCAGGAGCAGAGCCAAGTCGCTACCTACATCGGTGATACTAATCTATACTAATATTATAAAGAGGAAAGATTTGTTTGTTTGTTTGTATTGAATAGGCTCCGAAACTACTGAACCGACTTGAAAAATTCTTACACTGTTTGGAAGCTAAGCTATTCCCGAGTGACATATGCTATAATCTTTTTTGAAAAAAATTAGCAATCCTTACTAAAACTCCAATAATGTAAGCCAAGGTGTCAAAAAATTACCTAAAATATTCTTTACATCGCGTGCCCTGCGAAAACTATTGATGATAGAATAAAATAATTTACTACGACTTTATAGAACACATTATTATTTACAAAAAGTGTCGGGACAGCATATCTCTAACTATTATAGTTATGCCGCAATAAGTGTTCTTTTATTTAAAAAAAATTAAACAACATCAAATACCGTTGAAATTTTTGATAAAGACCCGAGCGGAGCCGGAGCGGGCTGCTAGTACCAAATAAAACGGACCTTTAATTACAAAAATAAATGTTACGTATTAAGCGAAATATTGCTCAAACCAAATAATATTTTACCCCTCGATATATAATAACAATAAAAAACTAGATATTTAATGGTAAAAATAGGTTATTATAAGACGCTCAATCGATTTTCGTAATACGAAGGGAAAGCCGTGAGGTATTGACGGGTCACGTGATCGGAATAGTTCATAGGGGCTTTAGCATCGGAACGGGCCTTAGTGACTCTCCTTCTCTTTTTGAGAATATAAAAGGCAACTCGGAACCCCAAACGGAACAGCTGGTTCGCTTACCATAAATTATTACTAAATAAATATCACTACGATATAGGACTTTTTGGCGGGAACGCGAGGAGTGAAGTTGTGTGATTTGTTTTATTTTGTCTATTTAGTGTTTTTTCAGGTTTAAATGTGTAATAACGGTGGTTTATTAACAGTTTAATATCTGTGAAAGTGCACAAATGTGGGAAAATGAAACAACCGCTGGACGTAACTTCTCGAGATCCTCCAAAAAGTCCACTGAAAAATCACAATAAATGACCACCATTTGACTGAGATTATATTTCAGCCCATATTATCTCATCTCATTTCATTTAATTTCATCCCAGTTGATTAATGTCTCAAATTAATCATCTTCATTCCATAAAAATAAGAATATAAATAAAAATAAGATATGACTTAAAGGTCTTAGTTACCAGGTCATAAAATCCCTTAAAAACCATTACGATATACGGGGGACGATCTTTCTTCGAGGCTCCCGCATCTAGGTTGTCTTTTTGAGTTCATCACCAACTAAAAACAGCAATTAAACATCCACTCAAATAAAACACGGCTATGATCAAATTAAAACCTTAATCTGATACGTCGAAGGTACAGGTTTGCTGGTGTATATCATTTTGCCCTTACGGGAGCAATAGCGACACAGTAGTCAAGTTGTAGTTTGTGTCAGGCCACGGTTTATGGTAGGCCTGGGATTGACTAATCAGATAGACGCGGAGATAAGAGCAATGGTAGGCAGGAAGGTAGGTAGGACTTTAGGCAGCTCAAGACTCTCGCTGAGACGTTAAGTTGAACTGAAACGTAGGTTGCTTCCGAGCAGGATGGACGTTCCTACCCAGGCAGGCTCGAAATATGTTCTACCGCCAGAAGGAAGGCGCCTAATATTTAAAATTAAAACATCTTAATCAATTTTTTAATCCTATAATTTTAATTGAAACATGCGCTGATCGATTTACGAAGCCATTATGTATAGCGTTGATAAAGATTATGTAAGCACATAGTTCAGATAAGTTATAATTACGGCAGAAAACTCCCCCTCCCCCGTTCTAGGGGGAAAGGGGGAGCCGCAACAAAGCTAATATATCTGAAATTACTGCCAACGCAAATAAATCAGCTGCTTAGCGAGAAACGGCGGTGTAATCGCGAACTTGGGAGCACGTACTTCCTTATAAATTCCCCCTTACCCCCTTTCCCCGTTCGTTTTGAATTTCAAACTAATTCAGGGCTGGCACTATTCTAGTTTTTATTAGTATATTTTTCATTATGTTCTAATAATAACAATTTCTAGATACTTTATTTATTAGTGTTTTCATTAGTCAAGTACCTAGCTATAATAAAGTAGGTAGATATTATTTTATTCAATTCTAATACTAATTTTTAGGGACAATTAAAATCGATAGAGCAATATTTCACAGCCATATTTCATTCCCAATCTTTGGTAATTTTCGACGTGAAATTGCCAAAGTTGGAATTTTAATTTAAAAAAAATTGATTCGTTCTAATATACAGTGGGATAAGACCGATATTCAAATGATAACAACCAACTTAACCATCCGTTGATACGACAGTGACTGTGTAGCTGAATAGCGCATTCGAAATATATTATTGTCGTGGCGTGCAACCTCTTTGACAGCACATAAGACCTACAATGACTAGACGCACACTAAGACAGACACTTGACAAAATATTAAAAAAAAAGATGTGTGGTGTCGTGGGACACCGAATAGGGACGAAGTTCCTTATCATAAAAATATTAATTTAAAGTTTTATTCGAGATATATATATAATATAACAGGAGGTTTCGCAACAACCCACGGTCATTCAGTAACGTGCGAACTTATTGTGGTACACTTCATTCACGATTGTTTGCATAAGAGTTAGTGTATTGCGCAAACGAACGCTCTGAGATCGTAGTCAATGAATGATAAAAAAATGTTATTTTTTTTACGTTATTAAAAAGTTAAGTCGTACACTGTGTGCATTACTAATAAAAATATTACGTTACGGACGCTTTTTCTCGGTTAGGGTACCCTTCCGCATCGTCCCATAAGGAACTTCGTTCCAAAAAAAATCGCCAAATTAAATCGTATAAAATATTATTATGATTTCTCAAAAATGTCAACCCTAAGAAAGAAGGCAGGTCGTAGTACAAAGTTAGATTGGAGCGAACGAGGCGGTACATCGCCATCGCAGCCGTTCTCAAGACAAGTCGGCTTTCACGAACGGATGTACTCCACTACGGTATTTTATCATATCGTTGTATATCTCCCCGGTTCTTCGTACTGAGGAAATACTTTATAGGTATAAGATCAAAATCCATGCAAACATTTAATTTTTATGTAGGTATAGAGATCCGTGAAGGCTTTTTTATCGCATTAGACGCAAGAAATTTAGTTAATTCTTTTTTTTTATTGCTTAGGTGGGTGGACGAGCTCACAGCCCACCTGGTGTTAAGTGGTTACTGGTGCCTATAGACATCTACAACGTAAATGCGCCGCCCACCTTGAGATATAAGTTCTAAGGTCTCAAGTATAGTTACAACGGCTGCCCCAACCTTCAATTCGAAACGCATTACTGCTTCACGGCAGAAATAGGCATGGTGGTGGTACCTACCCCGCGGACTCTCAAGAGGTCCTACCACCAGTAAAGTAATTAAAATCGAAAACCCCAAAATTATAGTTTGCGTAAATCACCACCACCGTACTGCAACACATTTGATGGGCTTCGGTAGCCATTTAAAACCAGATGGGCCATGAGCTCGTCCACATATATTAGCAATAAAAAAGTGTTCCTCACCCTAGTAAGCGAAATGTTAGTATTTTGTAAATTTCAAATGAAGGTAATAAATAAAAATAACATTTCGCGAATCACCCTTATTTTTTATGAAGAAGACCTAGCTCCTGGGATCCTCTTACCGAGAATATCAAGTCCAACAAACTGGCCAGACCACAAGATCCTGATAGTTCTGAATGAAATTAAAAGTAAAATTCTAGAAATAGTTTTATATAAAAATTGACGGTAGTTACCACAAGATTTAAAAGTTCACCTGTAATAAGCACGTATATGATGCGGGACCACATTTACTGTAAAATACAGTTCGTTTAGTTTTTCCTGTCACCAAACAAAGCTCATCAACAAAAGCTATTTATAACGCGGGTAATCGCAAAAAAAATCGGTTGTCTGTAAAGTCGGTTTACTGACAATAGTTGATCGTGACGTCATAAGAAAATACTTGCTGAGCCTTTGCTCGCCCACCTGTCCTGGTGAAACTGGAAAGGCCTCTGGGCCACCAGTAATACTTCAATCATAAAAAAAAAGAAGAAAATACTGATGGAATGGTTTCATTTTTCAATTATCGCAATTATCGTTGCTATAAACAATTGACACCACATTCACTTTTCACTGAACTTCATACTTGACGAAAACATGTAAATCTATTATTGTATAGCAGCTGTCCACGCGGATGCATCGCTGACTCAAGTAGGAGAGAGACAGATGTCGAACGCTGCCGAACGCGGAGGCCGATTGTGCCTCTTTGTTGCTCGTTGCGCGCTCTCGCTTGCACTTCAAGCCTTAAACGGAACGCCTCAGAGCGAGGTAACGCCGCATCAGTCATGTTGTTTCATGCGTGCAGCCGGCTCCATCGAATTATAACACGTTGTCACGTCAAAAAAAACACCTGAATATGGATGATGCACTCGTCGATACACACGACTAGTACCCCCCCCCCCCCAATGGTGTGGCCATTCCCGTTTTTAATTACCCGCAATCTTCATCAACAGTTTCGACATTTACTGCTTAAACCATCAAAATAAACCATTAAAACCGAATCAACTCAAACATTACCTACCAAAACGTAACTAGCAGTACGTAAAATACATAACTGAACACATAAAATCATGAATATGGAACGGGAGTCTTACGCGGTGACTGCCAACGAACACGCCAAAGAAGCTTTACTTGTAACATCATAATAATTTTAATGGAGTCTTGTTAATCCTGCCTCTGAGGCGGGGGCCAACCCCCCCTGAAACCGGGAGGCGTACGTATAAAATTACATAAGCGCAAACTACAACATTATCGCGCTCGAGACGTTTCTATTTAATTAAAATTTAATTAATTCAATGTCTTCGAGAACAATGGAATGGATTTTGCGTAGATTCCTTTGGAATACACGTAGGTACATGTCGGGGTAAAGGCGCGCCTCAGGTACTTTGGTAGCAACGTGACGATTGTATATATAACAAACACTAAAGTAATGATGGAATAGTTGAATCTGAGGGATTTGTAACGCGATTATATATATTTATTACTTATATGGGTGGACGATCTCACAGCCTACTTGGTGCTATGTGGTTACTGGAGCCCATAGACATAATATATACAACGTAAATGCGTCATCCACCTTGAGATATAAGTTCTAAGGTTTCAGTATAATTATACTAACTACAACGGCTGCCACCCATCAAGACGAAACGTATTACTGCTTCACGGCAGAAATAAGCGGGATGGTGGTACCTACGCGTGTGTACTCACAAGAGGTCCTACCACCAGTATAGAAGGCCTTTAAAACCCAATTCGCGACACCGATCACTAACAATTTGATAAATAAATTTTTACTAATAATAATAACAGTAATAATAATAATATTTTCTTTTTTCTTTTTAAAGCATAAAACAAGTATAATTTAGCGTTACAAATTTATTTTGTTAGTCTTTCCTTTCCGGCTCTGCAATGAGCTTCCCTCCACGGTGTTTCCCGAGCGCCATGACATGTCCTTCTTCAAACGAGGCTTGTGGAGAGTAGTCAACGGTAGGCAGCGGCTTGGCTCTGCTCCTGGCATTGTTAAAGTCCATGGGCGACGGTAAAAGCTCACAATCAGGTGGGCCGTATGCTCGTCTGCCTACAAGGGCAATAAAAAATAATAGTTTAAAAGAACTAACAAAATACGCTTTTATAGAAAATCCAACTAAAAAATAGAAAATACATTTTAATAAATTTGAATTAAAAATAGTCTGAGAAAAAATGATTTTATTGTAAAAAAGCGTGGGTAGCTTTTCAGGATATTATCAAAATAACCCTTCTACTCATATCTGTTCATAAAATATTTTTAGATAATAATTTTAGATTTTCTATAAAAGTGTATTTTGTTAATTTTTTTTAAACTATTATTTATTATTTGGTTAAATTTCAATTTTTTCAATATTTTTTTTAAATTTTGGTTTGTCATCGGTCCTTAATAAGTATACCAAATTTTGAGTAACATAAAGTTTTAACGACAAGGAAAACTGACTTCAACGAAAGAAAGTATATCAATTAATGTAGTCGCAAAACAATTAAAAATTCATTAATAAAAAATGTTAGTTTTCGATAAAATTAAAACGTGCCAGCTAAAACAGCAGTTTTCTTCATAAAAAAAAAAGCTGAGGTTAACATAATTAATACACATAAAAAAAATACAGATTAAAAATTTGTTTTTCAAGTCGGTAAAAAAAAAAACGAATACCTACACCAACGTATAATTTTGACGGACAAGTTTATTTTCTCGCAAATCCAATCCCCGAATCCAGTTTGTTAAAATCAACTGTTGTAGTTTATTTGTTGTATTGTCCGGAAACTTGCTTAAGAAATAAACAAATCGATTGTGTTGCTATCGTCTGGGGAGTTGTTCGATGTTGACTTGAACAGCAGTAGGTCGTGAGCACGTCACTGAATCAAACCAGTTTGCATTGTGGGATTTGATGTGTACTATATCTTTCAATCGTTTTTTTTAATAGTAGCTTTTGTGATTTAAAAGATTTAAAAAAAAAAAACTACCCGTTTGTCGTGTACAATTAAAAATAATTGATTAAGCTTTAACCGCTTTCGCTTATAACATTTTATTAATTAGAAGTCATCGTGGCCTAAAGGATAAGACGCCCGGCTTACCTGTATCGAGCGAGGTGACTCTTAAGTTCGAATCCCGCAAGCAGGTACCGAACTTTTTCTCAATTCGACTGTATGTTTTTTTTTATGTTTGTTACCTCATAGCTTTTGATTGGGTGAATCGATTTTGATGATTCTTTTTTATTATTAGAAAGCTGACGCTTCCCGTGTGGTCCCATTTTAGTCCAGTTCTGATAATGGTATCGATAAGAAAACCATATAAATGTAAGTCTTAAATTTGCATTAAGTACGTGCGCGACAAATAGATGAATAACTCAGTATCACGCCAACCGATTTCGATGATTATTGTTTTTAGTGTAGGTAGATATTATATTAATTTGTTTTGGAATATCTTTTTTTTTCTATTTAAAGTTGGTTTTTGTTATAGCATATCTATTTACAATTATTTAACGAAATAATAATATATGACTAATGAGACTTCGTGTAATAAAATTCATGTAAGAAAAATTACACCTTGCAAAAATTGTAACAAGCGTATTTTATTTACAATTGAGACAATTAACTCAAGTTGGGTGGTGGCATCCACATTTTGATCTCTATAAGCTTTCGGTAACCGCTTAACACTAGACGAGTCGTGAACACGTTCACCTTCCCACGTAATAAATAAGCTTTTAGGTACTATTAATTAAAAGTAACAAGTACAGTAAAAATTTCCATTTTATATGAAACATCGGTTTTTGCGAGTCGTAGAGTTAATCACGTCATTGCATACCCTCCCGATCCATTAACAGTGCTTTTAGGTACCACAAGCACCAGTCACCATCCTCGTCGAACCCGTCGCTTGCGACGAAGGGCTCGACGAGCGAATTAACCCATAGACCCAGCCCACTGAGTTTCTCGCCGGATCTTCTCAGTGGGTCGCGTTTCCGATCCGCTGGTAGATTCTGCGAAGCACTGCTCTTGCTAAGGCCAGTGTTAGCAACACTCCCGGTTAGAGCCCCGTGAGCTCACTTACACGTTAGGGTGAAGCTGAAATAGCCTCTCAAGGCTATCAGCATAGGTAGGGAAAAAAATGAGTTAATTTAAGCTATTTTTACGGTTTCATATTATTGTTGTTATGTTATTTCCGAGGTTTCAAATAAGATATCGCTTTTTTGTGGTCATAGTCGACTGTCAGAAGGAGGATCTGATAAGGGATTTAAATGATACACACACGTAACTACACATGTGTGTATATACAGACAAAGACTGTTTTTTTTTTTTTTATTGCTTAGATGGATGGACGAGCTCACAGCCCACCTGGTGTTAAGTGGTTACTGGAGCCCATAGACATCTACAACGTAAATGCGCCACCCACCTCGAGATATAAGTTCTAAGGTCTCAGTATAGTTACAACGGCAACCCCACCCTTCGAACCGAAATGCATTACTGCTTCACGGCGGAAATAGGCGGGGTGGTGGTACCTACCCGTGCGGACTCACAAGAGGTCCTTCCACCAGTGATTACGCAAATTATAATTTTGCGGGTTTGATTTTTATTACACGATATTATTCCTTCACCGTGGAAGTCAATCGTGAACATTTGTTGAGTACGTATTTCATTAGAAAAATTGGTACCCGCCTGCGGGATTCGAACACCGGTGCATCGCTACATACGAATGCACCGGACGTCTTATCTTTTAGGCCACGACGACTTCAGAATACTGAATATTCAATAAAGATACTGACTGAACTAGCCTGCTGTTCAGTGCTCCCGTCCAATTCTATTGCAACGGTTGAACGAGATCACGGCCCGCCTGGTGATAAATGTTACCCGTAGCCCACAATAATGTATTTTTATTGGCGCAAATGTTTTTTTTATTGCTTAGATTGGTGGATGAGCTTGCGGCCCACCTGGTGTTAAACGATTACCGGAGCCCATAGACATCTACAATGTAAATGCCGCCACCTACCTTGAAATATAAGTTCTAAGGTCTCAGTATAGTTACGACGGCTACCCCACCCTTCGAACCGAAACGCATTACTGCTTCACGGCAGAAATTGGCAGGGTGGTGGTACCTACTCGTGCGGACTCACAAGAGGTCCTACCACTAGTCGAATCGGCGACTACAGTATTTGTTTTCGAGAAAGACACCAATGCACTCATTTCAGTAAAAAATTGACCTTATTAACTATCTATATACGTACCTATTTTAAGCAGGCAAACACAAAAAAGTTCATAACCGTTTTCTCTTCTGTTTGACACGGACTTTGGCTTTAGTAACTACATATTGACAAGCTTTAGTGTTGCCAATAATTTTTTAGTAGTTTATTTTTTATTTAAAAGGTTAGTTATTTTCTAAAGGCAAGTTATTTTCTAAAAGCAAAAATAGGACATAAAATGAATGTAATTCTTAAGGCCTCAATAATTACAGTCGAATTTTGATAATTGAGCGTCCACTAGCACATTAAATTAAGCTGAACACATTAAAAAGAATATTTTTATACATTTTACATAACATTTCCATTGTATAGAAAATTAGCGACCCGCTCTCGCTTCGCTTCGGAAACTGTAATTTATTATTGATTTCTCCATTATTTAATGGATGTTTTTATACATATAAACCTTCCTCTTCAATCACTCTATCTATTTTAAAAAACCGTATCAAAATCCGTTGCGTAGTTTTAAAGATTTAAGCATACACAGGGACAGACAGATATAGGGACAGAGAAAGCGACTTTGTTTTATGCTATGTAGTGATGATGATTAAATTTTTTTGGTCACGAATTATGAACACACAAAAAGAGACTTTAATTTAGATACGTTTAAAACGTAAAGTCGAGGGAAGCGTTAATGAGCACTATAAAATATAGACGCGGTAATCGAACCCCAAAGTTTCCCCTCGGGTTACCTTCTTCAAATGTCTATTTATACCTTAACGTAAACACCCGCATTGAAATTATCCTTACAGATAAGAACTCATTCCGAAATGTCTGCAAGACTAATGTTTCCGACTTGAGGGTCCCCCGTTCTAAAAGGGCTTATCGCGGTGGGGTCCGCCCCTCTTTATAGAATTTTCGGGGCTGCCGGGGGGCGGGAGGGGACCCCTTTTTGCGAGGTACGTTTTCATTTCCTTCATCTTTCTGCGCTTTCGCTGGCACGGGGCCGAATTTGGAGTTTGGTTTTAATTCAATCAATTTGTTCAATCAATAATGATGAAAACTTGAAATCAATATCGATAGAGAACTGCTCCAATTTGAAACTGCTTCAAAAGAACGATGAAGGAACATTACTTAACCACCTAGTGTTTTTTGCTTGTACATAATATATGCTTTATCATTTCCATACTGTACTTTTTTAATGTTAATTGTGTTTTGGTGTGGCTGCCCCACCTTTCAAACCGAAACGCATTACTACTTCACGGCAGAAATAGACAGGGTGGTGATACCTACCTAGTTTTTAAAAGTTCTCGATAGCGTAAAAGTTAACTTAGATTTCTACGAAGTTCCAACGTTTGCCTACGTTTGCCGCTAGGGGCGCTGTTCTAACTCCATACAAATCTGTGTTAACTTTGACGCTGTCGAGAACGTTAAAAAACTGGAACTAAGCACACACACAAGGGAGTGCTCTGAGGAATTGTTTGAGATGATCCCCTCAGCTCCTTTTTATCATCGCACCTCCCGCCATCGGAGCAGATTTCATCCATATTATCTGGAACCGCTGCGTTCAGCGACAGTACGTTTCCAGAGGTCTTTTTTGCCACGTACCATCCGGCTATGGAATGAGCTCCCCTCCACGGTGTTTCCCGACCGCTATTACACGTCCTTCTTTAAAAGAGGCTTGTGGAGAGTATTAAGCGGCAGGCAACGGCTTGGCTCTGCCCCTGGCATTCCTGAAGTCCATGGGCGACGGTAACCACTCACCATCAGGTGGGCCGTATGCTCGTCTGCCTACAAGGGCAAATAAAAAAATAAAAAAATGTAATCTTCTCAATACAGATTTAAGTCTTAATACGTCCCTGTATCCAATTCTCCGTCTTACGGCTCCACCTTAGACAGCCTCGCCCGCTCAAACCGCACCCCCCGGCGTTCTTCGTTAGCAAACTTCCATACTTTGTAATATGCAAATGTAGCGAGCGTCTCGAGGCCGCGGCGTTAGGCGTCTTAAAATGAATTAATGACACAGGTGAGGGGGGACCGGGGGCGGGCTGGGTGTAGGGGGGTTGGGGGGGGGGGTGTGCGTTGTATTATACGCGTTCCGTTTTTGAGAACAACGCTTGTTATGTATTAGAGATACGTTCTGTTGTATTGTAAGATGAAGATTTTTTGAAATGATTTCCTGGTGACATTTAATGAGATCCTAATCTCAAGCGCATTACGCTGTGTAAAGCAAAACAAAAATCATTTTCAATATTGTTATCTAAAAAAAATAGTATTTCGTAGAGACAGTAGGTATATGTAGAGAATTAGTCAATATAACTATATTTGAGACTTTAGAACTTATATCTCAAGGTGGGTGGAGCATTTACGTTGCAGATGTCTATGGGCTCCAGTTATTACTTAGCACCAGGTGGGCTGTGAGCTCGTTCACCCATCTAAGCAATAAAAAAAAACGCATTAAAATTTGTATATCAAATTTCATTATACATATTTTCTTCGAATGTGTATTTCTTTAATGTATCAGTACATAAAGATCACATATTTATCCATAAGTATATTAATACGTGAAACAAAAACTTTGTACCGTTTTTTACGAAAATTGCGCGGACGGAGGACTATGAAATTTTCCACACTTATAGAGAATATAGAGAAAGAGTGTAGAATGTTAATATATTTTTAATTGTCCATAAAAAATACATTAAATCAATAAAAAAAACATTTCACATATGTATTTGACATAACACATATAAACATATATCCTATATGTTTATTGTCAAACTTTTGTTATTGTTTAAAGTCTGTGGTCAAATTGAGAATAGATTAATATTGTTTGTCTTCAATAATATTTGTCTATAGTGTAATCTTGGTGAAATCTTTGATTATTGAAATATTTAAATGTATAATGAAATTGTTGAATAATGAAATTGAAATGTCTTTGACAATAGAACCATAATAATGTTCGAACTTATAATTTCAATTAATTATAGTCTAATTTCGACTACTGGGGGACTACTAGTTATTATAGATACGTCATTACCGTAATAAAATATTGCCGTTTCAATGCATTGGCAATATATTATATATATTATATATATATATATATATATTATATATTCAGTACAAAATTGCAATAAAATTCGTGACAAACAAACATGCAAACGTACCTTCACATAGTACAAATGCAACAGATTTTTTTATACTCATTAAAAAAGGTACCTACAATAAAATATCCATAGAACAATTCATGGTTACCTTGTGAATGTGAAATACATTCTAATAAACTTTATTAGATGCTCGTATCTATTAGAATATGCGCTAATACGAAGCTGCTCTTACAAAAGCCGTCCACAGTCTATACAAACAGCCCGCCATATTCCTGAGAGAAATTCAAATTTCGAACGCCTCTCGCACCGCCATCTTGCGAAAGACGTCGATACTTTGTCACTATGCGCCGCGTATTTTTTTTCTTCTAGAACGTCTCAAGTGACATATTTTTAAGCCACAATAGTCCTTAAGTCTAAGCTCGAAGTCGGTAAATCGCTCGCGGAAAAATCTCTTTCCCTACATTGATCATTAAGTTGGAAGGGCACATTTTAAAAAGCGGATTCTAAAATACTCACCTTAAAAGCAAATGGTATTAAGTCGAAATCGTATTAACAAGAAAGTTCACTTATGACTTTACGGCATACGTTCTCGGAAACTATAACTACAATGCACTGGCGTAGCGTGTTTTCTAGCTCGCCTCCACCTATACCTTATGAGCGCGATAAAACGGGACGCATGTATTTCAATAGTTTCGTTGTAAATGGGCGGGTATAGTCAAACAGAGTAAGTTTCGGAAGAAGTTCAGAAGAGGGTACATTGAATTTTATTGAAATTTCGTTCGCGACGGATCGCGGACTACAAAGTGCACTGGTACAGACGTAACATTGTCTTTTTTTAAATATTAATTCAACAAATCGTTACAATACTAACCAGTCATGCTTTTAATAAAAAATCTAATATAGTTTATTATACTTTATTACAACAACATTTTTATTAACTGAAATAAAATTACGCATAGATTTAAATTAACGATTAAAATAAAACATTACGTACTGTTTTATTGAAGCTACACGAGCCAATGGGCATCACGGCGCGAGGGTCAAAACTCATTTTGGGACATGAGGTCGAAACTTGATATTGTGTAACGGCTATTACTACTTATTAGATTTACAATTTGAATACGATGCATATTTCAAAGTATAATCTTTGAGATCAAGAATGATGATTAATTAAAAAATCTTTTTTTAGGGTTTAATCTCTCAATTTTTGCTGTCTTAAAATTGTATTTTATTTATTTATTTATTTATTTTTATTTATTTATTGTTAGCATAGAAGTAGAAACACAATCATAATTTGCTAACTAGGTTATAAAACCTGTATCTCAAGCAGCAGTAGGTACTTACTCCTCGTACAAAGAATACGACAGCTTTATTTATTAATGACTTTGTAATCAAACGTTGTCAATCCTTCATCGAGGAAATCCTTCGTGAATATGAACCACGTGAAAAATTCATTACAAAAACAGCTTTACAAGGTCGTCTACCACCAGAACGGGAAGAACGCTGCGGATATCCGACGAGAAACCCAGCAGACTTAGGTGGATATGGAGATAGCGGCTTTACTGGTGGTAGGACCTCTAGTGAGTCCGCGCGGGTGGGAACCACCACCCTGCCTATTTCTGCCGTGAAGCAGTCATGCGTTTCGGTTTGAAGGGTGGGCCAGCCGTTGTAACTATACTTGAGACCTTAGAACTTGTATCTCAAGGTGGGTGGCGCATTTACGTTGTAGATGTCTATGGGCTCCAGTAACCACTTAACACCAGGTGGGCTGTGAGCTCGTCCACCAACCTAAGCAATAAAAAAAAAACCTCCAAAGAGGGTCTTCGCTGCAAAAACAAATGGAGTGTTTTCTTCAAACGAGTTTCGAAGTTCTCAACAGTAGAATGCGAAATAAAGAACGATCTCTCATTAAGTGGCTCGTATTAGAGAGAGAGCAGAGAGAGATAGTGTGAGAGAGAGAGAGAGAATATACTTTATTGCACACCAAAACGCAATTAACATTAAAAAACAGTCAACAAGCAGATACATTTGTACTATAGGCGGTCTTATCGCTAAAAGCGATCTGTTCCAGACAACCGTTTGATTTAAAGAAATTCTGGAAAATATAAAGATACAGCAGGTATGTTGCGGTGTGCTATTAACAATACATTATTATAAAAAAATACCGAAATGTGTACAATAAATAGAGATATACCGTAGGTATTATAATGTTGGTTTGACTTTATTTCAGTTCCAGCCTTTTGAATATCAGAGCGATGTCGAAAACAGCTGATGATATTAGACGTGCTCCTTTGTAAGCGAATTCTATCGCTTATCGGTCTAAAAACGCTAACAAATGAAGTATAGTTTTTTTCTTACCTTTTTTTTTATTACTTAGATTGGTGGACGAACTCACAGCCCACCTGGTGTTAAGTGGTTATTGGATCCCACAGACGCAAATGCGCCACCCACCTTGAGATATACGTTCTAAGGTCTCAGTGTAGTTACAACGGCTGCCCCACCTTTCAAGCCGAAACGCATTACTGCTTCACGGCAGAAATAGGCAGGGTGGTGGTGCCTACCCGTGCGGACTCACAAGAGGTCCTACCACCAGTAAAAACCTACCTTACCTACCTTAATCTTACCTAAGTTGATAGCCTTGAGAGGCTATATCCGCGTAACCTACACGAGGTGTGTTGCTAACACTGGCCCTATCAAGAGCAGTGCTTCGCAGAATCTACCACTGGATCGGAAACGCGACCCACTGAGATGATCAGACAGAAACTCAGTGGGCTGTGTCTATGGGTTGAAGCTTAGTGGAACAATAAGGATCATATTAGAACTAGGTAAACATAATTTTCATAGAGCAATCAGTATTTTAGTATACTATGTATTTATCGGTGAGGATAAGCAGCGGCTTGGCTCTGCCCCTGGCATTGCTGACGTCCAAGGGCGACGGTAACCACTCACCATAAGGGTAATAAAAAAAATAAGAAAATCACTAGGGTTTTCACACGTAAGATCAATTTTTTTTTATTGCTTAGATGGGTGGACGAGCTCACAGCCCACCTGGTGTTAAGTGGTTACTGGAGCCCGTAGACATTTACACCGTAAATAAGCCACCCACCTTGAGATATAAGTTCTAAGGTCTCAGTATAGTTACAACGGCTGGCCCACCCTTCAAACCTAAACGCATTACTGCTTCACGGCAGAAATAGGCGGGGTAGTGGTACCTACCTATCCGTGCGGACTCACATGAGGTCCTACCACCAGTAAACAACAAAAACATTACAACAAAATACAAGAAATACCAATGAAACGTTCTTCGTGAACACTACAAAGAGTAGGTATACTGTCTGTCTTAATTTCAACACAATTAGTATTATTTTGTTGTGTTAGCTATAGCAATTAAAAATTCTTTTAAACAAACAAACGGATTCAGTGCGAAACAATTCATGAAATGTAATTTAATAATACAAAGTAATTTATTTTACATAAAAAAAACTTTTAGTTTATATAAACAAATATAATCAGTATCTAGTTTGATAATAGATGGCGGCAACAATATGATTTGCATAAGCAATTACCTACAGTGTTTATTTATTTTCATTTATTGAAGTGAAAACTTCTTTAGAATCGTTGTGATTTCAAACCGGATGCAACGGAAAAAACGACAGGTAAGAGACACAAATACAAAAATGTGTAGGATGAAGCCAGCAAAGAATGAGACAGAAATATACATACCATTTAATACAGCGCCATCTGTGAGATTTTTTAATACTAACGTGTGTATGAAAGCTCTTGTAGTGAATTTNTTTCAAACCGGATGCAACGGAAAAAACGACAGGTAAGAGACACAAATACAAAAATGTGTAGGATGAAGCCAGCAAAGAATGAGACAGAAATATACATACCATTTAATACAGCGCCATCTGTGAGATTTTTTAATACTAACGTGTGTATGAAAGCTCTTGTAGTGAATTTTAATTTAGGATTATACGTGAAATTAAAATATCAATTCGCAGAGGGCGCTACCTTACAATTATTTACTAATGACAAAATTTTACATATACTTAAGACGTTTAGGATAATTGTATTTTAATTTTGGAAGGTTTCACTTCTACCACGTGTATATTGCACACATGTATTTTTTTTTTAAATATATTTTGTACACACAGCTGTTAGAAAAAACACGACAATAAGGATACAGAGTACAAGGGCACTACTTATTTTATGTTGAAATCTCTTCCAGTAGGCCCGCAAAAGGAAAGAAGAATTAAGGACACAAACCTAGTGCATACAGTAAACATTACAAAACAATATATATACATACATACGTGTTTATTTAAAATAATATGTAATGTTAATCGTAACATATTTTAATTTTAATATTTATCTTTATTAATAGTTGAGTATTCCGACAATCTATACTAATATATAAATCTACAGTGGTTTTTACGGATGTTCCGTTATAACTACTGAACCATGAATCCGATTGACTTGAAACTTGGTATCCATGTAGAAAATACATGTACTTAATGGATAGGCTAATATTTATTTGAGTTTTGGGCTCCCTTATAATAATAACAATAAATAATAATGTTAATTTTAAATGCCCAGCGAAGCGGACGAGTACGGCTAGTCATTTATTTTTTTATAACAACAAACTAAGCATTTTCATATCAAAACTGTGTCTCCTAATTACTAAATAGGGTAAAATAACAATTTTGTGTTACATATAACAAATAAATGTTAATTTCGAATAAATTAAATTAGGATTCATGATTAATTATTGTCAATAATGGCGGTCAGCGCTCATTTCTACGGTTGGCTATCACGTGTTATGTTGTAAGGAGTCAGACGATACAATGCGAGTAGCATCGCAGAGCCGGGGTGTGACATTCCGTGGCGGGTCACTCAGCTGACCGCTACGAACAACGGAGGTCGTGGAGTCGCCGTCAAACTAAAAAAAATATTTAAAATAAACTAGCTGACCCGGCAGACTTCGTTGTGCCTCAATCGATAAATAAAAGACGTAAACTTTTGTATAAAATAAACTTAAAAACAAACAAAAGGAACCCGTCCGACGGGGGACACATCAAAAGGAAAAACAAAATTGTTATTTTTATTTAATTCCGATAATTTTCATATTTATTTCTACCTTTTAAACCTTCTCTGGACTTCCACAAATAATTCAATACCAAAATTAGCCAAATCGGTCCAGCCGTTCTCGAGTTTTAGCAAGGCTAACGAACAGCAATTCATTTTTATTTATAGGTATAGATAACGAAATCGATTTTTTAGTTATGTTACTAGGTCAAGCTAATTTTTATTCGTTTAGTTTTTGTAAAGAATACCGATATTATTGAATATAAAATTGTTTATATCATGTGCACTACCCGAATTAAGATAAATTCAGCATTCACAGATGCACAACTGTGGTAAAACAAAATGAACAGAGAATATAGCTTACAACAACCAAAACAACGTAACGTATAGCAACGTTTACTGGTGGTAGGACCTCTTGTTAGTCCGCGCGGGTAGGTACCACCACCCTGCCTATTTCTGCCGTGAAGCAGTAATGCGTTTCGGTTTGAAGGGCGGGGCAGCCGTTGTAACTATACTGAGATCTTAGAACTTATATCTCAAGGTGCTTGGTACATTTACGTTGTCCATGGGCTCCAGTAACCACTTAGCACCAGGTGGGCTGTGAGCTCGTCCACACACCTAAGCCATAAAAAAAAAGGAACATTCCCGTATAATATTAATTAGTAAAATTATAATTGTATCATGTATTAAGTTACTTATGTCACACTGTTAGGTACCTATATGTAGAATTTCGGAGACAATTTATTAAAAACCTTAAACATATAAGTTATCGCGTTTTAATCAAAATAATATAAAGTTCTGTCTAATATAAAGTTGTGTGCGTCTAAAAAAAGTAATAGCATTATTAATGTTCTGGTAAGCAAAATAGATTTTGTAAAATGAGCAAAGGAATGGTACAATACGATCAGCCATGCATCAGCAAATATCCTTTTCTAAAACAAATATATAAAAAAAAACTACTGTCATTAAAAATACGTAAACTATCTAGAAAAAAATCGAAGCGAATACAAAAAAAATATACCAAAAAAAAAAGTGTAACTATCGTCTCAATAGAACTTCTGCGCCTGAGGTCATCGGCGGTCAGTCGTCACACTGTAGACACGTCGACCGTTGACTTGCGCGCTATCTGCTCTGCTCACTTTTAGGAAGACTTGTTCCTTTACACTTCGCAAATACAGATGTTGGATAACCTTACATTGAAACTAGCTGCCATATAACGTTGTTTTGCCATATCAATTATTTCTAAGAAAGATAATAAATAGTCTATATAACGGCTGCAGCGCCATCTGCCGGGCTGATTTGTGAATCTAAACCCTCCAGGGCGTAACCCGAATACATACAAAAAAAATCATTGAAATCGGTCCAGCCGTTTAGGAGGAGTTCAGTAAAAAGGACACGCACAGAATAAATCTATAGGTATATTAATGCGTAAAGCAAAAACTTTGTATCCCTTTTTACGAAAATTGCGTGTACGGAGGAGTATGAAATTCCTCCCTATCTTATAGAAAAGGAGTGCATTATGTTAATATTTTTTTAAATTAGGCATAAAAAATACATTAAATCAATTAAAAAAAACATTACACACACTACCATAAATTTGACACACAACGCATGCATAATATTTGTTTATTGTCAAACTTTTCTTATTGCTTAAAGTCTGTGGTCAAATTGGGAATAGATTAAATATTGTTTGTCTTTGTTAATATTTGTCTAAAGTGTAGGTAGTCTTAGCGAAATCTGTACAGAAGTAGAATAGTCTTTTACAATAAAATCATAATAGTGTATATATAAACTTAAAATTTCAATGAATTATAGTCGAATTTCGACTACCGTGAATTTTTCTGCATAGAGCATCTCGAATGACACTGGTGCTCAAACTTTTTATTGCTTTCGTTGGAGGAGGTAGCTCGTAACCATAGGCACGGTTAAAGTCGCTGCTTATCGCAAAATTTCTATATAGTGATGTCCCATTTTTGCCGCTAATAGGCGGAAAGACGGTAGGACCTCTTGTGAGTCCGCACGGGTAGTTACCATTATCCTGCCTATTTTTGCCGGGAAGCAGTAATTCGGTTTGAAGGGTGGGGTAGCCGTTGTACTGTTAAAAGTGAGACCCTTACAACTCATGTCTCGAGGTGGGCGGCGGCATTTACGTTGTAGATGTCTATGGGCTCCGGTAACCACTTAACACCAGGTGGGCCATGAGCTCGTCCGCTCATCTAAGCAACAAAAAAAAGAAGACCTCATGCCTTGCAGCACCAATTCCACCTCAAACCTTATCTATAAGTTGTATTGCTTTACCAGTCGTAAGCCTAAAATTTTTTTTAGCTTTCTGCACTCCTTCTCTATATTCTCTATAAGTGAGGAAAATTTCATACTCCTCCGTCCGAGCAATTTTCGTAAAAAAGGGTACAAAGTTTTTGCTTCAAGTATTAATTTATAGATAGATATAAGTATTTCTAACAAGCTGCTACCCGCGACTTCGCCCGCATGGTCAAGGAATAGTGTCAGTGTAGTTAAACACGGCAATGAGTTTTATTTTTCGAGATATAATGTAGCCTATCTCAATCGCTTGAGCTTGACGCTAGCTATCAATTTAAAAAATCATCTCATGTTTGGACTAGTAAGAAGGATAAAAAAACAAACACATTTTAATATTTATAATATTTATAATTAATATTTATAATATTAAAATAGACTAGAGTATATTTCGGCGCTGAATGTAATTATTAAAGTCACTATGCGATTTTGACGACGACAAGATGGCTTGTCTTAGTACTTAGTACGAACTCTGCGATTTCAAAATGAAAAATTGTAAAAATATCTTTTATTTCTGTTCATTAAAGTTATTATTCGGTTTGCGTGACAGACAAAATTAATCTAATAAGATTTTTAAGATGAACAATTTTTACACATGCGTACCTCTAAATTTCTTAACACGATAATAGAATAATTCATTTTTTTTTTTAATAAAATAAAATTCCTCTTTATTTATGCAAATAATGTTGGAATCGAATGTTCCTCAATATTTATTAAAAACAATTTTTTTATTCCGCTACTCAGCACTAGATGGAAGCTTTAAAAGAATATATTTTTCCAAATAGATTACATCTACTTGGCAATAGATGTCGCTATAAGCTTTTTGGTGGATTTCTAAGTTAATTGATATAGCAAAATTAAGTTATTCAATTTAAATTTATTAGTGTAATAAGATTTATAATTGATTTGCGTACAAAATGTTTTACAACGACATTTATTGGAGGTTTTTTTTCAAAATATACGTATCCTATTTAATACTAGATGGCGCTGCTAAGCATCTTTTCTCAAAACCTTCGATTTCCATTTGTGCGTGTGATAGTAACTCATTTATATATGTAAGTATAAGTGTAATAATTCGCGCTTCGTGAAAAAATTAAAGTAATCAAATCAAATTTACAAAAAAACATAATATAATTATATAAAACATGAAAAATCAAAAGTAGGAAATTCGTCACTCGGTTGAGATTCGTTTAGCAGTTAATTTGAATTACTGTATTTCTAATAAGAAAAAAGAATTTACTATTAGCGAAATATTTCCAACCAGGATCAATGGGTTAGCGCACTGGTTCCCAAACCTTTAAGATATTTACGGTGGTAATGTTCATAATGTTTAGTCGTGCTCAATACGATCCACCTCAAAGGCGACCTTCTGTCTCATAATCACGAAGAAGGGGCATGGCGGGTCACAAAGAATTTATCGTTCATATATTTCGCGATTTTTTTTTTTATTGCTTAGAGGGGTGGACGAGCTCACAGCCCATATGGTGTTAAGTGGTTACCGGAGCCCATAGACATCTACAATGTAAATGCGCCACCCACCTTGAGATAATATAAGTTCTAAGGTCTCAGTATAGTTACAACGGCTGCCCCACCTTTCAAACCGAAACGCATTACTGCTTCACGGCAGAAATAGGCAGGGCGGTGGTACCTACCAGCGCGAACTCACAAGAGGTCCTACCACCAGTAAAAAACTAATAACAAACACTAACAAATCAACCTAATACTACTAATAACTAATAACACATATACATAACATAACACATAACCTACCCGTTTTTTTTTTTTTTTTTTTTTTTTTTTTTATGATTGAAGGATTACTGGTGGCCCGGAGGCCTTTCCAGTTTCACCAGGACAGATGGGCGAGCAAAGGCTCAGCCAAGAGGGGTGGGATTTGCTAACAACTGCCCGAGCGCCTCCGAAGGAGACCTAACAACTCAAGAGCAATTGTTTCGCGAATGAATCTACTACCGGATCGGAATCGCGACCCGCTGAGAAGATCCGGCGAGAAACTCAGCGGGCTGATGCATGGGTTAGGTTGCACGTCGACCTCTTTGTCGAGTTCGACGAGTACGGTTACCGGGGTCCCTAAGCCTGCCCCTAGTATTAGAGCTGAAGGCATCTAATGCAAAGGTTATTGGATCTGATGGATCCGTAAGGACGTGTCTAGGGCGTCGACGGTGACTGGCTCCTGCATGATCAGGATTCGGGGAGTAGTCAGCGGCGGCAACGATA